>VWZG01011578.1:425457-491095 GCA_013396735.1 Grallaria varia
TACGCCGGGGCGCTGCGCTGAAGTTCTTCAACCTAGACAGTTTTACACGGAAATATCCAATCTAATTTAATTTGTCCGGACAGCGGTCGGGGTGATTTATCCACGTGTGTGGAGGTCATTCCCCCGCTGAGCTCCAAAGGTGCTGCCCGCAGCGCTCCTGCCGCTGTCCCGAGGGGACTGGCATTTGTCACCTCCCGGCGCAGGGACACATCCCCGAGGTCACCCTCGCGACCGTCCGCCCTCCTTCCTCTGGGGGACAGCTCGGTTTCACCCCGCACAATGCGTTTTAACAGAGATAAACCCAAAAATATTTGTTCCCCCCCCTCCCAGTGTCGCTATGTGCAGCTCCAGCCAGGATGCTCAGTGCAGGTGTTTTGGGTCCGTCTGCCCTGGAGGGACACGGTGGTGGCTGTGTGTGTCTGGAGACGGGGGGACAGCTCCAAAGTGTCTGGAAATCACCTCCGTAACATCAGTAAAAAAGATGACACCTTTGAATTCCCTCTGTTGAGTTGATACTGTGTTTTATCACCGCTGCCTTCAGCTCGAATCTGTTGGGGTTTGCTCATTTGTTTGTTTTGTTCTGTTCCGTTTTAAAATGGATAATAGAAGAGCATGCACGTGCTAAAAGTCTTAAAACACGCAAGTGCAAAGGCCAGATCCTTCTTATCATAAGTGTAACAATGACATCGATAAGCCTAGATGCGAGTAATGCGTGGAGCTGTATAAATCAGGTTAAAGTACAACCCCCAGTGAGAGTGGTGCTGTATACATTTGGCAATGTCATCAAACCCCCAAGTGTTCATACTTGTATCCAAATAGAGTAAAGCCGGTTGCAAATAATGTTTATATTTTAATTAAATTGCAGAAAGGCAAGAGAATTTCAACATAACTATAGGCAGTAATCTCGTCCGCGGACGGTGAGCAGATCTATTTATTCAGTGGAAATAAATTTGTTCTATGAGAATGGAATTTTGTATTAAAAGAGATAATTTTTGGCTTACGTTGAGTTATTTTTCTTTCCTTGCGTAGGAACCTTCCTTTTCCTTGTGTACTGAGATGATTTGGGGATGATTGGCTCTGGAATTGCTGACAATATCTAAGTGTGATGTCTAAAGGGTGTTTTGATGACTATTATTTCATCATTTCATTGTGTTGAGCTGAGGTTGAGGGGGTGGCAGCAGTAGTTTCCACTGCAGGAAACAAAAGTGGATCCATCATCTCTGATCCGATGGGTGACCCTTTACATGCTCCCACCGAGATTACGCCTAATTAATAGGGAGCATTAATGATAATTATACCACTATCAGCAGTATTACTCGTAGCATTCGTGACACTAGGAAGGCATCCAATAAAGTCACAGTGACCTGCAGTAACATTAGAGCTGTCTGATGGGATACTGTTTTAAATAAATATTTTTTTTTAGCTTATTTCATTGTTGTACAAGTACCTGGTATCGGTTTGAGCAGTTCGGCTTGTGGGGGTGCTGGTAGGAAAGCTTTCAGCTTGTGTTTGGTCTTTTCGCTCATTGACTATATTGAAATTCTTCCTACAGGTGGAAAAGAGCAACAAGACCAGGTAAGTCCCAGTTAATAACACCTGCGCCCAGGGGAAATAGAAAGGATGGTGCTTAATTATCCGTGCTCTTTTGTATTTCCTGGCTATCTCGTTGATGTCATTTTCACTTTGTACCCTGAGTTAAAAGTTTTGCATAGGAATTATTTCATGGATCTCTTGAGTGTATCAACAGTGAAAGGTGTTCATTGTTACGGTATGAATAGTGATCTGAATTTTGGGAAGTGTCTGTTGCAGGAAAACAGGACCTGTACTGCTCTGGTTAGATGAGTCTTAAGAGTGAGAATCTCATTTATTATGAGATCCAGCGAATATGAATTAAGCTGTGGTAGTTCAAGATTTTGTCAGAGGCCTTTCCAGACAAAACCACTTTTGAGCGTGGCTGATTTGGTTTTAAGCTAGAAATGTGGTTTTGTTCATCTCATGTTCCCTCTGCGAACTTCTGCAGCAGCAGGAAAGGTCTCTACAAAATGTCATTCTGCAGGGCTCTGCATTTCTTGAGAGCTCAGGTGTGCCAACAGCACTTCACAAGCTCTGTGCTGCTCCCACTTGGTTCAAGTGCCTCCTTCACACGGTGGAGACGCGATGATTTGGGTTTAGGTTTAACAGAAATGCTTGTATGAAAAAAAAAGCGTGTGGAATTTGGCTGTGGCTGTGGCAGCTCATTGCTCAGCAGCCTTGTTCAACCACAGGGTACGACTTCTGGCAGAGCTCCAGCCACTTAGGTGGGAGCTTGTTCCAGGATTGCACTTCTTCCAAAGGCATTTGCTTTTACAACGTGGATTTATGTGCACTCGGAAGTCAGGCTGCTGTGCGTTGCATATTTCCCTTTTCGGAGTTTTCCAAGACTTGATTCTAAATCTGACTTCCTCGTAGCTGAGTTCCGCAGTGAATTTCGGGATGTGTGCATTTGTGAACGGGTTACACAGCACAACACAGTTGTTCTCCATGGAAGAAGTGGAAATCCATGCAATATGGAGTTCCATGACAGCTCTTTGTAAAAAAATTGGTATTTTTTAATACTTATGTGAGTGGAAATATGTCTCCTCTTTCCAATTCTCAACCTATTTCTGTTGTGGTTGGGCAAGTGTAGCTGTGCCCCAATTTGAAGCCTGTTTGAGGCAGTGGAAGAATTGGAATGTGCTTGGAACAAACCCTTGGGTTGGGTATGGACTGGAGGGCCCATTCTGCTCCCTTGGAGCCCGTGTTGAAACACCACATTGTGCTCAGTTTTAGTCAACAGACTTGAATGAAGAGCAAAATCTGATCTCAGAAAATTACAACGTATATTAAGTGGATTCAAGTATGTTGAGACAAGTACTCCCTGTGACTAGTTCAGAATAAAATGAGTCATGGTACAGGGAAAATGAATTTGTATCAATTTAATAATTTTTCTGATTGACCTCACTCACTAATTAATGCTTTTGATTTTGAAATAAGAACATTTGCATCAAGACAAATTAGTTTAGACCTAATGTCATCGGTAACCAACTAGCCAAGGAGATTATTAATGTAACAATTGCAAATTATTTAGAAATGGTTTATTAGTTGTTGTTGTTTTTTTTTTTCCTTGAAAGCAAGAGTATTAAGGTCCCTTCCAACCCAGGCCATTCTGTGATTAACAGGCACTGACAACTCTGTTTTATGGAATTTTTTTAAACTGTCTTTTCCTTGATCCTTGTAGTTTCCCAGTTGTAAAATTGCACCTTTCTCATTTTTGCTGAGGTTGTTGGGGCAGTTTGGGGTGTTTCTGAGGAAAGTGTTAGCTTTGCTGCACACAGGCTGTCGGGGTGAAACTTGTAGGTTATCTCTGATCACGGGGAAAGGATTTGGAAACGCTCCCCTATGGGGGCATTTCCTGTGAAATTGGCTGATGTGGGGTTTTTCAGAAAAATGGAAAGTGGAAAAATGACAGGGCAAGGCTCAAAGGAGTGGAGCCACTGCCATAGGAATGCTCTGGCCCTCATTCACACTGGGCAGTGTCTGCAGGGTGGACATTGCATCAATCCTTGTATTTTTGAATGTTAAGGAGGTTAATCTTAAGTATGGGGTTATTTTTAGGCATTATGAAGATGGACATGCAATACTCAGCTGCTGGGTGCCTTAAAAAGAATAGATACAAATAGAGGGCATAGCACAACATAAAATATGAATAACTCAGTCATGTCATATTCTGAATCTTTAATGTCCATTTACTTTTTCTAACGTCTTTATTTCTCTACTGGAATTTTCGAAATCTCTCAAGAATATCCTGTATGTTTTATGAATCCTAAAGAAATATTTTAGGTTAGCCAAGGGTCGAATCTCCCAGTATTTGGGAATCCAAACAAATGCCACTGACTGTGGAGGAATATCCTGTCCATGGCACGTGGCACAGCAGTTTGGCACGTTGTTGTAGCACAGTGCCAGTGAGGGAGGTTCTCTGCAGCAATGAGATTATTCCAAGCAGGAATTCCTGAATTGTGATAAATCACTATTGGAATGGAAAAGAGCTGAGATGTGCTGCTGCCTCTGATGGCACTGCCGTCCCTGCTGCTGGTGGTGGCAGCTGGCACCATTGCCAAGGGGGGACTCCTGCTACAGGAACTCTAAAACACCAACCAAAAAAAGCAGGAGAAAGGATTGGGAGTCTTTATCCTACAGCGACCATCTCATCTGAAGTTAATGACTTTCTCCAAATGTTACAGTGGCATTAATATACTGTTATGGAATTTTTATGGGGTTTTTTTCTTGCTTTCCTCAGCTTTACTTTGCTTTTCCAGAGACAGCACATGCTTTACATGTTGAAGAACTGCAGGAATGTATTTGTTGATATTTTTTCAGACTGGTTTAAAACTAAGTCTGTCACAACAGTAACTGTCCTAAACTGAGATGAGTTTTCCAGAAAGCTGCATAAACCTTTGGGTTTGTACTTAGTCTCTAAGTTATTGTATGTGTATAAATATCCATATATAAAATGTCCATTGTCTGGATAACTCTTTAGCCCAAGTCTGTCATTGAGCCCTAAAGTCTTTGCATATTAAAGTTAATTAATGGTTTGGAGGGGTGTTTTTTTGTTCTGTGATTTTTTTTTTGATTGATTTTATTCCATGGATGACCGAAGAGAGGGAAACTGCAGTGTGAAAATCCCCATCAAAATATACTTTTTAACAGGACTTTCAAATTTAATTATTTCTGTTCTTTTCTTTGGAGAATGAAGGAGTTATGCTCGAAAGAGCGTAGGAATTCACACTCAGTGCTTAGAGCTGAAATGTAGTCGCTCTGCTGTGTTCTCTCACTCCTGAGAGCACCCAGGACAGTCCGACTCAAAGAGGAAGGGAAGAAATTCCCACTAGTGAGATTATGGATGTGCCCTGAGAAATCCAGACCCTGGGCTGCTGCACCACTGGAGAGACTGGGCCAGTGTGCACAGGGAGCACTTAGAAAACTCATGTTTGTAGCATTTGGGGGAAAAACAATGCTTTTTTTTTTTTTTTTTTCTTTTAATTAGAGAGCAATTTCTTGTGGTATCACTTCTGTTGTGTTCTCTTGCAGTGACCCAAAAACCTGGCTGCTTTGGAAAGTGGATAGTGTTGGCAAGCAAAGAAATATGGCAAGTAAAGGTATTTTTTAGATACAGTTTATGTCAGTGTTTTCTTCAAAGAGAGGGCAAATCACAGCTATGGGCTCCTTGTCCTGCAGCCCTGAGGAGGAGTAAAGGCACTGATTAAGGCAAAGAGTCATTATTTAATCTGTGGTTAATCCTCCCCTACAGTTTTAAACCAATGCAGTAAGATTTGTGGATGTATCTAATTTGTAGGTATAAATACAAAATACATATATTCCTCCTGTGAGCAATGAGGGGCTGTGATACTCCAGCCAGGAATGCTGCTGGAAGGAATGGCACTGGCATTGCTGGGAGATGGGTTAAGCTGGGACAAGTGGGAATTGTGCCAAGGCAAGCAGAGCAAATGACACCTGACAGTCAAGTGCCTCTGGCTGGGGTAGGGACAGCAATAACCACATGAAAACCTGGTTGAAAACTCTTTAGAGCAGGGAAACAAATATGTCACAGAACCCTGTTTTCCCTGCCTTGGGCCAGGTTCTCACCAGCCCCCAGCTCGCTGGCGCTCTCAGTGTTGCTTTGACCTCTCTGCATGCTCAGATGTTCCTTTGGCTGACGATGCGTTCTGAGCCCTCCGTTTGCACGCGGGCCCCGTGCGTGGAGCGGAGTCCAGCTGAAAACGTGGTTCTCTCTCTTGGGTTTTTCTGTAGAGTGGTGTATTGCACCTCAAGACTCCCCTCTGTACCGCCTGGATTGCCCACCCGTAACTCAGCCTTGTAGCAGCCGCCCGAGGTTGGCCCTGGTGGGATCACAGCCCTTGTGCTTTGCCAGCCCCGACGAGCCAACCAAAGCCTCTTAGAGCCTTCCGAGCACAAAACCCCCGGGCAGATGGATCCCTAAGAGCTACACTCCGGGGATAAAGTGGAGATGTTCCTAAAGTTAGTTGCTGTCAACTCAAAGAAGGAGTAGCTGCCTCCCGTGGGGTTCCTTCTTCTGGGACAGGGACATGTGTGTCACGGAAACGCTGATGCTGAGTTTGTACCGTACGTACATAAATACTGGGTGTGCCTTCACGTGTGTATCCAGGAGTAAGCTGTCAAAGTGTAGAAGAGGATTTTTGGAAAGTTCTGGGGGATTCAAGAATGGGCCTTGCTTTGGACTGTTGTTAAAAAAATGGGCATTTTGGTTACGAAGCTAAAAATAGCCACTTTGCGACCTACATTCTCAATGTAGGTCAGTGGAGGCACTTCTCAGACGTATTAGCATTTTGGACACTTAATCTTAGCAGCATATTGCAGCTCCTAGAATAGGTTAGTAGAGGCAAGGCAGGAGAAATTGCTGCCTCTCGAGTCGTGCAGAAAGGTTGCCAAGTTTCTCAGGAAGCGGAGCGGCAGAATAATGAGGATTATATTTAATTCGGGATGGAGAGGCAACCGTGGGGTGTTCAGCAGAGGCAGCTCAGATCATCTTGGCTCTGTGGGGGAGGGAGAATTTATAGCTATAGCTAGCTAAAAAGCAAGCTGCGTGTGCATCTGTGTGTATATATATATATATTTATAAATATATATGTATATACAAATCTGTGTATGTGTATATAACATCGTGTGTATATATGTATGTATGTATATGCCTAAAATGTATAATATGTGTATCTATAGATATATATACATTTATATAAATTTATATTTCTCTATATAAATAGTCATGCGACTATGGGAACTCACAGTTCAACAGCGTGTCCTTTTCTTTAAAACCACAAAGAGCTGCTTCCATTAATACTGTATTGGCACAAATGTCTTAAGGTTTCTTTTCTGTTTAGAAACAGTGGTGCTTGTGGCCGGGCACAAGCCTGGAATGGTTTGACTCTTCCAGAGGACTCGAAGTAAATCAGTAGCTGTCCTACATTTGTGAAATAAAGTGGTAGCCAAAATGACTCAGGGCTGGTTTTATAGGCAAACAAAGCGGGTTGTTGACTCTTTGGAAGCCTCTGTTATGCTCACAGAGTTTTGATGGTGAAAGATCTGCACTTATAATTTCTCTGGTTGCTGTTAATGCCCAGCTAATGCTAATGGCTTGAACAGAGGAAAAAAGATGAATTTTCTGCTCTAAAGTAAGTTATCTGAAGTCTGATTACGTTGACTCAGTGATGTATGGATTTCCATTTAGGGTCAGGATGTTGGGCTGTAAATCAAGAATCTCAGCTCAGTGAACATCTAGTTTGGGATGTCGTTTATGTTATAATTGATTTTAAATAATTTCAATTCATCATCAGAACAAGCTATACCTTAATTCCTGATAAGCTCAAAGGATCTCTCAGCTGGAAACCCATTCATAACAGGGTGAATTTTGCACTTGACTTCGGTGGGGTTGAATCAGGTCAGAGTATTTCATTCAGCGCTGGCATAAAAACAATCTTGTAGTTGTGCAACTATTAATTGAAATTGTAATTTTGTAATAAAAGCAGCCTAAAAATGACTTAGTAGTTATGTATTCTGTGGATAGATCACCTTCCTGCCGTTGGGATATGTTGTCATTGGCTTTGATTTTGTGTTGCTGGTCGTCACTCTGAGTTTGCTCCGACTGGAGCTGGAACAGGCTCAGCCCCACGGAATACTCTGAGAGCAGCAAAGTAATGAACTCTGTCAGCATTCCGTAAGCTGTCTGCCTGGAATGGTGGCTGATTGCTGGATTGCCACATGTGATGTGCTGGGATAAATGTAGGTCATGGAAATGGGGATCTGTAGTGAGGATTTTGGACGTGCTCGGGGTCGGTGCCGCTGCAGAGAAATGTCCTTGTGCCTCCACCAGTGACCAGACCCGGGCTGCCGTGGCCATTGGAGCAGCATGGATCCATCCTGCTGCCAGTCTGCCCTCGTTTGCAAACCGTAATGTGATTAAAGAGGAAAAGAGGGAGAACGGATTATTCCTTTCCGACTCCTTTGCCTCCTTCGAGGCAGAAGACAAGTGAGCACGACATATCACGGAAATCAAAACAAATACCCAGTGGCCCAAAACATACGACATGGAGTGAAATGTTTCTTCTAAGCTTCTTGATTATGCTTTGCCTTTTTATTTCATCTGGAGGGAATAAGAACCTTACGGGAAAGTGCTTCCCAATCTCTTTTGCATAAATGTTCCAGTGAAGCTGCCTGTGATATATAGCTGCCTGTTCAAGAAAATAGGTCATTTCCATACAAATGTCATATTTCTATGCAGAAAATATGCTGAATTCATACGCTGTCTTCTAGTTAAAGCAATCCGTTTGCTGGTTTTGTGATTTCAGCATATTTGCCTGAGCGAAGACGAGCAGAAGAGGAGCAGAAAAAAATGATTATTTTTTAATTAACTCATGCAGGCCTAATGTCAGGCTAAGCACTTGAATGCAGTGTCTCTGGGGCAGGCACAGGAATATCATCCTCAAATGGCTAATTTCTCCTTTTAGCAAGAAGCATCAGAATCTGAGCACGGTGAGTCACAAAGCTCGGCGAGCCACGGCTTTGCTGAGCAGCGGCTGGAGACTTTGGGAAATGAGTTTGTCTGATGTCCCTGGTTCCAGGAGATGCCTGGATGTCTGTATCCTCGGGGAAGCAGCCATTCAACACAAGAAACCTGGGAACCAAAGCCAGGAAAGGAATGATGAGGTTTGCAAATCTCTTCCTCGCAGGATGAATTCAATGTGTGATGGACCCGGGCTCGCACTGCTGCTCTAAAGAAACAATAAACCAGCCCTGCCTTCTTTAAAGCTGAATTTTGCCATGGCTCTGTATATTTAGGAGAGGAACCAGTGGACTTTAGGATCAGATGTACAAACCAAGCTGGTGCTATAGATAGACAGCCAAGGCAATGCCATGACCTAAAGCCCGTGGGTGCCTGAGGCTCCTCTGGTGTCAATTGTTGCATCTCCACTGCCCTCAGCACAGCAGTGCCCGTGTCCCCACGCTGGTGAGGTGACTCAGAGAGGTTTGGTAAAGCAGCCACTGGTATTTCTATAAATAAGTTTAAAAATTAAGGTGAATCAGCCCAACTGCTCAGCCAGCGTGAGCTGGCACCAGCCCAGCACGGTTGTGGGGCTGCTTCACCCTGTGTGTGACAATCGTCACCCTGTTGTGACAATCATCACCCTGTTGTGACAATCGTCACCCTGTTGTGACAATCCTCCCCCTTTTCACCCAGGTGGGGGTTTTCTTTTCCATGGGAACGCAAAGAGCTGAAGTCACCGCTGGGTGACGACCTTGGGTGGCACTAGTATCTCCTGGACCATGGCAGGGAGTGGCACTGGATGGGTTTTAACATCCCTTCCAACCCAACCCACTCTGTGATTCTTTGATATTAAAGATTACCAAAGGAATTAAGCATTGAATGGAGGAATACTGAAGTACTGATGGCAAAGGGCTTAAAATTAAAATACCTGGACTTCCATTGCCAGAAATGCTGGTGTAACCAACAGGGCCTTGTGACTGAATAATCCTTTTGAATTAATATCAGAGAATTTACTAACTTGTGTTATTACATTATTGCAAATGCAAAGTATGACTGAGTTCATAATCTTTGTTGTTGCCACCTTGTCATTAGTAAAATTGATAGTTCTGGGCAAATGGGAGAGCAGGAATAGGAGAACCTGGAGAAAAGAGCAGTTACTTTGCTTTTCCAGTGACAGACAACACTAAAACTGGTAGTTCTACTTTGTGTATCCAATTTAGCAAAGTAAAATTGAATGATTAATGATGGAGAGAATGAGAAAGAAGTCCAAATGTGTCCCTGGAGTATTCAGATGTGTATGGGCAGGTCCTTGACTGCTGGCACTGATTCACACCAGAAATAAGATGTTTCTTCTGAAGTTTGACCCTTTTACGTTTCCTTGGTTTTTTTTTCCCTGCAGGAAAATATCACCACAATATTAGGAGAATGGTCTCCATCACCTAATTTATAATTTTCTTTTTTGTTTTTGTGCCACAACTCCAGTCCTGAATACCATAACAGTCCTTGAAGGAGGGCACGCAAACAGGTTTTCATCTGGTTTTGTGCCTGGAACAAAATGTGCACGCAGGCTGGAAGTCTGTGTTGCACAGGACGGGTATGGCAGGGTAATATTCACAGATAAAGGACCACTTCTGGCAATGTCAGTGGCTGAGGAGGCTCAAATTAGCCTTGCAGAGACAAAGCCTGTGCTGTGCACACCTGCAGCTGTGGGCAAACGAGAGAAGGAGGAGCATTGTTAGCGTGTTAAAGCCTCGCATTTCTGTCTCACCTTCATCACTGGCTGCGTCTCAGCACCCGTAATTAACGTGTTCAGAGTGGGTGGCTCTCTTTGTGTTTGCCCATTTCTTTTCACAGCTTAATCAGGGCAGAATTAAAACTTCACGTCGGGATTCTCCTGCAATGTGTTTTGCGAGTTTCCCGGTGCCGAGGTGAGCCCAAGCAGGGAGAGGCACCACTGGAGATTAATGGCTGTCTGAGCCTGAAACCTTCCAGATGAAGAGCCGCTCGTGTTTGGAGCTGCTTTCCAATTCCTAACTTGGAATAAGTAAAGAAACCTCGAATATTCAGGAAGGCCCAAACTGTGAAGCTCTGCGGCTCCTACCCAGTAAGTTTTGTACCTCTCAGACTGGTTCGTAGAATTATTAAGGTTGGAAAAGACCTTCGGGATCATCGAGTCCAACCTTTGACTGATGGAACCTCTGTGGAAAGGTCAGCACTGGGGAAGGTGTGGGCAATGCCTGAGAAATATTGTAAGCAGCACCTGAGAAGTCCCATACAGGGATTTTCCCTTTCTGCTGAGCTTTTGAGCACAGTTTGTGTGGCATGAGAAATAAATGGTACCACTGCTGGGCACTGGCACTGCTCTGTATAGAGGAGATTCCCAATGGACCTCAGGAAATATCCCAAAATAGAATCATAGAATGGTTTGGCTTGGAAGGGACCTTAAAGACCCTCTTTTTCCACACCTCTGCCATGGGCAGGGACACCTCCCACCAGCCCAGGTTGCTCCAAGCCCTGTCCAACCTGGCCTTGGACACTCCCAAGGATGTGGCAGCTACAGCTTTTCTGGGCAATCAGGACCTCACCGGCCTCACAGGGAAGAATTTCTGTGTATTGAGAAAGTGCCTGATCAGCCCTTGAGCTTCTGTAGGTGCAGGGGAATGTAATTTAAAGCAAAATTTACCTACAATATTCTTTCCAAAATTAAATAGCATTTTAGTTCTGGTTTAAGCATGAAAGTTGATCCCTGTGGTCTCAGAAACCCAGTGAGACTCTTGGCTGTGCCATTTGCCCTGGGGACGAAGAGACATTTCATCCTGCCCTGGTTGGTATCCCACAGAATTCCCTACACAAGCGCACCCTAACAGCAATTCTGCATCTTGCTCAGCGCTCCCCTTTGGCTTTAGTGAGGCAGAGAAAGCTGAGATCAGGCTCTGAGTCTGGTGACAAATGGCCCTGGATGGAGACGCTGTGTTCGTAGTTAACAGTGGATGAGATACATCCACATTTACGTTGGATCAATTGGCTTGGATTACCTGGAGCCGTTTCTGAGGAGCTCTAATGGAGCGAAGACCTGATATTATTTCATCTAGGGAGATGCTCTGAGAATTTATTGCAACAGAAGTATCCAAACGAATTTATTGGTGCTTTTTAAGTGCCACCTTAGCAACAAGAAGGAGGAGGGATTCTGCAAAGCCCTGGTCCCCAGTCCCTGCTGCAGCTCCTTCCCTCAGCGGGACAGCCTTAGCCCACTGTCATGTTTATGATGGCACTACACATCTCACATTAAGTGTTATTTACTGTATTTACTCTGCCCACGGACGCCGAGCAGCATCACTGGGAGCCGTCCTTTGCGTGCCTGATGTCAAAGGCAGATGCAGATCACATTTGTGACTCCAAACACATGCAACGGAGATTCATAAATTATCCAAGGAACAACACGGAGTAATGAGAGACGTGTCATCTCCAGTTTCTCGCTGCGGAGGCAGCAGCGTGGCGGGGAAGATTTATTTACTATTCCAGCCACTGGCTTTCTTGCAGTCAATAGCTCATCACTTGAACTCTGCAAATAGGAATAAAGATGTTTCGCGAGAAGGAAAACAATAACACAGCAGAGCAGCTTGGGCGAGCTGGGGGGGAAGTTACTGGAATTTTGGAGTTCTGGGTCTCAGTCTGCACCAGCCAGGTGAAAAAATCCCCTTGGTTTTTGCACGTCTCCCTCTCCTTATCTATAAGACAATGTTAATTTAAATCTGTTTTATTTATGATTTAAAATGTTGTTTTAAAATCTATTTCAAAGCACAAATCGGTGCATGGAAAGCATAATGTGAAAGCTGCGAATGAGTCACATTTTGCCTAGAGGGGACACACTGGTCCCCAAGAGCCAGATGCAGAAATACTGTGGGGACAGGAATGGGGAGCAGGGAGGAGAAACCCAAGCAGGGACGGGTGACACTGAGGCCATGGTGGCTCTGCAGGAATGCAGGGCAATGCCTGCCAGTAAAGGTGGTGAGGAAGAGGACGGGGGTTTCTGTTCAAACAAGCTGGAGTGAGAAACTCAACAGGCAGGAATGTTTTGGATCTGATCTTTGGGTGCCTGCATTGTGTTCAGGTGCAATGGTCAGGCAGGGAAAATCCCTGTTCGCCAGCCTAAAATTAAACGAGGGTGAAACATTCCTTCCCACCTCGGGTGCAATTTCTATATGGGCCAATGTCCAAGGGTTTCCCACCTTCTCCCACCCCACGGGACATATCCATGCAGCAGCAGCAGCAGCGTGTCCTTTGGGTGCCAAAGAGCAGGGCTGGGCTGGCGCAGGCACCTGCAGTGCCAGGGCAGGGGGGCACGGCTGGCAGGGCTGGGCAGCAGAGCACACACAGGGGTGGGCACAGTGGCCTGGAGGGGCTGCCACAAAGGATCTGCTCCGTGCCAGCATCACGAGAGCCGGGCGCTCATCCCGGCCGGAGCCAACAAATCACATCCCTCGCAGTCAAGGCGGATACGTGTCCGCGGGCAATGCTGCTAAAACCCCATGCAACGTGTCTGTCGGGAGGCTAAACTTAGGTCTCCATTCCCCGGGATGTCAGCCCGCATCATCAACGAGCACGGCATGGAATTAGGCTGCGAGGGATTATGGATAATGTGGGGTTTATTTGGAATATTTCATCCGAGCAAATGCGAACGGAGAAATCGCAGGATCGCCCTTACCCAGCGGAAAGCAAAGGCAAAGCATGGCCTCTTTTTGTGTTTATTTAACGACCACTTAATGGCAGAGCTGCAGGCAGAATGTCATCCTTCCCATTGCCTTCCCAGGGCACGGCTCCTCCCGCGATTCCGTGCACACGACAGAGCCCAGCAAAGCCCCCACCGCTGCGGAGCAATTCCGAGGAAACAGGGTGCAAGAAGGATCCTGTCAATGGAAAAAGTTTCTTCACAGCCAGTAAAGGAGTTTGCAACCCTCAGAAAAAAAAAAAAAAAAATTGAGATGATTTCCTGGTGGACTCGCTTCCCATTTAATCACTTTGCGAGTTACTGATGAAAAAGTAAAAGATTCACAAAAGTTATGGAGGCAAAAAAACCCCTCAACATTCGTAGCTGTCTTTTAAAAGCTTGCAGTCCTAAAAGTCAGATTTCGCATGGGTTTGTCTCGTTTGTAATAGTGTTGAGTTTTAGTATTATTCAGTAAAATTTCCTATCTGCAGGGCTGGAAAATCTCAGTAGAGGATGTGGAGTTGTGTGTGATCAGAAATTCCAATGAGGGAATAACAAGGACTGATGCTGCATCAATCATGAAGGTCATATTTTGGCAGCTAGAATAGAAAATATACTGTGGTTCAAGGCATGCACTCAACAGAAAAATACCCAGACATATATAAAATAAGGAAGGAAACCCAAAAGTTTAGTTCCTGCAAAATTCCCATGTTTGTTCGATTTTTAATCCGAATCTAAATAATAATTTTAGGAACATGATTGACTTTAACTTGACTTGAAATTCCAGAATATCAATGATTTCAAGAAAATAATATCAGTGTAAAAGCTGCAGAGTCTTTTTGGAGCATCTGAAGGCTCAGTAACTGTGTACAAGTTGTTGGATGTCCCAAGTTTGTGCATTATTAATAAAAGCAGCAGCTCTGCATCTTCCTAGTTCTAATTATTTCTCTAAATATCTCGAGGAAACAGGAGCATAAACCAGCAAGCATTTAAAAGCCCTGGGTAAGCATCTTTTGGAGACTGTGCCCATAAAATGAGTCATGCTGATGTTTACAGTCTTAAATTGGTTTGCAAATCATAAAAATAAGCACAAGATTACAAAATGGCCAAATCAAGGCTGGTCACGATGACGAGCCAGCAGGATCTGCTGCGTGAGAGTCTTTGCCAGTTTATTGTCGGATAACTCTTGTTTATTGATGGACTTTTGAAACTGAACAGAAAAAGATCGTGTGATATTTTGGGGGAAAATAAAACCCCACACAAACCCTAGACCATTTCAGCAGCAGTTTTTAATCAGATAAGAAGTTAGTCATCTCTCAAATTCACTCATTTTAAAAGTGAACTATGTAAAAAAACTCTAGTAATTTCATTTATATATGCATGACTATTATAATATATAGAACATGCATATTGCAGTAATTTTTCAGATGTCCTCAGGTCTTCAGAACATCTCTGGGTCTTGAGCTCTTCTCCAGAAAGATCAAAATCTGTTAAAAATATCACAGCAGCCACAGAGAAACAAATTCTGCTTGCTGGCTTCTGATAAGGTTTCTCACTGGTTCATGAAGTCCCTGACTAGGGATTTTGTCCAACTAAATAAAATCCTCCACGGGACTGATTATGTCCTATATTATTGCCTTCAGGGCCACACTGTGGACTCCCTATTTTCCTTACAGGGAATTCTTAATGTAGTTTCACTACCATAAGTAGTTCAATAATTAACTATTTGTTAAATGCCATACTAAGGAAGAAAAACCAACTTATTTTCTTTCCAAGACAGATCAATTTTTCAATTCCTTAAACATTTCTCTGCTGTTGGATCACACCTTTCACGACATGATTGTGATACAGTCAGTATAAAGTCGGTAACAGTTATTCCATTTTAATTTACACAGATGGAGCTGGAAAACCACCACAAAGAGGCAGATTCCTTTGATGTTGATTTTCAGAAGATGTGGCTTTGGTGCAGAGCACCGAACTGTCAGGAGAAAATTCCCAGTGAACAGCCTTGGTTTGTCAACAAGCATTTTTTACATCACTACATTTACAACCTGGTGTTGCTGTTTAACATTTTGCATCAGAAATAAACAGACGTCCAAGGGTGGTTAGCCAGAAATAGGTAGGAGTTAAGAAGGAAATCCAACCCCCCCACTCCCAAATTCTCCACTTTTCATGCAAGACAAACAGGTCTAGAGCATAACAGGAAAAAATCCACCAGATTTTTAATTAAAAAGAGGCTTTAAGACAAACTTAAACTGTGACAGGGATCTAGCCTCGAATTTGGGCACGTGGATTTCAATTCACTTGTTGGAAATATCTTGGGTTTAATTATATGTTTAAAAAGCATATTCTGTATTTAAGTACCAACAGCCATTTACTTGAGAACTCTCTGAATTTTGTGTGAGTACCACACAAGCACGAAAGTGAATGTAAATGAGACTTTAAAGCACAAACATCAAATATTTCATTCAGTGAAACTCTCCAGTTTTGGGGAATTTTTGCAAGTAGGGATGGATTGAGACAGGGGTCTGTGTGAAGCTTTTTCAGCTGCAGTGACAACTTTTTGGGTGCACAAAAACACACAAAGAAGCACCTAAAAGATTCCTCCAGTCCCCAGGACACCGCTTCAGACTGAAGAACCTGGACAGGGAACTGGAAAATGTCGAGCCAGAGAGTGAAATTCTGCAAACACGGACTCTCCAGTGTCTCGGTCAGGGTTGGCTGTGTAGGGAGGACACACAGTCGAGGTCCCTCTGACTTGGAACAACAACTGACTGATTCTTCCCGGACTCGAGTTGCAAATATTTCAGTGTATTTCTTCCTTTTCCTTTTTAATCAGAAGATGAAATATAGTTGGGTTTTTTTTTAAGAGACCTTAATCCTTTTTTAACCGGCAATATTTTTTACTAATATAAGACCCAAATATTTGCATTTTTATCAATTATTTGATCAATTCTGACAGGTGCGAACATCCCCAAGAGACATCCAAGAGTCGTGGTAATTAAAGAAGTGGCTCTCCAGCACTTTTCTCTGCTAAACTGCATCTTATTTTCTGAGCAGTGCAAGTATATACCTGAACAATGGAACTGGCTCATCATTTAGAGCAAGAGCTGACCAAGCAGGGACTTATTAAATCAACAGAAATAACTCGCAGACCTGAGGCAATAGACTGTGCTTCTCTGTTTGCATCTGCTGCTTCCCCTTATTTTCAGATGCTTCCAATGCTAACTGAGGAGCAGACTTGATGTTCCTCCAAGGCAAGCTCAGTTACTCATCGCACTCCCAAGGGCAGCCCCCGCAGGGCAAGAGCCTGGATCTTGTTGCAAACCACAGGGTGGGGAAACTTCTCCAGAAATTGCTGTGGTGCCACCAGACCTTCTGGTAGAGCCAGAAGATGCAGCTCCCCCGTGTTGTGCCAACAACCGTCCTTGAGGAGGTTCTGTCACGTCCCATTTGTCACCGAGGAGCAGAGACCCAGTTTGAAGGCACTGGAGTTAAAGCAGAAAGACTCAAGGGTAAGAGGCCCATGTCACCCTACGTGGGTGACCATGACTGCTCAGGGCAGGTGATGCCAACTTTAGGAGCAAGGTGGGATAATAATTTCAAATATCTGCAAGATTTCTTTTTTTCAGTGTTTTTTTGTGCAGGTCTGAGCCCTTGTGCCGCTTTGTGTCTTTCAGATCAACCAGCAACAAAGACTTGGGACTTGGGAACTCCAAATTGTCCTCTTGCTGCTTCCAGGGAAGAATGATGAGAAAAAACACTTGAAATTTTTTCTCTTTTAGACATGAACAACCTAAACAAAGCATCTGTGGCCACACAGTCCTGGATTAAGTGTGGATTTAAAAAAAAACAGACCCCATCAAAAAATTACCACTGCACAACTATCACAGAGTCCCAAAACAGTTTGGGTTGAAAGGGACCTTAAAGATCATCCCATCCCACCCCTGCCATGGGCAGGGACACCTCCCACCAGCCCAGGTGGCTCCAAGCCCCGTCCAACCTGGCCTTGGACACTGCCAGGGCTCCAGGGGCAGCCACAGCTTCTGTGCCCACCCTGTGCCAGGGCCTGCCCACCCTCCCAGGGGGGGAATTTCTTCCTAAAATGATGAGTTGGCCCAAGGGAACAGCCATAAAAGAAAAGCAGCAACGACGGGAGTTGCTGAGGACAAGGTTTGTCACTGTCTCATTTGTTGCATCACATGAGAAATACCAGGGGTAGTTTTATCCCCTGACCCCAATGATTCTCCAGCTCAACTGCTGGTACATGCAAGGCAAATTAAATTAATTTAAATAAATCAGGCACACTCTGAGAGTGCATCTAATCAGCTTTGACTTTCACTCTTGGGCTAGGATTTATTTTAGAAAACTAGATAAAAGTGTCTGCATTAGTCTTCAGACAGGAGAAATTACACAGTAAGAAACAAGTTCATTGTCTAAAAATAGTTTGGAATTGCATAATGTTTTCCACTTTCAGAGCAAAACTCATGTGAATTAGGCTTGCTAACACTTCTTTGGAATTTAATTTTAGTTTAGGATTGGTCAAAAAGTCGTTTTGGGTCTTTGTCTACGTGACAAGTTGGTCTTGACCAAATTCCTCCTGTCCAAGTTCCTGCAGTGTCGTCATCCTTTGGGATAACTGATGCCTTTTGGGAGTGATGTCACAGGTTGAGGGGGGAAACAACACCTGAATTGTGTCTGTGTTCCCAAACCAGCCCTTCCCAAGGCAGAGCTCAGGCGTTTTGGACACTGGGCTGTTCCTGCAGGGCATAAGATGCAGCAGGACGGCCACAGAAAGCAGTGACAGAAAGGAAGGAGCCTCCTGCAGCAGCAGGGATGAGCCTGGACAGGTGGCAGCAGAGGGGACAGCCACCTCTTACCTGGGATGCACTAGCCCAGGTGAGCAGAGTGCCCAGGCAATGCCCTCATTTGGGATCAGACTGCCATCCTCTGGGCACTGCAGCTCCTCTTCCTGGCTTGCAATCCCTCGAGAAAGGGAATGGAATAATTCTTCCTCCCAGCAGTCTGTTCAAACAGCAGCTCAGCAAATAGCCAAATGAGACATTAAATAGTGCCTTGTCCTTTCTCCTGTTTCTTGTCTAAGCAATGCGTTTCAGAGGTGAAAGATATCTGGTGTAACTGTGTTTATGTGTTTTCCTTTTCTTCCATGTTTTCTTTCACACGTTGAACAACACAAGTCTTTTTTTGTTTGTTTGGGGTTTGGTTTTTGTTTTGTTTGGTTGGTTTTTTGTTTTGTTTTTGTTTGTGTGGGGTGGGTTTGTTTGTTTGTGGTTTTTTTGTGGGTTTTTTTGTTGTTGTTGTTGGTGGTGGTGGTGGTGGTTTTTTTCCACACTCATTGTTTACTTTTCCTTATTTCATGGCTACCCATATGCCTCGGGGGTTTGGAAAGCATCTCTACCATCTTTCTCCCCATTGCCTGTGACAGCAAAAAACCGTGGGTGTGCTTAAACCCCTGCAGGTGTTGGATGTGCACCTGCCTCTTTTTTGCAGGAGCAAACTGAAGTACCTGGTTAGGTGATTCCCTAAACCCACCAGCTTGGTTTGATAACCACCAAACTCCCCAGGTCTTGCATCTTCTGCTTTGGAGGAGCTGCAGGTCATCAGCAAATCGAACCCCACCTGGTTCCCAGCCAATATAAAACCCACCCACGAGGACAAGCCCTGCATTGTCTGCTGAGCCTCAGCTGGCCCTGCTGGAGGTGCTGGAGTTCCTCCTGGAATGAGAAGCTGATGGAGGAGAAGGTCCTTGTCAGGCTCTTGGGACAGACAGGGAGCTTTGGAGATGTTTGACTTCCTGAGATGCTGCAAGGAGGTAAAGACACAAAATCTTTGGTGTGTTTCTATGTTTTTAAGGTGTGTCAGTAGAATCAATGGCTGTAGTTTCCCTTAGAAATCACAGGGGCTAAATAAACCAGCCTATGGCTTGCTGTTGCAGAAGTTCAATTTTAAAATTTGCAATTTTTATCTCCTATCTATCCATGGACTTGGAGAGGGGGGTGGTGTTGTGTTTGGATTTTCTTTTTCATGCAAAAAAATGAGTGCAATTGCTGGCTTATTCTGAATTAACACATAAAACCCAATGAAAGAATATTTTTTTTTCAAATGAGAACTGCAATATGTTTGTCCTGAACCAAGACAGGATTTTGTTTATTCATGGCTGTTCCCACTGAGGCCCCAAGCAGGACATAACCCCTGGAAATTGTCACACCCATGAAGCAAGTCTGGTGCTATGCTGTTATTCCCATGGGTTTGTACTTTTTTTGTGGCATTGAAGTTGGAATGATGGGCATCTGAGGATTTCTGTTCTAGGTTTGATTCGAGTGTTAGGTCTCACTGGCTTGATATCAGTTTGATTGTAGATTTAACCAATGAAAATTTGTCCATGTTTGCTTTTGATATAGCTGTAAATAGGCTAATTTATGTGGTGGTTTACTCATTTTTATTTATTTTTTTATTATTAATTTATTTTTTTAAGTCATTGTAGAGTAAAGGCTTCTATGATATTTTGCCAGTCCTGCTGAAAACAGATAGCAGTTCAAAAGGAAAAAAAAAGATATATATAGCCATGTATTTCCTCAAAAATAACTTCAAGGAATTCAGGCAGCATTCTTGGACCATTTTACAGACCATTTTACAGAGTAAATTCTCTTATTAGCATAATACTTCATTGAGAGTGGTGCCACATCCAGCCTAACAACAACCTTTCTGAGTAATGGCACGGTTGAAGTGAAGGGTGCTGTAAAATTCTCCACTTTCCAAAGGGATCTTGGTTCGTTTGCTCAGGAGTAATTTATCTGATGGCAGCAAGAACATCTCCACAACAAGGTCATGCCAGTGGAGTGAAGTTGTCTGTGCATACGTTGTTAAATCATCAAAAAAATTAGCTGTCCAACTAACAAAGTATTGAACCATGTTTTTAGGGAGTTATTGATAAAGAAGCACTATTAGCTGGAGGGATAACGAAGTCCCTGCAGAGCTGCTGCTGTTTCTTTGGGAATTTTAGGGCTATGTCTTGGGGTGATTCTTGTGTGCTGGTCACTAGGAAAGTAATTTCCAACTCATCTTAAAAAGTGACAGTAAAAATAGTGGGGTTTTCTTTGGGCTGTTTTTCTTGGGTTTGGGGGTTTTTTCTTTGTTTTTAATTAAAAAAAGCTCCCAGCTGTTGCGTTTAGAGAGGACACCTTGAAACCAGTTGTGATTGTGTTAACACAAGAAAGAAAATGGGGAGAAAAAAAATATTTTTTTTCCTCCATTTCAGAAATTTTTAGTAACCTGTAAGAAACTCTATTCTTTATCTCAGGATAAAATTGTACTTTGTGTATGAAGTGGTTTTCAGGGAGCAAAAGACATTTCTCGGTGATTGCTCACTGGTGCAATAATGTTGTAATCTGTGCTGGGTGAGTTGTCCTGAACTGGAGATTTATTGCACATAGTCCATAAAGAGTGTGTGGTTTAAACCCTGGGAATAGGGGGTATCATTTAAAACCTGAACAACTTATAAATGTTGCTAATGTAATCAATTAGTAAAGCAATTTATAGAGTTTCCAACGCTATTACTTGTGTTTTCCTTTTGCCAAAGGTGTTTCTCTGGGTCTAGGTGGGCAAGAAGTTCAGTGGGCTGGAGCTCAGCCTGATTGTCCTCTTCTGCCTGGTGGCATTTGTGTAGTTTGTGTCTTCAATGGCCTTTTGGTATCAGGATCGGGGAGGCTGTGTGGAAGAAAAGTCCCTATAACCATAAAACCCTGTAAGAGTGCATTAGAAACTCTTTGACTTGCAGGAATGTGATATAGAGCACCTGCTTCACTTCCTTTGTGTGAGTAATTCCATTTACACACAGGGACGGAAACAAAAAGCTCGGAGGTGAAAATGGCAGAAAAATAAAAATAATTGCTCATAAAAAGCAAACACTTCAGCGCTTTAATAAAACTGCCCATATAGATGAATATCTGCATGTTTTTTCCGTTTCTCACAGAAATAGGAGTTTCTCTGGGCAGGATGTACAGGTGCAGGTATTGCAGATAATGCAAACAGGCAAGTCTGGGGATGGGTGTGCACCTCGTCCTGAGGCCACATTTCTACACTCCATAAATATAAACACTGTTCCCAGCTACATAATGTTCAGTGCAAGTCCACTGGAAGTAAAATATTTGGTGGATATTGAGTTCTTCCATCCCATTTAGGTGTTAAAAAAATAAAGAAATAAGCCAACCTACCAAGCCACCATTAGAGAGGGGAGGTGTCACCATGAACATACTTATTAAACCAGCCCAGGAATGATTACCTGTCACAGTGCCAGGCCAGCTGGATTACCAAGGCTTCAAGTTTAATTAATTAGGGGCTACTTTTTGCTCTTATTAGTATTGTTTTCTTGTTTAGAATCCTCTGTAATGATTGATTTGCAATTATAGAGGGCGCAGAAGATGGACTTGGCATTCAGCAGTGCATGACTGATTAAACAGGCGTATGGAGGGGGAATAACAAAGCCAGTCCAATGGAACCGTGTGGGAACAATGCTCAGGAATGTTGGCCGTGTTTTCCTTGGGCTTTTGTTTAATTTGATACAAGGGGTTGCATTTTGGTCTTTAGAGAAGAACACGGCGGTGATATCCCAAAACCTTTAATTATCCAGGCATTCCATCATCATTTGTCAGACTCGAGCCCCTAAAAGAGTCAGAGTTCTGTTTTGACCCAATATTGTAATCCTGAGACATTTCAGTGGCTTCACTGGAATTTCAGCCTTCTCTCCACCCCCACAGTGCATTTCAGGAGTTTGACAGGGTAGATAGTGTTGGAATCATTAAAACTGGACAGAAATGCATCAGATGAGAATTCAGTTTAAGAAGTCTCTCTAATGTGTATTTTTAAAGAAAAAGCTAAAGGGCAGATTAAAATTCTAGCATGGCCAAACTCCCCTGGTTGTGCAGTGTTTCTGATGCCCTGCATATTTATTTAAGGACCTCTTTATGCATAAAAAAATTACTGATAATGATATTCTGTGATGAAATTATGTAGTATTTAATATTCATATAATTTACTAATAACTATATAAATATATATTAATAGCTGCATATGTCACCTGAAGTTATAAAGAGCCTTAAAATGAATGTGACTGTGTTCATGTAAAGGGGAGAAAAAGTTGTGCTGCTCTCCCTGTATGAATATTAGGTCTGTTAAATGTCACAACTATCACACAAAAATTAGATTGTAAAAAATTATTTTCTACTTAAAACTACATCAAATGAGTAGATAAAAGCCTGCGCCTTTGAAATGGTGAATGGTGTTCCTAAACATCAAGGTGTTTTGGCGTCTCAAAGTAAGCAGTTTTCTCTGCTTTCGGGGAAGGGCTGCATTCCTGCAGATCCCTGTGAGCTCCTGGTTTAATGGAGCTGAAAATAACCTTCAAATCTGAGGATCAGCTTCATTGCGGGTGCTCTCTGCTTTAAATCTGCTTTAACTCACAATTGCATTCTATTTATGGTTGTTTCATTTTAAAAAGTAATGGCTGGGGGGAAACTCGAACTACTTCAGAGTTTGAGTTGCTTTGCCAATTAGAAATACCCAAAGTCTTGGGGGAATGGAAGAGGGAAATGAGCATTATGAGTACAAAAGGAATGAAATTTAAGGTTTTGATTGTTTCCATGAGTTGTGGGAGGCCCTCACACGGGATATTTGGTGTTGCTTAGGAAATGCAAAGAGGTTCAGCCATTCTGGTGCACTTTGGCTCTCTTGGGAAGTATTTTATTGTGTCACTGAGAAAAGCCAGGACCAAAATTCTTGTCACATGAGAGAAAACGCCCACATTTTTGTGGTGCTGTGGGCACATGACTGGCTGTAGAAGACATCCCTGTGGGTGGTGCCCACGGTCCATCAGGAGGCAAGGTGACTGAGATGTCTGAGGAAGCCTTTTGGGCACCCTCAGGGGCCACAGACCTGAAGTTGGGTTCTCCTTGAAGCAGCAATAGCTCAGCAGAGCCAAAGGAAGGAGAATGAACCCTTGAGTCCAGTGCCCTTTGGGAGCTGTCCCTTGGGTGAGTGGCCAGCAGGAACTGGGAGGCATCCACTGCTCTCTGCCTTGGCACCGCGTCCTGTAGGAGCAAGAGGTGAAATCACGCTTAGCTTCACCACGCCAAGCTCTCGTAATCCTTATCTGGAAGAGGAACTGTTTGTCTGTAACGAGTGGGAGAGGTAAAAGGTGCAAAATTAAATTAGCAGAAGAAACATTATTAATGAAATTGACTTTTGCTGTGTGTTTTGCTAATAGATGTAAGGAGGAATATTGATCTTGGGCTTGTTCTGTTTGCACAGACATTTACAGTCATCTGTGTCTCCTTCCAACACCAACTTCACGTTCATTACAAGCTTAGCAGTTGTCTGCAGAATTTGCCCTCATTTTGAAGCTGTTCCACCGTGTCCTGTCATTCCAGGCCCTTGTAAATTCTCTGTCTGTCCTTCTTGTAGCTCCTTCAGGTCCTGGAAGGCCACAATCGGGTCACCCCAAAGCTTCTCTTGTCCAGGCTGAACAATCCCAGCCTGCCCAGACCTCTGTGTGCAGTGAATCATTTGGAATTTGTAGCCTTGCCTGGAGACTCCTGTTCTGGGAGCTTTTCCTGGGAAGAGGTTGCAGAGCTGGGTTGGCATGGACAAGGGGTGGTGGAGCTCCCTGGAGAAGACTCTAGGTATAGATGTGGTGTTGAACAGCATCATCAGCTAAGTTGGTAATTAATTAAGCATCTAAAGATGCTTCTGTAACGAGCCATGGGAATTTCTAGCTCTTCAGGCTGTCCCTCTGGTATTTGGGGTATGTGTTTGTCCTTCCCCTTAGCAAGGAGGGGTTGGAGGGAGGCAGGTCCAGGCTAAGGAAGCAGGAATGCTGGAGCACACCTATAAGAGCAGCATAAAAATTGCTGTTCCTCTGGCAGGGTGGATGTTCCTGGCTCTGCTGGGGAGACACTCGGGGGCTCAACAGCACCTGAACCTGCTGGTTCTTCTCTGGATCCAGCTGGAGTTAAAACAACTAAACTGAAATTTATCAGCCCCGTGCGTCACTGAACTAAACATACCCCCACTTGTGTTTCTTCTGAGCTTTCTACCTGCTCTGTGTTCGGAGTGTAATTATTTTTTTAATTTTCTGTGGGGATTTGATCGTTGTGGGGGAATTTGACTTGAGAAACTAATTATGGACTGTCAAGGTATAATTACTAGAGAAGGCAATGCAGAGCGTGATTTGGCCCAAAGAAACATCATTTTTGATTTCAGGACCAAAATCTGAATTAGCTCACATTTGTCTCACTATAAACAAGCTCTATGGTAGAAATAATCCCATTTATTTTCTATCCCTACTAAATATTCCTCTTATAAACTGCCTCTTCCTAATTAGCACATTGAGGTTTGAAGGTAACTCTCAGCTGAATGGCTCTGTGTGGACTCATTAATTTAAACTAAAAGATAACAGAATCGAGTCAGGCTGATTTCAAATTGCTCAAGTTCTGTTTCTTCTTGATTTGAACTGAATTTTCCCTCTACTTTAAGAGAAGCAGCACAACTATTGTAACAATTGTCAACATCTCTAAGGGATTTCATTGCTAATAATAACAGAATGAGAAAAATCCATTAGAAAGGAAAAGGCACTGTCATTTCCACAGATTAGACATAAAAATTATTACTTGCAGGATTAATGGAAATATAGATTAGATGTAAAAATCTGTGTTGAAGGGTGATGAAAGCACCTTTCAAGTTCTCCTGCTCGCTGGATGTGCCCATCTGTTACCCACACACAGCACTGCAATATGTGCTGCTGTGCCTGCAGAGCCATCCCATCTGCTTGCTCCTGTTATCTGTTTGTTTGTTTTAATGGGAAGTGTTCTCCTAAAGGAGGATAATGCCAGGAAAGAGAAGACAGGACTGCAGGGGGGTGTCAGGGTTGCAATTTTTGTTGTTTGCTCTGGTTTGAGAAGTTTCAGGTTCTGCCTGTGACACATTCTGAGCTGTCCCAGAACAGATATTGATATGAGATTTTTGTCATCTTCCTTGTTCTTTTTATCATTTTAGGAAATGCATAACTTATATGGAGTTCAGACTTTCTTCCTGTGTTTGGAAGACAACCCTGGAGCCTCCTTTGGTGCTTTCCTGTAGTTTAAGCAATAAGAAAAAATACAACAAGAGCACAATTAGAATACTACTACCATTGATGCAAAACTAAATACTACAGTGTTATGTGCATGTTTAATTTATAATTCTGAAGATTAGGTAGAAATTCTGCACACAGCTGTGTATGGAGTTGTGTTGTCTAACCATGTGGGTGCAAATATAGCACTGAATTTGTGCATTTTTACCTGTTTTCTGGTACAACAAACTCTCTTCGAGATGCTTAAGCAGTCCAATTCTCTGGTTTATCATCTTGTTCCTAAAACTTACTTTTATCCTTATTTCCTGCCTCAAACCTACAGGGTGGTTGTCTTTTCAGGGGAAATGTTTGCAATTTACTTGTGGTGACAATATTTTTCTTTTCATACAAGGAAAAAAACTGCCTGATTGCTTGACCTAACTTTTGTAGTTCTATTTCCCACTGCTGTTATTTCCTCTCCTGTGATTTCAGGGCATAGATGATTATCATCTCATCATCATCTGAAAATCCTTATTATGAGGATTAGTTTTGAGTTCTATACCTACCTACTTTTAAGAGAAGCTAATAAATTAAAAGTTTGGTATGTTTTAGAAAAGTTGATATCAATAAATTTTGGGGGGAAAGAATGGAAAATATGGATCTCTTGGGAGACTGGCCTAAATAAAACAGAGGGTAAGAGAACTGTGAGCTCCTCGCTGATGGCATGAGCAGAACCAGCTCAAGTTACTATGCCACACACTTAACCTATATAAAGTTAGGCATAACTTACATTCTTCTTGACTGTGGAAAGAGGATTTCTGGCCAGGAAATCTGTTCTTAGGGTTATATTGGAAGAGCAGTGAGCAATTTTTCCTGTTACCTTTGGTGAGCCTCAGTTGGACGGATCTGCTGACAGATGTCACTGCTCTGCACGGATTTGGGTAAATTGGAGACCAGCAGAGAGCAGAAGAGGTTACAGGTCTGGAAAATGTGTTATTTAAACTGCAAGGGAAGAGAGAAAAGACTTAAAGGGTCTGACAGTGTTATAATGTCAAATAACCTCCCACATTCCAAATGAAGAGGCAGAAAGAAAAGGCTTCAATTGGTTTCTGTTAGAAAAGGGAAATCCTCTGCCACAAGGGTTAAGATAATGAATAATCAGTATGTTAGTAATAGAGCTCAAAACCATGTAAATTCTTCTGAATTATATTAGAAATTGGGGAAAAAATGTGTATTTTTTGAGATGGAAGGAAATAGTATTAATTATGAGAAAGTTGAGTATCAGCTTCAGCTGTCTCTTGTGCTTCCCTGGCACTGTGCCCTGCAAGGCTCGTCCCCTTTGTCTCACCTTCAGCCACTGAGGATATTTCAAGTCAAATTAATTCCTTTGGATCTCAGTTGGAGAGGAAATATTGGCATCTCCTGGAAATTTTAATTCTGATGTGAATGTAACTGTTTATATCCATGTCAAGGAACTGTTTCCAAATCCCTCTCTCTGACACGCAGTTCTTTAACACACAGTTTGATTTATTAATATCCCACAGCCCTAAACCCGTGGGAGCAACGTGGCCTTGGCAGGGCTGAACTTCAGAGGGTCCCCCCAACTGAATTAACTCCCTGCTGCTCTAAATCCCAAATGTCCATCTTGGGCACATCCCTTGGGAATGGAGACCCAAATTCTCTGCTGGTGCTCTCAAACCAGCGACAGCTGAAGCCATGAATGAATTATGAACTGTCCTGGTTTTGTTGCATTATTAAGAATACTTTTTTGGTCATTTTGGGTAGTTGGAAATGACTCGTCATGTGATATCAGGTTCTGGACCTGTTGTGGACTTACTATGGGCGTGCTTAAAACATTTGCTCAGGTTGAGAGGTGCTCTGATTTTGCTGAGGACTGATGAATAAACATTCATTAGCAATTAAGCTGTTTGGAGCAGGTAGAGATTCCTTTGGAGAAGGAGGGGGGATTGATGGGAAGAATCCGGAGTGGAAGGCTCGTGCATTAACCCCCATCAGCTCATCTGACCCCAGCGTGCCTTGTGGGAGTGTGTCTGCTCAGCTGCAGCAGGAAAGTGCAAGTCATTTGGATCTCGCTGTCAGGAGATCTTGGATAAATAGGATGTAATTCTCAGGGGGTATTTTAAGGATAATTTGTGTGAATAAAGCCAATGGAGAGGTCTCATCTGATTTTGCTTGGCTATCTAATGGGTTTTGGGTACATCTTTATTATCATAGAATCATAGAATTGATTGGGTTGGAAAAGACCTCTGAGATCATAAAGTCCAACCCTTGGTCCAACTCCAGTCCCTTTACCAGATCATGGCACTCAGTGCCATGTCCAATCTCAGTTTAAAAACCTCCAGGGATGGTGAATCCCACACCTCTCTGGGCAGGCCATTCCAATGCCTGACCACTCTCTCTGCAAAGAATTTTTTTCTAATATCCAACTTAAATTTCCCCTGGCAGAGCTGCAGCCCGTGCCCCCTTGTCCTATTGCTGAGTGCCTGGGAGAAGAGACCAACCCCACCTGGCTATAACCTCCCTTCAGGTGGTTATAGAGAGTGAGGAGGTCACCTCTGAGCCTCCTCTTCTCCAGACTATCCTCTCATGAGCACCTATCTATAGAGTAAAATACTTGAAATATTTATTTCTTAGCTTGGCTTTATTTAAGGAGTGGTGTAATGTACTAATTAGCAATTATTTAGTCATGGTTTATTAAAGTATTCCCAGTGTTGTAGCCGGTTATTATGAACAGTGGCTCAGGAAGTTCATATTCAGACATGGACCTTCCCCTGCCCTGTGCAGATGTTTGCTGGGATTGCCTGGTTTATTCCTGGGGTTGGTGCTGCTTTTCCCTCACACTTTGCATCCAGTAAGGAAAAATGAAGATTGCTTTTCAGTGCTGTTAATATAAGAAGGGCTTGATATTCTCTCTTTAAAACAAATCAAGTACAAGTGAAAAGAGGGAACGGTGACTTTTAAAATGCAAACTGTGTGCCTAAATCTTAACTTTTAAGCCTTTCTTTGCCAGTTTCAAGGCAACTGTCATTATCTGTTCCTCTGAATAGTCCCCCAGCCTGCTTTAGATAAGGTCTGATCTGATGGCAATGTAGCTGCGCTGTTTCGTTTGCAATTCAAGAAGTAAGCAAGGAACAGCTATAAGTCTCTAAGTCTAAATGACTTTGCAGCCCCTGGTAACTGATATTGCTGTAAAGGAAATATCAAGGCTGCTTGAATTTTGGGGTGGCTGTTGTGTTTGGCAGGGAGCGATGTCTGACCCCTCTGCTGCCAGCCCAGTCGCATGGGCTTGGGCATTGTAAATTGAAAATAACACTAAGAGGAATGTTCCCAACTTTCCTGTGTGTTATGTATGACCTGAAACGCAGTGAAAAATCTCCTTCTGTTTGAGGAGGTACCGTAAGAGAAATCACTGTGACAAATTACCCAGCTTGGACTGACAATCCTGCACTTAAATTTTCTAGAAAAAATAGGAGTAAAAAAAATACAAATGTATTTCTATCATCTCCCAAGCTATTCTTTGCTACTAACTGGAGAAGTACTTGTGCAGCTGAAGACACGTTGTAATAATAATTTATTCTAGTACTGAACCTTGCAAACAGGAAGACTGTTTGCATGCAAAACACATAAAACCCTGTAAATGAAAAGTGAGCATCAATTTTTTATGTAACTTGGTGTCATTTCAGTTCTCCATCCTTTAGGAGGAGAAACTCATGGATATTGCCTTAATGCTGCTCTTTTGTAACGAGGCTTTTGTGTAGCCAGAACCTTTAGCAGTGAATACAGGAACCCTTTGGAGGTAAATTCAGGCTTTATGACATGAGTAATTGCTTTTTATGGGTACTTTGGCTGAGTCCTGGAGCAACAGCAAAGCACTTGATCCGTGCTCATCATTTTGCAATTCTAAACGTGACTGGCACTGTCCCTACATTTGGAATTTTACCTTCCATTTCCAAAGCATGATTGACCCAGGGAAACCAAAGAGAGAGTGAAGAAGTTGTGCAGTATCTTGCAAGGAAATAAAAAGATCCTAGAAAATACTACTTGTCTTGGAAGAAAAAATTGTGGCACATTAGCCTCGTTTAATTGTGATGGTAATTTAAGTGACTTGTGTATCTTTGCTGTAATTGTAGTGTCACTAAAGCTGCAAATCCTATGGAAGAATAAGTAAGCAGTGAGGGTGGTGCTTGCATTGGAGAGCAGTGGGGTTTGATCAGGGCGTCTCCTGACTCTCGCTGTGCTCTGGGGTTTGCTGCTGTGATTCCCAGGGCACGGCTGCAGAGGGATTGTCCTTGGGAAGAGGAGCAGTGGTGTCTGTGCCAGTGAGGGGTACACCACCAGCACGCAGAGGAAGGTGCTTGTGCCCCTGATGGAGCCACTGGGAAACATAAATACCCCTGCACTGAGCAATAGATTCAATTATTTGAGGCATGGAGTTAATTGTTGTGTGACCATCAGCACACCAGAACAGGGGGAATGTAATGAATTCTTTTTCCTTTCAGGTGGGATGGAGTCCAATCTCTTTGGAAACTCTTAAGATAGACTTCCATTTTTCTATCTTGATACTGTAAATTCTTTTGTTGTATCCCAATGACGGTTTTTAACCTTTCAGGCAGGAGTTAAATCTTTGGCTTCCTCAGAGTCAGAGCATGATCTGCCTCTGCTGGATCCAGAGGGGGGGGGTGTTTCACCCACATCCAGGAGTCACAATCAGGAAGGAACAAGGGGAGTGGCAATGGTGGTTTTCTTCCCACAGAGGGTTGTTCTGGGGTTGGGACCACTGGAAGGAATCCCGTCCTGACTTGGCCCTGACTCAAACTCTCCTCTAGGTTTCCCCTCTGTGCCATTTTGATTTAAACACCCCATATCAAGACTGAAATAGAGCTCTTATGGTAAACACACTGAAAGGAGCCAGACTGACCTTGGTGCTCTCAGCCCTAATTGCCCGTAATTACCCAACAAATGAGAAAATGGAGCAGTGTAATAAGGTGCTGGACTAAGACTCAAATTTCTGTGCTCTGCACATTTGCCACCATCAGATATTGTATTTCTGTTAAAAGTAAAGGAAATAATTGCCTCAATGTAGGTCTGTGCTGGCTGAGGACTAGAGTGTAGAAAGCTGTAAAACAAGATAACTGGGAAAATAATAAAAAAAAAGGGAACAGCACTTCTATTCCTGTTAAGGCTTTGGGTCTAGGAGAGTAGAGCTATTTATATGGAATATATCTAATGGATTCGAGTCTCCTTTTCAAACCCCCTGTGCTTTATCTTGCAGCGACACACCTTTGGATAGGCTTTTCAATGCCGTAAAAATGCAGATTCAGGGTTATCATGTTGCTTCCAGTCTTGCCCAGGTGTTGTTCCATGCATTTAATAAAGGTTGGAAGTGCTCCCTGACATCAGCCATTAGTGCCTGGTCTGTTCTTGCAAGTCCAGAGTGCTGCTGGCCTGTGGAAAAGAGGGCTGATAAATTCTGTACCCTGGGCTGTCACACCTTTGGGATACTTTGCATATTAAACATTTTTATTGTATTTCCCCTGGGTTTTTTCTCAGATATTCTCATTTTAGTTCCCCTCTGGGGGTCATACCTACTGTTTTTAGAGTGACTTCTTGACTGAAGGATAAATAAATGGAGGCACTTAAATAATTTCTTAACCTGAGATTTTGACAGTTTTGCTCTTCCAAAGTTCTCTGTGTGGATTTCCCTCCACATGGTTGGTGGCTGACCAGGACATCTCCCCAGTCAAACTCTCCTAAAATAAGTATATAACTATTGTTGTTTGAGGTGTCATTTCTATGGAGCATCTTCCAAACATGAGGAGAGCCACTGAGATGTTAAATCTTCTGGTTTTCTACTAGAGTGAGATTCTGCAGCCTCTTCTGTTACTTGGGTCATCCTGCCCATCCTTGGAAATTCAGCGTTCTGTCAAGCCTGGCTTCTTCCTCTCTGTTACTGGAAAGCCAGAACTGTAGAAGTTTTGTACAGAACCAAAAAAAAAAGTTAATTGAAAATGGAAAAGAGAATGGAAGCTAACTTTTGAATGGGAAGAAACCAGTTTTAAACCAGCTTATTCCTGAGTTTAACCCTTTTCCATTGAGCATTTACCTCATTCTAATTGCAGTGATCACCCAGGTACTGACATTGATTTTTGCTGCAGACAGTAAAGCTTAAATTATGCGATAAAGTGGCTTTCATTGTATTGCTTCAACCTGGTACAAATACATATACCAGACAACAATTATATTTTAAATCAAGTGCACTCAATTTTTTTTCTATCAAAAGGGGCCCAAAAATTCCTTGTATCAATGAGTCGTCATTGTCTGACAAGTTGCCCTTTGCCTTATTATTATTCCACATTTTAATGGCATTAGGTAACCCTCCTTATTAAATTTGAGACGTTTGTCTCACACATTTCTGCACCACAGTAATATTTTCTTTCTTATCACCTCTGTATCTCCACCTGAACACTGGTGGCCACAAATGCTCTGCTCATTTTTGATGATCCTGAGATGTTTTCCTGTGGGTGAATGATAATTTTTCCATCAGTGTTTTGGCATTTTGCTCATTATTTTGCCCTTGGGATTGTGTTCCATTTCTTTTGGACTTGTCACCGGCTTCACTTCTTCTAAATCAGAGGGAAATGTTTCATTTAACAAGGTGCTTATTTTATACTAATTTCTATCTGACAGTCTGTCACATGCATCCCTCCATCACTACTCTTAATATCTTTATTTCCTTCACAATAAATTAGGACTGTTACATGTATTTCTTATAAGAGACATCTATTATTTTTACTGGAAAGAAACACAAAGCTGGCTGATAACCCTGCAATGTGATGTCTAAACAGGCAAAAAGCTGGCAAGAAATTGGAGTCTGATCGTGGTGGCTTTGCTTTGTGTCCTTCTCCGTGGCAGCACGAGATGCAGGTGGGGCTGGAGGACCATCTGCAGCAAGGACAGGGAAAATCAGGGACAAAGGCACCACACGAGCTCTGATAAAACAAAAATAAAGATGCAAAGGGTCAAACCACCGATTGCATTAAGCAGCTACTTTCAGAATCAGCCTTTCCTCGCTCCAAAAGCTGGGCCACAATCTGTCACTTCAGCTCTGGTTCAATAAAAATATGAAAAAGAAAATGTAATAGGTTAGGAATGGTGGATAATGAAATTAGGGCTTAATAAGGTATGTCTTGAGTGTTATTTACTGACTGGAGGTTTTTATTGTTCTTAGGTTATTGTCAGTACTGCAGCTCTGTAATTTGACCTTAAAATAATTGGTAGCTTTTTAGAAATCTTCTGATTTTTAATGTAGATAATACCCTTATTTAAAAATAACTCAATTTTTTTCTGGTTGTAAAAAATAAGGTCCTGGAACTTGATAAGCCAAGAAATTGAGTCCCCAGCTTTTTGTGGGTTTTTTGGGTGATTTGTGTTTTTTTTTTTTTTTTTCTTGAATAGCATAAAAAAATCCATCAAGGGTTATTTTGGATCTGGCTGGTGTATGACTCAAGAATCTCGGGAGCTGGCAGACTCTGGGGCTTCCTGGTGGTCTGTGCATATGTGTCTTCAAACTGGCACAAACATGTAGTTGTACAAATACTTATTTGATGCTAGTGAGCGTTTTGACATTCTAAATACACACTGGGGTGATTTGGGCTCTTCAATCCAAGTATCTCATTTACCTATAGTCGAATTATTAGAAAGTATGTGCTTTAGCTGAGCACATCATGGGTGAATTTATCCATTTCTAGAAGGCAAAAAAATTCATGACATGCCTTGGGAGGTTTAAGAGACAGTTTTTCCTCTTTTATAAGGAATCAGAGGGAGGAGGACTGTCTTTTTAGAGGTTTTGAATCTGACATGTGCTTTTTTCTTTCCTGAAACCAGTTCTTCAACTCTTCCCCAATTAAATTTCGTGTGGAGCAATACTTTTTTTTTTATTCACAGCAATAAAATTGAACCTGAATGTTAACCTTGACACATCCATGTTCAGAAACTCTCTGGCATCTCTAAGTCTGCCGGTAGTAGGAGTGAAAATTCCTTTCTGCTGGTACGTTTCAGGTAGGAAGGTGTATGGAAAAGAAAATCACATAAAGCTGAAGGAGCTGAGAAGATTGGAGAGTGAAACCTGAGTCATTCCAGGCAAAAAGGCTCCCAAACGAGCACCCCCAGTGGGCTTGGTCTGAAGAGCCAGCGAGCTGTGAATCCAGGTGTTTGAGGAGGAGGAGAAAGAAGTACTAATGAATGAGATTTCTCTTTGTTTGGGGTTATTTCAGTGGTGTTTGTCTCAAAGTGCCTTTCTCTGCTCTGCATTTGGTCCAAAGGCAGAGCTGTGAGGATGTGCCTGAATTACTGGTGGTGTCCTTTGGACATGGAGCATTATCAGGAGCCAGGAATTAGGTGGAAGAAAATGTTGATCTCCTTTCCCCTTCTGTTTATAAACAGTGAACTCTAACTTAAAATTAGTATTGTCAGCCACAAATGACGGGTTCAAATCACTTGCTTGCATTTCATTTGGGAATATCCCCAATGTTCTCTCATTGCAGCCCAAGAAATGAAAAAGGAGGTGAGATTTTGACCCAGTAACAGAATCAACCCCAGTTTGATATTTCCAGATATTGATGCACAAGTGGCCAAAGAAAAAGGATTCTTTTTTCGTGCAGCCTTGGAATTCCTTTCTCAGCTGAAGAGGTAGATAATAAATATTGGCAACACATAAGACTTGGCTCTAGTGAGACCTACTATTTGCTTATCTTGAAGAGCAGCAGTTATTAATTTTCAGACATAATCAAGTGATTTATATTCATGATTAGGGTTCAAACCTCCTTTCTACATTGGACAACTTCTTGCTTTCTGCTTCTTGTGTTCAGTGGCTCTTAAAATGGAAATTTTTTAGAGGTTTTGAATCTGACATGTGCTTTTTTCTTTCCTGAAACCAGTTCTTCAACTCTTCCCCAATTAAATTTTGCGTGGAGCAATACTCTTTTGTAGGGTTTGGGGGTTTTTAGGAGTGTTGTTAAAACGTTTTCCCTCTGATTTCAGATCATGGCACCTGAGCCGTGTGTACTGCACTATCTGCACTAAGGCTGGGAGCAATGGCTGCTCTATTTTAATGAGTCGCAGCAAGTCAATTGCTCATTTGCACTGAGAGCTGGAAAATTTCTCTTTCTATACACCAGCTATTCCATTAGAATTCTTATCTTTGTCATTGCTGTCATGATTAGTACTAATCTCCAACTTGACTTGATAAAAATTCATAAATAACACTGGGATTCAATTTTCAAGTAATGTTCACTTTACCTCTGCCATACTTTGTTGGAGCAACTGTCATTGGACTGAAGGTAAAGGTCCATCATTTGGACCTATTAGAAATGTATTTATCTACAAAAATACAGTTTTTATACAATGTATAATTGCATTTCTTTTAGAAGAACTACGCATACTTCAAAAACTAACCCAAGTATGTCCTACTTTTCCAATGCAATGAAATTGCTCAGTTGATGTTATTTCTGTGGCTGGTTGATCAACAAAATCTCAAAATATTTTGGCTGTCAACTGCTATAAAATAAAATGAAAACTAATTTTGTCTGAGGCAAAGCTCACAGCAACTGATCCTGAATTGTGAGGTGTTCTGGGAAAATGAGACAACACTGGATGAATCCAAATTCATTCTCTTGAGAGTCTCTTTGGTGGGGGGGGGGGGGGGAGTTTGCAAAGCACTTTTAAGGCTTCTCAGTTCTTTGTCTTGCTCGGTTTAGTGTCTGGAGGAGACTTCAGGCCTCTGAAAGCTGCTCAGCTTTCCTTCTTCTTTGGATATGACCAGAGCTGCCCTGGAGAGCTCCCAGTTTGTTAACTGGGATGTCAGGGTGGTGTCAGCCCCACAAACGTGGCATGCGGGGAGTGTGTTCCCCTTGGATGGGTGACAGATGTCCTTCCATAATAATAACAATGATGTTCCTGGCTGAACTGATAATCTGCAAGCAGATTCTTACAGGAATGAAGGGCTGTAATTGTAAGTTATATTAAATATTTGATGCTTTAAAAAACCCCCAAATCTCAGGAAACTGTAGGAAAATTGTAATTTCTTTTTCTTAGCGTGGCCCTTTAGCTGCAAACCCAGTTAGTGGCACAGCTGCCTGACTAAATGCAACCTGGGAGCTCACTCTGACCAGCTAACAAGTTTGTTAAGTTGTATGTGATTTATTTAAAAATGGACCTGTTACAAGCAAAGAGATCAATGCCTCTTTTCAAATGCCTACATTTTTAGCAGTGCCTAATTTCCTAGCTTGCCTTCCTATGCTATTCTCTCCAGCCTAGCCTGTCCTCCTGGGCTTCCAGTAATTCTTCTGACCAGCTGGCAGAAACAAATCAACTCTTAATTCCTGGAAACCAAAGCAGGGCACAGTGGAGTCTGTGCTGCTCCAGCTCTTGATTTAATGGAGCTCTTGGTTGTCTTTGTGGTCTCTTGGTGACCCTGAGTGAAGAACCTTCCCCGTCCCTCCTTTCCTGGAGTTTGCTATCCCACCTTGCCCTGAAATCCCTGTTGTTGACATCCTTTGTGGACTGATGAAAATACTCTCAGCTGGGAATCCTGCTGGTTAAACCCTCTTGTGAGACCTTTCTCTTCTGGGCTTTTGTGCTCTCGAGTGGCGCGGAGAATTGTTCCCCCCAGGTTGATGGATAATAGAAGTTTGCAACCCCGTGAATTCAGGGAAGCACTTAAGCGAATTGTTTTATTGATGGCAGGTTTGATTGCAGGCACGGAGAAAGGAAACACGTGGGCACCGGCCGGGCTGGGCTGAGCGCTTTGCTGGAGCAGCAGAATGAAATGTACACCTTGGAAAAGAGATTTCCATCAAACCAACCCCTCGGGGCCCCCCTGACCATCATCATCATCTTCATCACTCACATGAAACCATTGGTTTTGTCTCAGTATAGACTCACAAAGCAGCGTATTTGGTGATGTTTCCAGAGCTTACTTGGCCACGTAGGGACGTGCGTGTTGTCACGATAAAAGGACAGGGTGGGGCGGCTCCATAACAGGTGGCATTTCAAACCCATGGTCGCTGCTGCCACTGATCTGGGTAAGGTTGGGTGGTTGTAGGAGTGTGCCATCGATTTCCTTGCCTTTGAGTGCTGACTGAGGAAAAGAGGACCATTCCCTCTGCGTTCCGAGAGGGAACGTCTCATTCCTGCATTGCCCAGTCAGAGGGGATGCCTTGAGGAAGAGGAATAAATCTGGCAATAGTTCAAAAAGTCCAAGGGCCCTTCTCAGCCTTTTCTTTATTATTGCAAAAGTAACTCAAGCTTTCACTTCATACTGTTAAATACTTTCCTTTGGAAAATGAAGATTTAATGTTAAGGTCGTATGTATCTGTTGTGTGGAAAAAAAAAAACAAAACCCAGGTAGGTGTGAAGGTTTCATACCAACATCATTCCCTATAAACTCTTTTCCATGTTAATGTTTCATCTTTTTTGCCTGCTTTTGACATTTGTTATTATCCCATGAAATCTGTTTATGCTGTTATTCAAATTAGTACTTTAAAACTAATTCCAATAAAAATCTGAGTGCTCGTGAATTTGATTCTCTCCTGCGACTATCGAAACAGCTCTTTTCCTCATTTGGGGATGTTTAATGACTTCTCATGGTGCTTGAAGCAGAAACAAGAGGCAAAACATGTGGAGGTTCTAATAACAAAGCTATAGAAAAAGGAGAGAACAAAAATCAGGGGTTATGCGCATGGATAAGCTCATTTGCATTTTATGGCTCTTTTACTCTTATCTGCAGACTCTGACGCTTTATATTGAACCAAAATATTATTAATTAACCAGCCATTCCCGCAATAATCGCGGTGACTCTGCTTGGTCCAAAGAGTGTGTGCAATCCGCCCGTAATTACGTCGTGCGTGCTGTTGGCCCGGGGGGTTTGCAAAGAGGGCCCTGAGCTGATAACAGCACAGGTTAAAGCTTCACTTTTCATGGGGAGCTCCACACTCGGGAGCAGCAGATGAAGGAACCACAGGGGCTTTAAGGTACGTCACTCCTTTTATTGCAGCCAAGTTTCTGGAGAGCTTCGCCTTGCATCATTTGTAAATACAGGTTATAAAGCCTTCTTTCCCAAGTATTATGTCTCGGGGGAGGACCACGAGAAGGAAAGAGCTGAAATGCAGTGATTTAGTTGGGGCGGGAGACCTCGATGGCAAGAACTTTAATAAGATCCTAGTTTTCAAAAAAAAAAAAAAAATTGTTAGTTTTTAGTTGATATCGTGTAAGATAACACAGCAAAGGAGGGTTTTGAGATGAGGATTTGTGTAGGGTGAAGGGGTTATGTTAAGAAGAAATGGCAAGCAGGAATATAAAATGACCTAAACTGTTATTTAGAAGCAACATTTTTGTGTGTGTGTGAAATATCTTTCATTACTTTGGGTCGTCACTAAAATTTCTAGGAGTGTTTTTTATGTCGCTGCAATGAGCACGTTGTGGATTTAACTAAAAAAAAGCCAATTTCTCTGTATTTAACTCTGGTTTAAAAGGTTAAGTGTTCTTAAGTGAATGTTAAATGCAGTAGTAGGTGCCAATGTGTATTGATCTGGGTGCTGGTGATTAGTTTTAATCAGTTTAATTGCTGGTGCACAGTTCAGTGTTAATGGTACATGGGTGTTCTTTGAAGGGGCTGAGCGACTAGTTCTGCTCTGTCCAACCAAAATAAGCCCCCAGTTGTGGGAAAACCACGAGTTTTAACAGCAATTTAAGGCACTGATTTCATCAACACCCGGATTTTGGTTTTGGTTTCAGGAGCAACAAGTGTACCATGAGCTTGCACATGTTTTTTTCCACTGTATAAATAAATTTATTTCCCCTGTTCCCTCTGTCTTGCCTTTCCCACGTGTTACGGATGCGCTGTCAGAGTTTATTAGAGGTTTCATCAAGTACATTTCTAATAAATCAACTCATTCCTTTGTACAGTAAGGTATAGTTGTGTTTGTGCTAAAGCAGGAAAGAATGCTGGAAAAAAAGGGAAGATGATTTTTCTTTGGGTTTTGTTTCAGAAATTTCAGTAATGTGCAAGAAACTCCATAGTTAAGCTCAGGAGAAAATTGTTCTCTGTGTGTAAAGTGGTTTTCAGGGAACAAAATGCATTTCTTGTTGACTGCCCAGTGGTGTAATAAAGCCATAATCTGTGCCGTGTGAATTGTCCTGACTTGGAGATTTATTGCAGAGTCCTTAAGGAGTGTTTTACTTAAGCCTCAGGATTAGGTGACATGGTCTAAAACCTGAATTGGCCTCTAAATTTTGCTAATTTAATCAACTATTAATGCAATTGATAGAGGTTTTCAAAGCTGGCTGCTTGTGTTTCCCTTTTCCCAATGGTGTTTCTCTGCCTCTAGATGGCCAAGAGGAAGTTCAGCGGGCTGGAGCTCAGCCTCATCGTCCTCTTCTGCATCGTGGTGATCGTACTCTGTGTGCTCATTGGGCTTATGGCAACAGGAACGCCTGGACTCAAAGAGCCAGGTAAGGATTTTCCATGGATGCTGCAGGGCCAGAGCTAAATCCTTGGGTGGGACTGCCCTGCCTCGCTGTCACTGGTCTCAGCATACTGTTATCTGAAGGTGGAGCGTGGTCAGCCCTTCCTAGGGGTAACTGGAGTAAGATTATCACTTGTGCATGTAATAAATAGCTTGACTCAGAATTTATAGTCACGAAAAATCGTTTTCTCCCACGCCTGGACTTTCTTTATGAATATAGAATTCAGATAATTTCAAAATTTTTGAGTATGAAGCAAGGTAACTCCAAAAATAAGAACAAGGTTCCGGGAGGCTGAGTGGGAGCAGCCAGACTGTGTGGAACATCCATAATAACCCTAAAACCCAACAGTATTTTTTGCAAATGTATTGGTACATTAAATACCCCTTGTGATACAGGGCACCTCCTTCACTTACTCTGTGTGAGTAATTCCAGTTATGCACAGGGACTGAAGCAAAAACCTTGGAGGTGAAAACGGCAGAAAAATAAAAATAATTGTTTGTACAAAGCCAAACGCTTCAGTGCTTTAATAAAACTGTCCAGACAGACAATTATCAACTTATTTTTTCCTCTTTCTGTCACGAGCAGGAGTTTTCCTGGGCAAAAAGTACAAGTGCAGTGTCAGGTGAAGCTGCTCACCTTCAATTCAGTCTGAGGAACCTAAAGTTTAATAGAGAATCTCAATGGAGCTTTAGGGTGGTTTTGCCTGATGCCCTAATTCAAGCTACTGTGGAGAACAGTGGATCAGGGGGAGGAGTACCTGAGAGCACCACAGGGACATTCAAGAGGCAGAAAAGTCCTTCCAATTTCAATTTGTCACGTGTTTTCACAGAAGGCAGTGCATGTTGAGCTGCAGTGGTTGCTGAAACCTGGATTAATGCACACCTTAAGAAATAAAATTGGCGTTATCATCCATATATGAAACAATTCTAGGGAAGTTTTCCTATCTGAAATCGTTGTGTGCCATTTTTCAAAGTTAAAAGTAAATCACACTGGTTTGTACTAGCCAAATTATATTATGGTTGGAGTTTCAAGATGGCAAGAAACAGGCAGCAAAAGCAGGTACTGAGTTAAGAGGGGATCAAGTTGTTCCTACAGTTTGGAGAGCCTGGTAAGAACCGTTCCTTTGTTTCCCAAACAGATTTTTACCCACAATGTTTGAATACCCAACCAGAAAAGAGAATTGACTGCATCCCGGACCAGCTGGCAACAAAGGTCTGAAAACACCCTAGAAAATATTACAAAATAGGCTTTCTCCCTTAAACCCTCCCCCTTATTTACAAATATGTGACTGCTTGGCTCTATTTTATCACTTGTGTTCTTACCCTTTTTGTAATCTGTGGTTGCCCAGACACTTTGCAGGGCAGTTCAACTTCTGCACAACCCGCTGACAGGAGCTCTGGTTGTTCTGGCCATGGTGGCATTGTGCTGGCAGAGGCTGAGGACCATGGCTGATGTTCTCCCCAGGAGCTCGAGATGGGTAGAAACAAAACCAGTCAGACATCAGGCTGTTAAAAAAAGTCACTCTTTGTTTTATAACTTTACCTGAACAGCTTCATTTTGTGTGATGGTCCACAATTAGCATTTGTGATGGTTCAGAACTAGCAGGTGAAGATGGGCTTTACCCAGATGTGCAATGTAAGAAACATGGTCACAGTTCCCTTTCAGAAGCACTTTGGATCTCCGTGCCTTCCTCCCTTGGCTGGGTGTGTCTCACCTGGGAGAGTGAAGAGCACATGAAAGACCTTTTGGCTTAAGAATCCATGTAAAGATTCCCAGGGAGAAGTATCATCCCAGTCTGGATGAGGCTTTGGAGCAACCTGGCCTAATGGAAGGTGTCCCTGCCCACGGCAGGGGGTTGGAACGAGATGGGTTTTAAGATCCCTTCCAACACAAACCACTCCATCATTCTACAATGACTTTCATTTTCAGTGCTCTCACATTCAGGATCTTTCTGTAATGGTCTTGAAAAACTATTATTGTTTTATTCATCTCTATTATGGGTGTTCCCATTTGCTGGTGGATGCCTGACATCTTCCTTTGGTTTGGGAGGGGCAGCTTAGGAGAAAAAAAAACTAGTGTGGTGTGAGATATGTCAGTCACAGAGGTATAAAAAATTATTAACCAGCTGTCTCAATGTCTGAGGAAATTCCCAGTCTAATTCCAGATATGACAGTTGTAAAGCTTCTGTCATGCCATGGCTTTTGTTATGATATATAGTTCAATAAAGTCCTGCGGGGAACAGGTTAGTAAAGGTTCAAACCACAGCCTGTTCCTCTGCTCTTTGTGTTCCCTCCCCGCCCCAGGAACATGCACAGCACTGTAAAAGTCGTGCAGATCACTTTAATCTTTAATTACTACCTTTGAACCCGTCACCCCACATTAAGTGCTGCACTCATCATGCAGGCGAGGAAATAGTGTTGCTCTGGTTGCAGCAATGAGAAAGAATTAAAAATAATCAAATTATAGATCCCAGCAGACAAGTAGAATCAGGTGCACACTGGGACATTGTGGGTGCCTGCTCTAAAATTAGAGGTAAAATAAACTATTCCTGAATCTGTTCTTTCCTTGGTGAAGAAGGGACCAGGCAGCAGATTTCATGGATAATTTCAGAGATAAATATCACCTTTAACACGTGCCCCATGGAAACCTGTCAGGTGCAGCCTCGCCCAAGGCAGAGTCCCACCCCAGTGATTCCACTCATTCCTGTAGACATTCCCTCCTGGGAGCAATCAGGTTGTCCTGTAGGTTTTTCTAATGGAGTCACCAGCAGAGCCGTAAAACTCCAGGTACCTGCTTGGAATAACATCACTCTTCTGTAGGAGTTTGCACAAATGGTTTTCAGGAGGAACAGCAGCTGGGAAAACTATATTTGCTTAAGAATATAAGAGGTTATTGTCTGCTTTGATTCCCTTATTCGCTGAAGATGTCCCATATGAAACCAGAAAATGGGTAGAATTGCACAGAATAGAGGCAAAAAGCAGAAAGAGAGAAATAGATATTTATCAGCTGATCACAGGGTTGGTGAAAGAAAGTAGATCTTTATTAACTACTCAGTGCTGTGGAAAATGTTCGTGAAGTTTGATTAGACAAGCAGAACACAGCAGTGAAACAGGAATTACTGTGAGCAGAGCTCTTGTAATCCAGACTGATAGCTCTGAAAGCTCAGGGAAGAGTGTGGTGTTGCTTTGGGTTTGGTTTCTGCCTTTTCCCTCCCAAAAATATCCTGCTGCCAGAGGTCTCTTTGGGTGCAGGTGACAGCACAGGCAAGCCATTCTTTTAATCATTGGCGCTCAGTTCCCTGGTGCAAACTGATTCCTTGTATCCAGGATTATTCCTAATTAAGCTTTGACTTTGGCTTTACTGGGTGCTGGTTTTATGGCTCAGGCTGGGATCCCATCTTTATTTATACTCAGTGATAGGTTTTATAACAGCCTCCCCAGTGTCTTTGGTGAACTCTGCTCCTTTCCCTGTGCCAGGTGTTGCCAGTCTTGAACTGTATTTACTTCCATTGAAAGCTCAATATGCCACAGAAATACAGAGCTGCAAATCCACTAGGATAAGATCCAGTTAGAAAAATAGCACTGGACTGTAAAGTAACCTCTGGAAATAGGCAAGAAATATTCATGAGAAGTAACTGGGGGGAAAAAAGAAAAGGATGCTTAGGAAGTTGGGAATGTGGCTGCTTGAACTATGAGGCTTTAAGAAAATCTGGTGTTCAGGTTGTTGTGCATTGCATGGGACAGACCCAGGTCTAGGAAGGGAGAGGAGGATGGAGGTGCAACTCTGGCCTTGTGTGTTTAGGGTATTCCCCTATACATGGAGGAAATTTAGTAAGTGAAGAGAGCTGTGATCTCTGCATTCTTAGAGGGCATTGGTGCTTGTTCTCCTTTACTCTGCAACAGATCATAAAATGGGAAATAGGTGGGACCCGGGGAGGTGGAAAGTGAGTGTGGATTTTTCACAGCCTCACAAAGTGCATTGATTCGTGGATCGATGTGGGGGGAAATGAGTCTCTGCCTCTCCTCCAACCGTTTTTTTCACTTGGAACCCAAAGAAAACAGCAGCAAACTTGCTCTCTGATGTGATGGACCCATGACAGGGACACAAACACTCCTCTGTTTGGTGAATCTGGGTTTTACCTTGGGTGGTTTCGAAGCGATTTCTGCGCTCTGGGCAATTGGAACACACGCACGGAGCCTTCCCAAGGCAGTGGCTCTGTGAGCTCCCCCTGGGCTTCCTTCAGCCCTCGCCTGCTCTCTGGGCTGGAACTGCCTTATCTTGGCTCTGCTCAGGGGCTGAGACAATGATTTGACCCGCAGGGACCAGGCTGGGCTCTCTAACCCTAAAACAAGTGTCACCAAGGCCAGCAGCAAGGAAGGGTTTGGGGACCATCCCTGCCTGTTTCAAGCTGCAGGATATTTTAAAGGAGTGTGGCACAAACACCAAAGGCATTTGAGCGCATTCAGATGAAGGCAGAAACAACTTCTGATAGTGGGCAGGTGGAAGGTGAGGTCTCAAAGGCTGGATTTGGATACGTCAGATCACTTCTGGACATGCCCTTCACCCTCAGGGAATCTTGTTGTTTTACTACTGCCCTTTACTCCAAGTAATGAATGGGAGTCCTAAGGTGAGAAAATGGGCGGAAACCTAGTGGTGTATATCCCAAATCTTATCTTTGCTCGTAATACTCATGCACGCAGCACTTGAGCAAGTTAATTTCTAACAGCAAGGGAATCTCAGCTTGCTGGACTGATGAATGGTAGTGTAAAGGTTGGTGTTGCTACACTGAGATGGAGGCTTGAAACAATTGGTTTATTTGGGGAAGGGGAAAAAGGTTGATTTATCTCAACTTGACGTTCTGCAGAAGCAGTCTGAACATTTCTCATACTGTAAAATTACATTAAAATGTAGATATTATACAGGATATTCAATTATGCATATGTAGATGTTTAAACCAAGGATAAATTTTACCCCCTCCCCAGTGTGTGGCTTCTGGTTAGACTAGACTGCATCTGTCCCAGCTCAAATGTTTTAATAATTATTTTTAAATGTTCCTTTTGCCTGTGAACCTTGTGGTTTTAGGAAACGATGCATGTCTGATTAGCAAGTTTACCCTGAATCCAGGAAAAAATCCTCTTTAGTGTGTTCTCTGCCACTGAGTTCCCTCAGCTGAGTTTCAGAGAAAGAGCTGATCCTATTGCAGATATTAAGATATCTGGAGTTTGGAATAAAACATGCATTTTAACGGGTTTGATATGGATTTATTTGTGTAAAACCCACTCACTCATGCCCTTCATGTCCTTGACTCAGGACATGTGCACTCGCCGTGGCTGCTGCTGGAGTCCCCAGAGCGACACCAGCGTGCCCTGGTGTTACTTCTCTCCAAAACACGGCTACCAAGTGAAGGGCTCCAGCAGGTCAACCAAGGCTGGTGAGTTGTGGGCTGAGCTCCCCGACCCGTGCGGGTGTCCAGAACAACGCGACGACGTGTGTTTCCTTCCCAAGGGTTTGAGGCCACGCTGACAAGGCTGCCGTCACCTTCCCTCTTTGGAAATGACATCTACACCGTTCTCCTCACGGCGGAGTATCAGACGCCCAATCGCTTCCGATTCAAGGTGACTCCCTTTTCCTGCTCCGCCTCGAGGTTCATGCTCTCTGCAGGTTGTCGCTGCACGGGGAGGTGTGGAGGGGCTGGATGGATCCCCCTGGGGCACTCTTGGGATTCCCACTGGAGTCCTGGGCTCCTTTCCTTGTCCTCTCTGCTCGGTGCATTGGGTTAACGAGCACTTAGCGCCGTGGGATTTCTGCAGGAAAAATTACTGAGGCATTTGGAAAATTCAGGTTTTATGTTATCTTCCGTTTGTCCTCATCAGGAGGAAAAAATTGGGGTTAAATGTATTTTACCTACTTTTTATTTATGGTCTGGCTGTACTTCTCAATCATTTTGACAGACATTAGTTTTTCCAATGATTTCAGTTTCCTATGGAAAGCTAAACAGTCCGTGCCATGAACGTGGGGTATCAATGGGTTCTGGGGAGACCTCGTCAGAGTCAAGTATTATGAAGAAAATGGCCAAAAATGACTCATTAAAGTTGGAAGTGAATAACAATGAAAGCAGAAGATGAGATTGGGATAAGGGTGGGAATACCCCCAGTCGGAACTGGGAAAACGTTTGAATTTGGGGTTATCTTGTAAAGATCCAACACTTGTGCTGTTTCAATATGTGCAGATCACTGATCCTAAAACACAACGGTTTGAAGTCCCCCACGAGCACGTGAAACCTTTCACTGGATCTGCAGCATCCAACTTAAAGTACAAAGTGGAGCTGAAGGAGAACCCCTTTGGCCTCGTGGTGAGCAGAGTGAGCAATGGCAGAGTGCTGTAAGTAACCGGGTGCCCTGCTGGGTGTCACTGGCCTTCTTGTGGGTGTAGTCTGCTCCTTCTTCTCTTTGGGCTGATGGATGTTCTGCAGGGACTCCTCTGGAAACAAAGTCTGTGCCATGGAGAGCTCTGCCTGAAAGGTTTCAGGTCTGGCTCTCTCTTCACAGCCCCTCAGTGGGAGGAAATCTCTGTAGCTATTTTGTTCCATCAGGTTGGGGAACTTTTACTGTCTGAAGGGCTCCTTGCCAGTGCTTCAGATCAAGTGGGAAAACTCCTGATTGCACCTTTTATCATCTTTGCTGCAATCGTGCTGAAAACCTGAATCACCAAAACCAGGCTGCCCTTTAGACCTGTGGTAGCCAGACTAGCTGGGGAGACACTGCTTAGCTGGTCATGAAAGTGAAATATTTGTTGGACATGTACATTGGATTCTTCCATTCCATTTACATTGGATAAATAAATAAACAAACCTACCTATTGGCCATTATAGAGGGGAGGTGTCACCATGAACATACTTATTAAACCAGCCCAGGAATGATTACCTGTCACAGTGCCAGGCCAGCTGGATTACCAAGGCTTGAAGTTTAATTAATTAGGGGCCACATTTTGCTCTTATTAGTATTGTTTTCTTGTTTAGAATCCTCTGTAATGATTGATTTGCAATTATAGAGGGCGCAGAAGATGGACTTGGCATTCAGCAGTGCGTGACTGATTAAACAGGTGTATGGAGGGGGAATAACAAAGCCAGTCCAATGGAACCGTGTGGGAACAATGCTCAGGAATGTTGGCCGTGTTTTCCTTGGGCTTTTGTTTAATTTGATGCAAGGGGTTGCATTTTGGTCTTTAAAGAAAAAAAATTACAATGGTGCTGGACTCTGGGTATCTCAAAGGAAGCTGATGTTATCATGGGAGTAGGGATTAGGCTTTTCCCCAACACTGAAGCAGCCCAGCAGAAGATACACCTCTGGAAAAGTGAAGTAGGGACCAATGTGTCATTAGAGTTCATTACTAAAACCCTAATTAAGCAGATGTTTATAAAATCTGAGACCTTCCACCATCATTTGTTACACTCGAGTTCCCAAAGGAGTCTATTGCAAGAAAACCTGAAAGATCTGGCTGGAGACCTGAGCCTGCCATCCAGGTCCAGCTGAAACAACCAAATAGTTATTGAAACAGTTCTTGGTGAAACATTTTCTCCTTTATTTATTTTTACATTTATTTTCACCAGGTTTGACACCACCATAGGACCCCTGCAATATGCTGACCAGTTCTTACAGCTCTCAATCAAACTGCCCAGCAGCAACATTTATGGGGTGGGGGAACACGTGCACAAGCAGTACAGGCACGACATGAACTGGAAAACCTGGCCCATTTTCAGCAGGGATATTGGCCCCTCTGGAGTAAGTCTGCCTTTAATTCAGCTCATTCCTTACAGTTTTGTAACCCAAACCTCTTCTGCTTTAATGTATCCACTGAGTTTTTCCCCCCAAATACTTTTCAACACTGCATGTTATTACTAAAAGCTCACTGGTGCTTACGAATGTTCCCTGAATTTTGTGTTGATAAACATTAATAGATGAGAGCTTCAATTTCTACTGATAAGCAAAATAAATAACATACTAATTTCTTAGTATGTCCTAACACATTGCTGTGTGCAGAGCTCAGTTCAGATGCTGCTTCAGGAACGCGCTTTTAGCTCGTAAAATGATGGGCAAGTTCTTTAACAACTCTTTCCAGAATAAAATATGTCTTAGCTGTTATTTCTTTCTACAGTTTTCCTGGCTGTCTCTTTATGAAACAATTTCTGTGACACCCATTTTTCAATAATTATGAGACTATTTATTACCATCACCTCAGTTTCATCAAGCAACAACATTATATGCTTTAATCAGAGAGAACTTTCACTGGAATAGGAGCTATACTAACAGAAATTAAAGGGTGAGATGGCCATATGTAGTTAATTAATAATTTGGAATTTGTACCCTTTACCTGGAGACTCCCTCTCACTCTTGTCTCTGGTTTGAAGGCAGTTCTCAGCTGAGCAGCTCCACTGAGTGTGGACTCTTTAAGTTAAACCAACAGTGAACAGAACCCAGTCGGGCTGAGCTCAAAATGCTCAGGTTCTGTTTCTTAATCTGGACTGAGTTTTCATCTTCAAGAGAAGCAGCACAACTATTGCAACAATTGTCAACTTCTCTAAGGGCTTTTTATTGGGTTTTTTTATAAATGCTAATAATAACAATAGGAAAGAAAAATATGTTACAAAGTAACTAAAGAAACAAGCCACTCTTATTTCCATAGATTACACATAACATTATTGCCTTGTAGTATTAATAGAAATGTAGATCTATGATCAAGTTCTCCTGCTTGCTGGATGTGCACATCCATTACCCAGAAATAACACTGCAATATGTGCTGCTGTGCCTGCAGAGCCATCCCATCTGCTTGCTCCTGTTATCTGTTTGTTTGTTTTAATGGGAAGTGTTCTCCTAAAGGAGGATAATGCCAGGAAAGAGAAGACAGGACTGCAGGGGGGTGTCAGGGTTGCAATTTTTGTTGTTTGCTCTGGTTTGAGAAGTTTCAGGTTCTGCCTGTGACACATTCTGAGCTGTCCCAGAACAGATATTGATATGAGATTTTTGTCATCTTCCTTGTTCTTTTTATCATTTTAGGAAATGCATAACTTATATGGAGTTCAGACTTTCTTCCTGTGTTTGGAAGACAACACTGGAGCCTCCTTTGGTGTTTTCCTAATGAATAGCAATGCCATGGGTAAGAAACCTTCTCTGTAGCTCAGCAGTGCACTGGAATTTCGATTGGGATCAAGACTGAGCCTATGGAGATGTCCTGTTTTAAAAATAGTGTTGCATGGAACATCTGAAGGAAAGTTGCCTCCAAATATCTCAGGGCAGTCGTTACTGTATGTGTTTAATAACATTTCATGTACACAATACAGGCAATGAATAATTAAGTTAACAGGAAGATTGTAAAAGTTGAAAGACAAAAGGTTGAACAATTGGGTTTCTTCTGCTTCGCTTCTCTTCTCTGTAGGATGTAAAGGAGTGGAAATACAGGTGTTTCAAGGAGTTATCTGAATATATTTACCCTTCTTTAAAAGTTTAATTCTTGGGTTTGAGATCTTTAGGGATCCTTGGTTTGTGTTTTTCGCTTCAGTAAATGTTCTAACCTAGAAAGTGAGGAAGTTATTTGAGTGAGATGTTCTTCAGAAGTGGTTCTGTGCCCTCTCGTCCGGCAGAGTTTGCGGTGCAGCCTGCTCCAGCAGTGACCTACAGGACCATCGGTGGCATCCTGGATTTCTACATCTTCCTGGGGGACACTCCTGAGCAAGTAGTCCAGGAGTACCTTCAGGTACCTCTACCCCGGGATTGAACCCATTTTTAAAAGTGCTTGGGATTTATTTCGTTTCTTTTGTGTCTTTGTGTGTGGGGTAGACTCCAGCTGGCCTGGGGTCTCTGTGGAATAGTTGGACTATGCTAGGAACCTTCTGCACACGTCAGGGTGATATGCACGGAAGGAAAGCTGTAACACCTGGAACAGATACCCGGTTTCTAAAGTGATGAGTCATGTTTGCTGACATGCGCGGTTTGTGTGTCCAATTAGGAATTATTTATGTATAGAGAAACCAATGGTCCTTGGACATCTGTCCAGACTCAGGTCTATAAGAATCGCAGCCTCTGATACTACACACACTCTCTCTCTTTCACACATTGCATTATTCCACCATTGCAATAAAGTTCCTGTCCTATTTTTGGAACAACACGATGTCGTTTCTTTGACCTGCCTCTAACTTTACGACGACATCTTTGTATGACGGTGTGTGTTATCTGTTAACTGAAAATATGGCTCAGGATATATTAACGTGTTAATATCTCAATAGTGAGGCTTACTCTCGTTGTAAGGACAAATTCCTGCTCTTGAGGAGATTTTAGGGGATAGACTTCTGCTTACAAGCTTGTCGTGATTTTTATGATCATAAAATATCTCTGGTATCTTTTGTACTCCTCAAGATCTGACAAAGTTTCAGCGGCATTTTAAGGAATGGTCCTTGTCGCCAAATATTTTTTTCTTCATTAAAATAAATAATATTAAAAAAAAATAGGAAAATACCGCATTTGGGAGTGAAAGCTTGTTTACTGTGTGATTTGAGGCATATGGGTTTAGGGAAAGGGGCGCACTGACAGCACGTGGGATGTTCTCTCGCCCTGCAGCTCGTGGGATTGCCGTGGTTTCCCTCCTACTGGAGCCTGGGCTTCCAGCTGAGCCGCTGGAATTACGGCTCCCTGAGGGAGGTGATGGCCGTGGTGGAGAGGAACAGGGCCATCGGGCTGCCCTACGTGAGTACGGCTTCCAGGGGGCTGCAGGAGGGACCCCAGGGCTGGTGGCAAAGGGCTCTGTGCATTTTAATTATCTGAATGTGGGACGCCGAGGGGCTTAACCACAGCAAGATTTATTTGAGCACTTTTGATCGTTCCAACTTTTCTTCTCGTGTGGCCTAATCCATGAAATAATTTTTTATTGTCCTATGGAACCATATGTTATTCTTAATTGACAGCCGAAGATAAAATACAATTAACTTTTCAAATTAAGATTCCAGATGACATTAACCTGATGTCTTAACTAGAATAAAAATGACCTAATATTAAGCTAAGAAATGTTTGGATTTAAGGGAATAGCTCTTAAAATCAGGCAACCACAATGACAGAGCCACACCTCCAGGGGTCATTTGAAAGGATGCCAATATATGCATTCATTTAAATTCTGTTAATTTAAACGCAGCTCTTTTTTAGGCACAAAAGATGTGTCAGTACCAGTAATTAGGGCTGTAAGTCCGAGGTGAGATGTTGTTTCCAGGTGGTCCTGACAGCAAACTTTCTGCCGGGCTGCAGTGAATTTCCAAGAGTAAATTCAATATAAAGCAAACAGAAATTGACAGAAGTAGTTATTTCGGACTACTACACAACATCTTTATGTATCACTTCTCATGTAAAAGCTGAACCCTCTTCTTCTCCAGGATACCCAGATCACTGATATTGACTATATGGAGGAAAAGAAAGATTTTACTTATGACAAAGTGAACTTTCAAGATCTCCCTAAATTTGCAGCTTACATGCATGACTATGGGCAGAAATATGTTATCATACTGGTAAGCACTTAGTGACCTCTTTTTTTTTCCCCTTGGAAACCATTATTTTAACTATTTATTTATTATACTTTATTATTCTACGTAATGATTGTGTTTACTGCCTGTAGCAATTAATGAAGTGTGTGCTGGTGTCTCCTTTTTGTTTGTTTTCTGATGTTTTTAGGATCCTGCTATCAGCACACAAACCCTGACTGATGGAAGTCAATATGGAAGCTACGTCAGGGGAACAGAGAGAAAAGTCTGGGTTAATGAATCAGACGGTGTAACACCCTTACTCGGGGAGGTAACTGTGGATTTATGCCTTTGACCTCAGCCTATTGTCACATTGTTATATTTTTTTTTACATTAAAAAGGTAGTTCTGACATAAATTTTGTGGCATTTATTTTTTGTATTAAAATTAGGGGTTTTTATTTTAAAATTTTTGATTTTTTTCTTTTATAAAAATAAAATTGTGTTAAAATTAGAATTTTTCACATTAACTCTGAATTTTTTTTTCATGGAATGGAAGTTTGAAGGCTAAAGGGAAAATTCAGCCAGCTCCTTCTATTTTCAGTAGCAACTGAAGAGCCAATTCCCAAATTATCCTTTTCATTTCTAATTTTATCTTATATGGAGAAACCTTTCAGTTGTCTATTGTCCCTTTTATGGCCTACAAGAAGGATGACTGAAAACTCCGAATTTAAGAAATTCATACTCTCTCTGCCTTCTTCAAGGTCTTTTCTCACCTGGGCAGTTCTGTGATTCTGTGACCCCCTTTTTAATATCATTAAAATTTAAATAAATTATTTACTTTTTAATCTTGCAGGTGTGGCCAGGGGAAACTGTGTTCCCAGACTTCACCAACCCGGAATGCACAAACTGGTGGGTGGAAGAATGCAAACTGTTTTATGGCACGGTGCCATACGATGGAATCTGGATCGTGAGTAATTCACAACTATCCTTTTTAGTTTTATTGCCATAAATTAATTGGGGGGAGATGTTTATTAGATTCAATTTGCCTTGAATTTGAGGAGGGTGTTTACTGTTGGGAACCTGAAATCTGGCTGTCTTCTGTTTGTTGAACTTGCGACTGAAACTGGAACTTTAAATTTTAATTGTGGCGTTTAAATGTTGGGTTTTGGATGGTCAGTGCCACTTAAATGCTTCAATGAACCGTTGCAAAAAGCAAGTTCTAGCACCTTCCTGGATTTAAAAAGGCAATATTTGGGGATTCACACCCCTGCTCGGTGACTGTGATAAAAACAGGTCCTGAATTCAGGGTGTAATCCACATAACCTATGGATCCGTGCTCATGGAATTCCCGCAGTTGCTATTCCAGAGAAGGTTTTGGGAAAATCAGACTTCCTGGACAAGTTCTCCTGCAAAAAGACTAAAATCCAGCCTAGCACAGTGGATTTTAGGTACAGGTCATGGAAATCAGAGGAAGTCAAGAGCCCTTTCTCCTGACCAGATTAGTTTTTGGTTTTATTTTAAGGAATGTCCTCCAATAAACCTTCTAAAAGTGGGTGCTTGAAGGAAATCTGGTCTTGAACTACTCAATCCCTGTCTCAGCACCTTCTTCCCTTTATTCTTTCTTCTGTTAGTCCTACTTCCTTTTACTTCATAAATATTTTGAAAGAAAACAGGAATCTACTCAATATTTTGCCATGCCTTTTAAGAAGCTGTATAGATTTAAAATCAATGTCTGGCAAAATCAAAGATTCCTGGATTCGGGGATTCCCATCAGAGGTGAAACAGTCAATTTGGGGGGGAAAAAATTAATGTCACTTACTACCAATGAAATCAGTGCAGGTGACAAGAAATAAAACCAGTTCTTGAAACCCTTTCCCCCGACCCCTCCAGTCTTCCCAGATTTAACCTCACTCCTAATTTTCCCTGCCTCCCACCCTGCTGTGGCACAGGGGGAGGGCTCAATAAAATGCCATAGAATGAGGTTTTCTCACTTATTTCTGCTGAGTCTGTGGTTCCATCAAGCCCAGCTATGAGGTGCAAGGCTGTGCACAGCTCTCCTGCAAAGAGCAAAATGTTTGAGCAAAGCAAATCAGTCACTTCCCTGCAGTTTCTCCGGGATGGATTTGCTCTCCCATTCCCTGCTTTTCCTGCGGCACCTTCAGGGATGCACAGGGAAATGTGCTTATTCCGCTGTTAAATGAAATACTCATGGAAGGAGACAGCAAAGTTGGAAATTTAGTGACTTGGAAAAGATCATAAAGGAGATGTTTAAGAATACCTAATAATAATTCCTTAAAGGATAAGAGAATAGAATGGGTGACTTTTTTAGGAAAATGTGCTGAAGGAGACTTTATTACATCCTGCATCTTTCCTTTTCAGGATATGAATGAAATATCCAACTTCATTAAAGGCTCAAGGAGGGGTTGTGAACAGAACGACTTAAACTACCCTCCTTACACTCCCAGTAAGTCCACCTGCTTTAATCAGGAAGCCAAATATAACAAAAAAGCCTCCATAAAAGATGAATTACTGTGAAATTGGCTTCAAGGATGTAAAATTGTCTTAGTTTAATTCTTGTTGGAGGTGTTTGAACACTCCTATTGACAGAAAATGCATGTCTAATTTAGGTGCAACTTTTATATAGTTGCATTTTTTTCCTCTTGCCAAATTATTCCTGAATATTGGCATTGCCTTTCCTATGTCCAATAAAGTAACAAACCTGTCACACTGTCGGTAGCTTTTGATGTGCACGGAACTGAAATGGAGTTTGCATTAAGTAGGAAGTTTGAATAACCTTCACCACAGTGTTGTCAGATGGTGATTCAGAAACTTGGAGCAAAGTTCTCAGTTGGTCCTCGCGTGGGGCAAAGCTCAGGAGTGGAAATATCACAGAGCAAAAGATGACTCAAACCACCAGCCAAGAGCAGCCCTTTGGGTTTGTGGTAGCTCTGCTGCCTTAGTGCAAGACTGAAGAGGAAAAAAGAGGGGCTTCGACATCATCAACGTGCGTTACAGGAAGGATTGGAAGTATTAGTGACAAAAATGTACCTCAAAAGTGAGGTTTGTGTTCCTTTCCTCAAGGAATTCTTGAGAGGCTGATGTTTTCCAAGACGTTGTGTATGGATGCCAAGCAGCACTGGGGGAAGCATTACGATGTCCACAGTCTTTATGGATATTCCATGGGCATCTCGACACAGAAGTAAGGAATGAATCTTAAAATCTTTATGAAAAGGTTTCAGAACAGCACATGTCCCTCGTTTTTCAGAACTCAGAGTTTTGACTCCTAAAGGAACACATTTCCTGGAAAATATTGTATTATGTTTAAGGTAATTCAGATAAGGCAAAATCTACTGACTTGAGTTGGTAGGAAAAGTCACAAATTGGTTGTTAGAGCTGTGTAGAAAGATTATTTAAAATTAATATCTTGAACTTTGCTAAAATATAGCTTGTCAACTGTAAAGGGGCCCACATTCCTGGAATGAATAATTAGTGTAAATCAGTGTAAATCTGCCCTATGTGGAACTACCAATGTCTGAGTTGTCTTTTCCTTTGCATAATTCCAGTCTCGTTTCCTTTTCAGAGCCATCGAGACGGTGTTTCCTGGGAAGAGAAGCTTCATTATTTCAAGGTCTACTTTTATGGGATCAGGCAAGCAAGCAGGACACTGGCTGGGAGATAATGCAGCAACGTGGGATCACCTGAGATGGGCTATACCTGGAATGCTGGAGTTCAACCTCTTTGGATTTCCTTATGTATGACATCACTTTGTGCATCCTTTCAAAACAGGAACTGCAGCTCTGTGATAAGAGATTATCTGACCAAGCACTGTCCACGTAACCATCTAACCCTTTCAGCTCCAAATTAACCCCCTGTAGGAATCTGCTTTGAACTTATTTTCCAATTAGTGAATTTTTGGTTTAGGCCCTTATTTTGTTTGTCTGTGGTGAGATAAATTTGGGTAACAAACTTGTATATCCCAAGCTACCTGCTGTTTTGAGTAACTTTTAAACATTAGTCAGAGATGTGAAACACTACTGGTTTTCTTACAATTTCAAATTTAACAGACATCCATTTATGAGAGAAAAAGCCAAATTGCTTTGTATGATTTAAATTTGTTTGACTTTGGAGCTTTTTTCCCCTAATGTTTACATATTAGCACCGAACAGGAAGGGAAAGATTTGGAAGAAATAGAATGATAGGTAGTATTAGATAGTTGTCAGTTTGGTTTTCTTGGACAAAGTAGCTGAGTTTGGAAGAAAAAAGGTAACACAAGTATGTTGGGTGGCTCAGTCACTCTGATTAGCAATTAAGGTTGAATTATTTGACCTCGTGCAGAGGTCTGAGGCGCAGCATCCTGCGCATCCAACACGTTCTGCTTTTATTTAAAGATCGGAGCAGATATTTGTGGCTTCTTTGACAACACCACCGAAGAACTTTGCAGACGATGGATGCAAGTAGGAGCATTTTACCCATTCTCCAGGAACCACAATGCTGAAGGATTCATGGTAAGTTGTGCTTTTGCTTAAAAATTGCTTTATGTTCCGCAACCACGTTTCCTTTAAGGCCACTTTTAATCATCACTGTCACAGCTTGAAGACAGCAGAACCTTAAGCTTTCCTTATGCAATCTTACATCCGAGAGGCTCAGCCTCACAAAAGTTAATTGAGAATGCATTTATTTTGGCAACTGTTTCATCAGTATTGGTTGTTCCGAGTGTCACGCTGCTGTGTGATTCTTGGGAGCCCCTTGGCATGAACCTGTTTAAAGCTGGACTAACCCTGATGTGCCCTCCATGTGGATGGGCAAGGAGGGCTGTTCTTTGGTGAAGCCCAGGAGGGCTGGACAGCCAGAAAGGAAAACAGTGCAGAGCTGCATTATTGATTTGCAGCCTCTCTGGAACAGCAGCTGCTCCTCGCGTGTTTCCCGAGGTGTCTCCTACATGGTGGGAATGATGCCTGTTGCTGTTTGTTTTCAGCCTCAGGACCCAGCTGTGTTCGGGGCCGACTCGGTGCTGGTGAACAGCTCCCTGCACTACCTGAACGTTCGCTACACGTTGCTGCCCTACCTGTACACGCTCTTTTACAGAGCTCACACCCGGGGGGACACCGTCGTCCGGCCGCTCTTGCACGAGTAAGTTTGCCTCTTACGCCTTGGGACAGTTTCATAACCAAAAAAAAACCCCAAAAAACCCAAAATTAGACACATTAAATGCTGGTAGAGGCTGGTGCAGCCTGGGAAAATGCACACTGGGATGTCTGTAGACAACCTCCCAGTGCGTGAGGTTCTGTTTTGGGGTAATAAGGAGGCGATTTTTCATGATGCTCTTTAGTCGTCATTATGGACAATCAGACGCCTTGGGATTGCTGCTGATGGGATAGGTCACAACCCCCCCCAGTTCCTGCTGTATCCTTCCCGTGTGTGCAGGTTCTACCCTGATGAAACGACGTGGGATATTGATAGGCAGTTCCTGTGGGGTCCTGCGCTGCTGATTTCCCCTGCGCTCGAGCCGGTAGGTTTGGCTGCTTTGGGATCTGTCTCACAACCATGTCACAGGGCACAGGGACATGCAGAGACACCAGTTTTCCCCCATTCACTTATTGCTCCCAACAGGAGAGCCCACAGCATGGGTTTTATCCCTGCTGAAATGGAAAGTCTTGCTCTTAAATCCCACTCCTGTTTTTCAGTCCTCTAGGCAGTCAAAGGCATCTGGTCTGATGTTCTACTTTACCTCAACTTCAGATCATCTCTGAATTAACCTTGGAATCAGTTTCTCTTGCTGCATTTCAGCTTGTCTGTGGTGCAACGAGAAAACAAAAATATTTTGGCTTCTTCTGTGGCAGAATCTTGAAAATAATGACTGTTCATTCCAGTAACAAGATTGCCACGGAGAAACACAAATCATTTGTTAAATGCATAAAGGGAAAGCAAGAGTGTGGAAGATGCCAGCCCTGAATAATGTGGGAATAAAGAAGATAGAGAGATACTTGTGGGTGTGACGTGGTTCGCTGGGTTTTTGAAGCACTGGGACTTTGGGTGGCTTACAATGAACTGCCACTTTGTGGAGCAGCGATGGAGTTGTCTCCCAGTGGCCTTGCACAAACTGTGTGTGGATCTCTCTCCCTCTTTGTGGGCATCACCCTAAAAACCAGGAATGAAAGCAGCAAAGACGACAAGTATCAATGGTTTTCTTATAGCGACCTTTAGTTTTATTGGAATATTGAGTTTATTCCATTAAGCTGCCCTGAAATACGAATGTCGTTTCTTGGTTGCCCTTCCAGGGCGTGGAGTACACCCGTGTCTACTTCCCTGATGCCCCGTGGTACGACTTTGACACGGTAAGGAAAAGTAGAGTGGACTGGGGGGAATGGGAAATGGGATTAAATCAGATTGTCAGCCCTGCTGTAGTGACAAAGACCTAAAGCAAAGCCTGTGGGAAGGTGATGGTGAGACAAGGGGTGAAGGGTGGTGGGGTGAGCTCCTCAATCAGGGCCTCCAGAAAGGACTTGGATACAGGACACGAGATCACTATGATATGCAGTTGTTGGATCTTTATGTGCCCCATAGCTCATAGGTTTTTATAAGACTTCAGCTCTTTCTAAAGGGAAGAATTTTGATGAGCCTCAGGACTTAAGCAGCGAGTGACACAACATGACCTGTTCTCTTTCATGTCTCTGTCAATAAGGGCGAGCCAGTCGTTCTGAGGAAGACGTGGTTCAACCTGCACACACCAGCTGACAAAATCGGAGTCCACGTGAGGGGGGGACACATTTTGCCTTTCCAAAAACCAGGCAACACAACTGTTGCAAGGTATTCTTCAAAACAGAATGTTGTACGGTTTGGGTTTTTTTATTTCCATGACCAGGCTGAGGACTTTTGGGTTACAAATAAGGAGCAGCCCATTGTATTTAACATTTTCACCTTGAAATGTGGGAAGAGGTGGGAGCCACACCTCACTCCCAAACCTGTTTATGTTACAGGTTCAGTGATGAATTGCAGGTTTATTTGCATAGCAATCTGTAAACGTGCTGTGTATTTTAATCCCTGTACATGAACGTGAAAGGCAACCAAGGACTAAGCTGAGGCAATTTCTCAAGTGTTGTAACCCTGGTGGGTGTCACATTCTGACATGAACATGAAGGATGTATTCAGACTGTTTAGGTATTTGTTATTCATGTAAGTCTCTCCTTCCACAGCCGCAAGAATCCAATGGGACTTATAATTGCCCTGGATAACAATAATAGTGCTTCTGGGAGCTTGTTCTGGGATGATGGGGAATCTACAGGTGAGCAGTTATTAATAGAGAAATAAGTATAATTAACACAATATTAATAAGTACATGTTTCAGTGTTCCTCCTGATTTCATAGATGATGTAACATGGTACTACTACTTGCTCATAGTCAACAGTTTTTCATTACTTTTAAATAGAAAACTGTAACTATTAATAATGTAAGATTAAAGTAACAACTGGCTTCAACAAAAGTTTTTTTTAAAAAAGGCACAAACCTCTAATTTAAGGTTAAACCTCTAGTTTGAACTTTTGACTTCCAGTACAGTTAATACCTTTGGAGTATATGCATGTGTAAGGAAAGCAGAGCTCATTCCAGAGCAATGGAAAGACAAGAATGAAGTCAGAGTTTTATTACCATTTGGTAAAAATAATTAGAGCTGCAATATTAGCTGTGTGTTTAATTTCTAGTGCTGAAAATTAGACAGACATTCTGCAGGCAGTGATTGGTGGAGTTATTTGGATATCCAAGATATCTAACTTTCTGGTGTTCAGGAGATGTCAGGGGTTTTCCCAGGTGATTTAACCAAACCACTGCCCAATATGACTTGGTGCTTTCTGCCTCTGTCTTTTGATACAACCAACTACTGCCTATTAGATAATTTGGATTTCTAGTCTGGTTTTTCCTCCAGTTTCTAAAATTTATATTTAGTCACAATCCAAGTGTTCTACTCATAGTGGGCCTGGGGCTCTGGCTCAAATCCCATGGAAACAGGCAGCTCAGGGCATTCCAAACAGTATCCCTGTTTCCTGATTGCACAATCCCCTCGTCCTCCACGTCACGCCTTCAACCCGTAAAACTCCTTTTTCTTCTTAACGAAACCAGTCGTCTCTCCCAGGAAAACTTTCCAGCCTCTGCTTTTAGGAATGTGGGGACATTTAGGGATGCTTTTAAGAAACAGAGCCGTGATGCAGCTGATTGTTGCTGCCATAGATGTGGGAGGCCTTGAGTGGTGATGGCTGTGGCATGTGGGTGACAGCTCTCTGGAGTCCTGTGGTGGTGGGGGTATGTGGTTGACATCTCTCTGGTGTCCTTTGGTGGGGGTGGTGGCTGTGGCGTGGGGGTGACAGCTCTCTGGAGTCCTGTGGTGGTGGGGGTATGTGGTTGACATCTCTCTGGTGTCCTTTGGTGGGGGTGGTGGCTGTGGCGTGGGGGTGACAGCTCTCTGGAGTCCTGTGGTGGTGGGGGTATGTGGTTGACATCTCTCTGGTGTCCTTTGGTGGGGGTGGTGGCTGTGGCGTGGGGGTGACAGCTCTCTGGAGTCCTGTGGTGGTGGGGGTATGTGGTTGACATCTCTCTGGTGTCCTTTGGTGGGGGTGGTGGCTGTGGCGTGGGGGTGACAGCTCTCTGGAGTCCTGTGGTGGTGGGGGTATGTGGTTGACATCTCTCTGGTGTCCTTTGGTGGGGGTGGTGGCTGTGGCGTGGGGGTGACAGCTCTCTGGAGTCCTGTGGTGGTGGGGGTATGTGGTTGACATCTCTCTGGTGTCCTTTGGTGGGGGTGGTGGCTGTGGCGTGGGGGTGACAGCTCTCTGGAGTCCTGTGGTGGTGGGGGTATGTGGTTGACATCTCTCTGGTGTCCTTTGGTGGGGGTGGTGGCTGTGGCGTGGGGGTGACAGCTCTCTGGAGTCCTGTGGTGGTGGTGGCTGTGGTGTGTGGGTGACAGCTCTCTGGTGTCCTTTGGTGGTGGTGGTGGCTGTGGCGTGTGGGTGACAGCTCTCTGGAGTCCTGTGGTGGTGGGGGTATGTGGTTGACATCTCTCTGGTGTCCTTTGGCAGGGTCTGAAATAATGCAGCAGTTATTGCCCTCACTGCTATTGGCAAACAAAGCACCAGAGGATTTTATTTTATTGGTTGCACTTTTCTCAGGGAAAATGTTTGCAATTTACTTGTGATGATGGTATTTTTCTTTTCATATGTGGAAAAATTACTGGATTGACTCAACTTTTGTATTTCTTTTCCCTGGTCATGTGTTATTTCCTCTCTTACGGTTCCACGGGGTTTATTACTGTCATTGTCATCATCACTTTTGTATGGAGAATCCTTATTTAGGGGATTTTAGAGGGTTAGTTTTCACTCAAGCATCTCTATTTAAGAGAAGCGAAGAAGGAATAACAGTGACATAAAAATCAGTCTGTTTTTTAAAAGTTGGTTTCAATGAAGCTTTGAAAGATTTGGAAAAGACAGATCTCCTGGAAGACTGGCCCAAGGAAGAAAGAAAAAGAAATTTCAGTTCTTCAAGAAACATTAGTAACTACTTGAGTTACTTAGTGCAGCTTCTGAATGCAGCAGTGGTAGTAATTAATGATTTATTGGTCTCTAGCACTGGCATGATCCTGTTTTTAATTTTGTTCCTTTCTGCAGAGCAAGTCTAATTTCTTCCTTTACCTTTTAGGTACCGTTGAGAGTGGAAAGTACCTTTACTATGACTTTACAGTTTCTGATGTAAGTATTTTATTTTAAATAATCTTATTTTCAAGTTTGGATTTCTATCAGGTGTCTTCCAAGAGCATTCTTTTCTCCCTCCACATTTTCCTCTGAGAAACAAAACATTTGACACAGGTATAGAGGAATCCTGTTCAAAATACTGTCATTTAACTGGGATGAAATTTGTTGTCTTTTTTGTCTTTTTTTTTCCTTCTAGTTAATATAAGTAGCTCAAGAACTATTTCCTTTTACATTATAAACTCAGCAGCAATGCTTATTGAGAGAGAAAACAATGAAGTATCAGTGGCAGTTAAAACAGAGTCAAAAAGGAGATGTATGTAGTGGTTTTTGATTCCCAGAATAGTGGAAATTAAAAAAAAACATAGATTTTTATACTGTGAAAGTACAGTTGAATGTCTCCAGTGAGTGGGGGAGCCCCACACTTTGTCTGAACCCATGGAAACTACGTCATGATTAAGTTTTATTGTGTTAATTTTTTAAGCTGAAACTGCCACGACAGGGCTAATTTACATCAGGGCAAAGTCCTGAGAGTGTTCAATATTGACAGTAGCTATTGCATAACAAGGATTGCAAGTAACACCATAACTTATTTCTATTATATTGTATAATAATCATATCTGCTAAAGGTAATCATTCCTTTGCCATGACGGAATACCATGAAACAATTAGAGAATGACAAGTGAAAGAACATGACTTAGTTATTGATTTTTTTTAATCCTGAATAATCAAAGAAACATTTGTAGATAAGAAAACTCAGCTGCTGTTGGAGTTTGTAACTCCTGGAGCCAAATTATCACTTGATTGTAATGACATGGAATTAAAAATTAACCTCAGCTTCCACGTGGAGAGCAATAAAGAAGTTCTGCACTGTCCTGTGTGACAACCATGGGTACAGTTCATCTCTTTGGACTCAATCTAATAATAGTTAATGAAATTGAATAGGAAATGGTACTTTCCTATCAGGAAAAGTGAATAAGGACCTTTGCTTGTTAAAACCCAGGGAGATCACAGTTGAGTGAAGTTTCCCTGCCCTGTCACAGGCACACCTCAGCCTTGTCTGATTGCCCAAAAAAAGAAAAGGAGGATGCTGAAAGACAGATATGAAGCATATTATACACATTATAGAAAAGCATTATTGTGATAACAACAAGCAGGGCAATAACTAATATGTTAGGAAAATTATTTGCCTTCCTTTACACCACAATGTGAAAATCTGATTCGAAACAAATAGTTAAATCAGGAGGATTGTTGGCAGACTTTTCTAATAAGAGCGTGGCCACTGTATGACTTTTCAGAATTCGCTGCTGATAAATGTTGCCATCAACAATTACATTGATCCAAACAACCTCAAATTTGAAGAACTGAGGATATTCGGAGTGAGCGAGGAAATAACATCAGTTACTGTGTATCAGAACAATGTTGTGCAAGAGCATCCACTCAGTATCAACTATGATGCCACGAGAAAGGTAAAATAATAACAGGACAATGGGAAGTAAATGTATTTCAAGTTGCATTGCCTTTATTTTATGTATTGCAAAGGACAGTACGAAGGGCTAATGTTGTTTCAATAAAATACAATGTGAATTTTATTACAGAATAAAAGTAAAATTGCATTCAACTCCGCTGCATAAAAGCTGTGCTCAGTGCAGCAGACGGTTCATTATTTGCTATTATTTATTATTATTTGTATTAGCTCATATTTATTCCAGCTTGCTTCCAAAGAGACTATGGAATTAACTCAATTTTCTTAGATTCTTATTTTTTCTGATTTTTATCTGCAAGAATATCAGTTGTGTGTTTGTAAAAGTGAGACTTGATCAAATATTACAGGACAGGGATTTTTGTGTTGTTATCAAGTCACAAAATACATTATTCTCGAGGACCAGCACCTCTGTTGACTGAAGGAAAGATGGATGGGATGCAACATTTAATAACTGTTTATTCTTTATTATTTATAGGTTGCTCTTATAACAGGACTTCAGCTTGAACTGGGAAAATCTTACACAGTAAAATGGGAGCAATATTTGAGTGCCAATAAAAGGTTTGATTGTCATCCTGGTGTTGGTGCAACAAAAGAAAAATGCGAAGAACTTGGCTGTACCTGGAACGTAAGTAATTATTTCTCTAAGCTAATGAGACAAAGATTTCCCAGGGCAGGCCTTTTCCTTTGTGGTTGTTACAGAATAAAAAGTAGTCTGGCTGATTTGTCAGCTTTAAATCAAATGGGGGCTCAAGCCTCAGCTGGCCTGTACTAGTGGATTTTATTTACCTCACCACTTGGCAACTGTGTGAACTCTTCCAAAGTACATCAGAAATTGGGGGGAAGTGGGTATTTTTTGAAAGATGGAAAGAAATAGTATTAGTTATGAAAAAATGTTATATCAGCTTCAGCTGCCTCTTGTGCTTCCCTGGCACTGTGCCCTGCAAGGCTCGTCCCCTTTGTCCGCCTTCACAGGCACTGAAGGACATTCTATGTCAAATCAATTCCTTGGGATCTCAGTTGGAGAGGAAATCTTGGCATCTCCTGGGCCTCTTGATTCTGATGGGAACGTGACTGTTTATATCCACATGAAGGAGCTATTTCCAAATCCCTCTCTCTGACACGCAGTTCTTTAACACACAGTTTGATTTATTAATATCCCACAGCCCTAAACCCGTGGGAGCAACGTGGCCTTGGCAGGGCTGAACTTCAGAGGGTCCCCCCAACTGAATTAACTCCCTGCTGCTCTAAATCCCAAATGTCCATCTTGGGCACATCCCTTGGGAATGGAGACCCAAATTCTCTGCTGGTGCTCTTGAACCAACAACTGCTGAAGGGTTTGGTGAACTGTCCTGGATTTGTTGTACTATGAAGAGTACTTTTATTTTGGGTCATTTTGGTCATTTAGAAATGTTAGGAGATGTTGGGTAAGTAAGGTGTAATTTTCAGTGGATATTTTAAGGCTAATTTGTATGAATAAAGCCAATGGAAAGATCCCTGATGACGCCTGAATGGCTGTTGGGGTTTGGGCACATCCCCTTGAAAGCAGCCCAGAGACCAGAGAGCAACGGGATTGAAAGGGAAGAAGCTTTGGGATTAAAAGGAAGGAAGCTTTAGGAATTCCAACAGGCCAAGATTGAACCCTTTTGTAGAACTGAGCTGAAGATCACAGAGACAGGGAAATGAAATCCAGCAAGCGTTCAATTCCCTGATGAACTTTGTACAACCTTCACTGGGCTGTTGATTATATCTCATTTAGTGTAGAAATCAATGGATTCTGTAACTTCTTTATTGTCGGGAGTTGCATTAAGTTTTCCCTTCAAGTTCCACATGTGATAGATGTCTGATAAAAAGGGGGTTCTGTGCTGTAACTACTAAAAAGAATCCATCTGGCTCGCTGACACGTGACCTATTGCTGTTTGCACCAGGAAACACCAAACCAGGGCGTCCCTGCCTGCTATTACAACTCTGCCAATCCCTACTACCTGGAGAACATCCAGTTCTCCTCCACAGGTGGCACGGCCGACCTGATCTTCGACAGCGCCAGGGCCAGGGCCACCAATCCCGCCACGGCTCCCATCAGCGCCCTGCGCCTGGAGGTGAAATACCACCTCAACAACATGCTCCAGTTCAAGGTGAGGCCGTGCCAGGCGTTCCAAGAGGGCGGAATGTCCCACGGTTAAAAATCACAGACACTAGGACAGCTTCTTATAGGCAGTTGTATATTCCACAGGCAGGAGCACCCTTGTCCAAATGGGTTTCTCCTCCTCAGCAATTAGTTGTCGTTGCAGTCTTTTTTTTTTTTGTCCTAGAATTTTGAGTTGAGTTTTACAATGAAGTTATACAAATCAAAATTGTAACGTGTGTATGTGTAACGTCAATCAGAAACTTTGGAAGTATTTTGTTAATAGACAGGTAAATTTATCAATGAGTGTTATCATGACTCTGTAGCTTATTTTTACATCCGTCTTGCTACGTCTTTTTTGTACGCTATTATTTAACTGTAATTTATTGCCATGCATTTAACAGTGCTGAACAAAGTCTGATGTCATAAAGTGATCAGACAACACAAAGTAACTTCTTCCAACTTTCAGAATGCAGGAAACATTAAAAAGAATCTCTAAAAGTTGAGTGAAAGATGACTTAGAAAGATATTTACCATACGTAGAAAGTATATACCTGTATTTTAAATATAAGTGTATACTTTAAATTCATACGGATAATTAGACAAGCCATTCCTGATCTAAAATAAAGCCTTAAGGGATTTTCTTTTTCCCCCTAATAAAATCCTGTGGAAGAACTGGTGAAAGAATATATTGAAAGAAGATAGTCAGCAAGTGTTAGAAAAACACAGCAAGTGTTTTAAAATTGATATCAGATTCAGCTTTCTATCGCTATTATAGGTAAGATTTCAAGCAACTTGCTTATTGAAATAAATGGATTTTTCCCTTCACAGATCTATGATAATCAAAACCCACGCTATGAGGTTCCAGTACCACTAAATCTCCCCAGCTCCCCAATCAACTCAAGCCAGGAGAGGCTTTATGAATTTTCCCTTCAGATAAAACCCTTTGGAATCCAAATCCGGCGCAACAGCACAGGGACAGTCATGTGAGTCACTGTCATTTCGTGTTCTTTTATTTTAATTGGGGTTTTTAGCTGATTGCAAACCAAATGGTGTTTACGGTGTGCACATTGGAGTGAGGAACGTTGACAACTCCAAGGGCTGCTCCTTGTGCAGTTCCCAGCTTTCTGGGCGGCACGAGGATATCCTGCACTTCCTGAAATATTCCTTGGGTGACCACAGCACTGACCTGAGAGGATGGACTGTTTGGTTCAGTTCAGGGAGCTGTTAGGAAAAAAAAAAAATAAATAGGAGAAAGTGATGTCTCAACTTGCGTGTGGGTTTTGGTGCACGACAGGTCAGTCTGGCAGGGGTTCTGTTTCTTTCCTGAGTCAGAGCTAGAACAGGGAGCAATCCTGGTAGCAGTTGTGTGTGTTATGGGGTTTATTTTTAAAGAACAGCCTTATTTTTTTAAAGTTCTCAAAAGTTAGTTGGGAGCTGAGCTCCTTTTTGCCACTCGGGGTAATATTTCAAGCTCCTGGAACAGTGCAATCCTCTGGCAGAGCACCAGGAGGCTGCAGTTTGGTGAATGACTCTAAAGATGCTGATTTACAACAACTGTGACCTGTGGATGCAGTTTCAGTGTAATCTGCAGAAAAAGTTCAGTGAACTGTAAAAAGTGTATATTCCACTGTAAAATAGATGCAATTAGGTATTTGCATATATGTTATATAAAGTATTTTATATTATATACTTATACAATTATATATGATATAGTAAATGTAATTTAATATATATTTTCTGTATCTACAGATATTCTGTATTTTATTATATTGTGTAATTTATGTATTTATATGTAATGTAGTCCATTGTAAAATGTCTGTAATTTGTT
>VWZG01011578.1:493058-505327 GCA_013396735.1 Grallaria varia
TTCTGTAAAACTATTCTTTGTGACCTGCAAGAGCAATGTGTGGAGCTCAGACCCTGAGCTGATGCTGGAAGATGACAAATGGCATAGAAATAACACCACATTCCTCTTCTCTTTTGTTTTTCTCTACCCTTATTCTGAAAGCTAGACGTGAGTCAGGGCAACTCCCACTATTTTGGAATTAATTTAATACTTAAATCGGAAATCTTGTGTGTTTATTGGTGTTATTTTCTAACCAGTGGCACACTTGCAATTTGCAGAGAATGACCAATGGGTCAGTGGTGCTTAATTACAGCTCTAGTTTCCAGTTCAGGCTTGAATGTATTTTTGGGAGAATGCAAGATAACAGAATGTCACCAGCTTGTCCTGAGTGCAGAAACACCTGCTCCTGTTTGAAAAGAAGGGGAAGGTTTGCCCTGAGGAAGCCCTTTGTAATCAGTGAGTTTTAAGGGCAGTAATACCTTTGCTTTCCTTCAGACCTGAGCAGTCTGAACAAGACCAATTCAGTTGTGAAGCTGAAAGTAGATTTTTTTGGAGCTCTGCAGTCTTTAGATATATATTTTGGTGTTTATTTATTACATGTTTGGCAGTTGTGTCCCATCTTCTATTAAATTTATTACTAAATGTAAATCAGCAAAAGTTTGTGATGTTTCCCTGGTAAAATGTTTTATTTGCAGTTCAAGATGAACTCCTATGGTTATCATCCCTTTTACATGGCTCTTGAAGAAGATGGCAATGCCCACGGAGTCTTCTTGCTCAACAGCCACGCAATGGGTAAGAAATCCTTGATTTCATAATTCATGGAATGGTTTGGGTTGGAAGGGACCTTAAAGACCACCTGGTTCCACCCCCTGCCATGGGCAGGGACTCCTTTCACTACACCGGGTTGCTCCAAGCCCTGTCCAACCTGGCCTTAGACACTTCCAGGGATCCAGGGGCAGCCACAGCTTCTTTGGCCAACCTGTGCCAGGGCCTGTCCACCCTCCCAGGGGAAGGATTCCTTCCCAATATCCAACTTAAATTTTCTTTCTGTCAATTTGAAGCCATTCCTTCCCCCTCGCGCTGTCACTTTAGGCCCTTGTAAACATACTCTCTCCATCATCCTCCATGTGTTTTATGGCCAATGTTTTGCAATAGTGGCAAATCCTTTTCTCATTTCCTTTCCTCCATCCTCCAGATGTGACTTTCCAGCCAACCCCTGCCCTGACGTACCGGACGATCGGAGGAATCCTCGACTTCTACGTGTTTTTGGGCCCCACACCAGAAATGGTTGTCCAGCAATACACTGAAGTAGGACCCTCGCTCTATTACAAACTAGATCTGGGGTTGGATTGGCTGATTTGTTTCCTCTTCACCTGCTCACCACAAATACTCTTCCTTATCTTCAGCTGGTTGGCCGGCCGGTCATGCCGCCCTACTGGTCTTTGGGATTCCAGCTGTGCCGCTACGGATACGCGAATGACTCGGAGGTCTCCCAGCTGGTGGAAGACATGAAGGCAGCTGGAATTCCTCACGTACGTTGGGAGCAATTCGGGTTCGAGCTCATTCCTGAGCTTTTGGCTTTCCTAGTATGAACTAGGACCATTTAAACACAAAATCAGGAACCAGCCCTAAAAGCCACCGCAATGGTAGGATTGAGAAGACTTTTACGGCGCAGCTGAACATCTCTGCAGACTCTGAGCCATGTTAAAACATAGGCCTTAAGCTGCTTCATTTTCTTTCTCAGTCCTACCAAAGCAGTGTGAAAGAGCAGAGAGTAGCAAGGGAAGCGAGCAGGGGTCAAAAAAGGAAGCGGCATCCATTTCAGTGTTGTGGTGCTCTGTGTCAAGTCCAAGGGAAAGCTGGATTAGCACACTGATCTGCCAAAATTGTACTAGAAGTTGAATGTGACTTGATTTTAAATGCAATTAATATCAAAGTTTCAATACTGAACAACTATTTCTACTCTTCCCTTACACATAGGTGTAGTTTCTGTGTACATACATGTGTACAAATCCAGGAATTTTTTCTCTATCATGTATCAATTTCTACCCTCACACTGGATGGAGCAGTGAAAGGTTTATTTTTGTATTGGACTTGCTGATAGGTTGTGAAATGTTCATTTAACTGCTTTAGCCTAAACTTACCACTGCTTACTGAGCTTTTTGATCTGTAAAAATGTATTTTACTTCTTTTGTCAGATTTTCAATACTTATTAAAAAAAGGAGAGAAATAATTTTGAACTAACTGGGTTGTTTTGCGCTGCAGGATGTCCAATATACAGATATTGACTACATGGAAAGGCAAGTGGACTTCACCCTCAGCGCCAACTTTGCTGGATTGCCTGCTCTCGTTGACAGAATCAAAGCAGACGGAATGAGGTTTATCCTTATCCTGGTCAGTTTGGAATAGTGCTTTTAAATTTCCATATAGTGTTGCAGAATGCAGAATATATCCAACAGCTTTTGTAAGCTTGAGGTTTAAGTGTCAAAGTGTTTTTAATTGTAGGATCCAGCCATTTCTGGAAATGAAACTGATTATCCTCCCTTCTCAAGAGGTGTGGAAAAGGACGTCTTCATAAAATGGCCTGACAGCAATGAAATCCTATATTCCAAGGTACTGTTGAAGGAAGAACAGTTCTCTCTGTCTGTTCCTGATGCTCACTTTGTATTCAGCGTGGTTTGATTGATTGCCATGTTCTTTGTTCTATTAGGTCTGGTCATTTCTTCCCAATGTCCAAATTAATGAGTCCCTGCCTCACGAAATCCAGATAGAGGTAAATGTTGATAAGGCTTGGTTCTGAACTCAAATCAGACACTAACTGATGAAAAAAAAGCCAGCAAAGTAGTTGATCAATCTCATGGGAGAAATAAGTGTCAGAAACTCATAAGCCTCCCTAAGAGCCAAAAAAATTAGTGAACCAGTAATTAATTTTTGTTCTTTTTCTTATTTATTTTTCAAAGAATTCCAACATTTGAACAGCAGGACTATTTCAATCTTGTATCTGCCTTGTTTTCTTCTATTTTTACAGCTCTTTGCAGCACATGCTGCTTTCCCAGATTTCTTCCGCAATTCCACAGTGGAGTGGTGGAAGAGAGAAATCCTGGAGTGCTACGACAATCCCACCAACCCCAATAAAAGCATCAAGTTCGATGGCCTGTGGATTGTAAGTGTAGCAATGCATCTGATTTCTGGATTGCTTTTCTCTGCCAGACACTGGTGGTGGAGAGGGATGCAATTCCCGGGCTCTGCGCTGCTGTTGCAGCTCAGAGGGTATCTGGTGTTAAATTCCCACTAAGTAAAGGCTGGACTTGATGATCTTGGAGGCCTTTTTCAACCTTAATGATTCTAGAGGTAGATACAGAATGGCAGGATGGTTTGGGTTGGAAGGGACCTTAAAGATCATCCCATCCCACCCCCCTACACCTTCCACCAGCCCAGGTTGCTCCAAGCCCCATCCAACCTGCCCTTGGACACTGCCAGGGATCCAGGGGCAGCCACAGCTCCTCTGGGCACCCTGTGCCAGGGCCTGCCCACCCTCCCAGCCAGGAATTCCTTCCCAATGTCCAATCCAACACTGTCTCCTTCAGCTGAAGGCCATTCCCCTTGTCCTGTCACTCCACACCCTCCAGCCTTCCTGCAATCGCCCTCTGTGGAACATGGAACACCAGACCAAAAGTGCTGCTTCAGGGTCTCCAGAAGATTCCTGAATTCTGCCTGCTTGTAATTCAGAGTGCAACGTGCTCTGTAGGCTTGAAACAAATTCACTGGGGTCTTGCTCTTTGTTTTTAGGACATGAATGAACCAGCGTCTTTTCTGAAGGGCGCTGTTGATGGCTGCAGAGATGACCTCCTCAATAACCCACCCTACATGCCTAGTAAGTCTGAGCCCTCTGTAAAGCAGTTTTAGGCCCTTTCTGGTTACGGCATAATTTCTTGTCTGGTATACGGGGCATAAAAGCCTAAATCAAGGTGGGAGCATAAACCCACAGCCCCCAACTGGTCCTGGCCCTTTATTTGTGAGATTACGGGGACCCTCCAACCCCAGCTCTTTCAGTGGGAGCAGCAACTGTGTGGCACTTCTTAAAAATAAAGTTATTTTCAGCTCCTTGCCTGAATATGGACTTTGATACCTAGTTAATATCTGAGTGCTTTGCTTGAGGTGCAGCAGAGAATGTAGCTCTGTTTTGCAGTTTTCTCAGATGAATAATGCAATTAATTAAAAATTTAGAAAATATCCATGTGTCTCCTCTAATTACCATTTATCTGTGCAGTCAAATGCTTGAAATGCTTTGCTTTCTTAGCTTAGCTTTACTGAAGTACTGGTGTTAAAGTAGTACTAATTAGGAATTATTTATTAATGGTTTATTAGCATACTCTTGTTGCTTACTGTTGTATTTCAGTTTTATGAATAGTTTCTCAGGAATCTTCAGGAAATTAATATTTAGGCAGGCCACACCCCCAGCAAACCCATTTTTCTCTTTATAGGGGTGTTATGATTTGGAATATTTTGTGATGTTCTCTGTTTACTCTTTGAGCCTCTTTGGTAAGAGCATCTGTAACTGCACTATTAAAACATGTACAGACACAGATGGCTACATTGGAATGGTGGAAATAGTTCATTATGGAAGTGCTATTTTTATAATTATAGATAAATAAATGACAGTAATAAATGCCTGATAGTGAGTGAATGGCAAAGAGATTAGGAAAATTAATAAAAATTAAGTAATAATTGCATGTTTCTCATTAATGAGTGATAACTATTTTTCTTCTTTTTCCACAAGATTTGGGATTCCGGTCAGAGGGATTAGCTTTCAAATCTCCGTGCATGGAAGGTCGGCAATATCTTCCTGATGGGACCCCAGTGAGACACTACGATGTCCACAATCTTTATGGGTGGTCACAAACAAAACCCACCCTAGAGTAAGTGAAGTTTGCTTATTTCCTGCTGTCCCAAAACATGTCACAAATTAATATTGCGTCAACGTTCCTGTGGCCTAAACCTTGATCAGTTTATTTAGGGATGCCTGAGGGAGCTTTCCATAATGACGTCTTTGATTCTTCAATCAGCAGCTGGTGTTGTTCCAGTCAGGCCTTACAAAATAAGGTGGCCCCAGTGCTATTGCTCAGATACTGCAATTTGGATGGAAATAAACACCATCCAGTGTTTTCTTGTCCAGCTGAGGTGTGTGTTGTGAGACAGCCCCCAAGGGCCCCCCCGGGTGATGCTCTGCCCTGCAATGGGGAGCAGGAGATGCAGAAACTCGGGTGTTCATTGACAGGGCAGAGCACAGAACAGGGTTTCGATCAGCTCTTGGGAGCAGGAATTGCTCAATGAGAACCTCATATAATTACTGTAATTAAAATATAACATACTTCATTGTTTCTAGGCTTTGCTGGGATTGCCTGGTTTATTCCTGGGGTTGGTGCTGCTTTTCCCTCACACTTTGCATCCAGTAAGGAAAAATGGAAGATTGCTTTTCAGTGCTGTCAATATAAGAAGGGCTTGATATTCTCTTTTTAAAACAAATCAAGTACAAGTGAAAAGAGGGAACGGTGACTTTTAAAATGCAAACTGTGTGCCTAAATCTTAACTTTTAAGCCTTTCTTTGCCAGTTTCAAGGCAACTGTCATTATCTGTTCCTCTGAATAGTCCCCCAGCCTGCTTTAGATAAGGTCTGATCTGATGGCAATGTAGCTGCGCTGTTTCGTTTGCAATTCAAGAAGTAAGCAAGGAACAGCATTTCTGTGTAAGTCTTACCGACCTCAAAGCCCTTGGTAACTTTGATATTACCATAAAGAAAGGAAATAATCAAGGCTGCTTGAATTTTGGAGCGGCTGTTGTGTTTGGCAGCGCTGCCAGTCAGGGCAGGGAGGGATGTCTGCCCCCTCTGCTGCCAGCCCAGTCACATGGGCTTGGGCACGGCAAGGATGGGGTGGGGTGAGCCCTGGCTGGGCTCCAGGTGCCCACCAAAGCTGCTCCATCACTGCCCTCCTCGGCTGGAAAGAGAGGAGAATGTGTAAGGAAAGGCTCGTGGACTGAGATAAGGGCAGGGGGAGATCACTCACCAGTCACTGTCCTGGGCAAAACAAGTGATTGTGGAAATCAGTTTAATTTACAACCAATCCAGACTGAGCACATAAGGACATTCAAAACCAAATCTTAATTCCCGTCAGTCCTCACTTCTTCCCAGGCTCAATTCATTCCCTATTTTCTCTGCCTCCTCCCCTCCAGAGCTGGTGGAGAACAGGCGTTGCAGTCAGCTCATCCCACGTTGTCTCTGCTGCTCTTTCCTCCTTGGCAGAAGGACTCTTCCCTCTCTTCCTCTGCTCCAGCATGTGTTTGTCTCTCCATGGATCCACAGGTTCCTGCCAGGATCCTACTCCAGTGCAGGCACCTCATGGGATCACAACCTCCTTTGGGCATCCTCCTGCTCTGGTGTGGGCTCCCCCATGGGCTGCTGCAGGTGGACCTCTGCTCCCCCGTGGGCCTCCATCATGGGCTGCAGGGGGATCTCTGTTCCCCCCGTGGACCATCATGGGCTGCAGGGGGATCTCTTGTGTCCCCTGTGGACCATCATGGGCTGCAGGGGGATCTCTGTTCCCCCCGTGGACCATCATGGGTTGCAGGGGGTCTCTGTTCCCCCCGTGGACCATCATGGGTTGCAGGGGGTCTCTGTTCCCCCCGTGGACCATCATGGGCTGCAGGGGGATCTCTTGTGTCCCCTGTGGACCATCATGGGTTGCAGGGGGATCTCTGTTCCCCCCGTGGACCATCATGGGCTGCAGGGGGATCTCTTGTGTCCCCTGTGGACCATCATGGGTTGCAGGGGGATCTCTGTTCCCCCCGTGGACCATCATGGGCTGCAGGGGGATCTCTTGTGTCCCCTGTGGACCATCATGGGTTGCAGGGGGATCTCTGTTCCCCCCGTGGACCATCATGGGCTGCAGGGGGATCTCTTGTGTCCCCTGTGGACCATCATGGGCTGCAGGGGGATCTCTGTTCCCCCCGTGGACCATCATGGGTTGCAGGGGGTCTCTGTTCCCCCCGTGGACCATCATGGGTTGCAGGGGGTCTCTGTTCCCCCCGTGGACCATCATGGGTTGCAGGGGGATCTCTTGTCCCCCGTGGACCATCATGGGTTGCAGGGGGATCTCTTGTCCCCCGTGGACCATCATGGGTTGCAGGGGGATCTCTTGTGTCCCCCGTGGACCATCATGGGTTGCAGGGGGATCTCTTGTGTCCCCCGTGGACCATCATGGGTTGCAGGGGGATCTCTTGTCCCCCGTGGACCATCATGGGTTGCAGGGGGATCTCTTGTGTCCCCCGTGGACCATCATGGGTTGCAGGGGGATCTCTTGTGTCCCCCGTGGACCATCATGGGTTGCAGGGGGATCTCTTGTCCCCCGTGGACCATCATGGGTTGCAGGGGGATCTCTTGTGTCCCCCGTGGACCATCATGGGTTGCAGGGGGATCTCTTGTGTCCCCCGTGGACCATCATGGGTTGCAGGGGGATCTCTTGTCCCCCGTGGACCATCATGGGTTGCAGGGGGATCTCTTGTGTCCCCCGTGGACCATCATGGGTTGCAGGGGGATCTCTTGTGTCCCCCGTGGACCATCATGGGTTGCAGGGGGATCTCTTGTCCCCCGTGGACCATCATGGGTTGCAGGGGGATCTCTTGTGTCCCCCGTGGACCATCATGGGTTGCAGGGGGATCTCTTGTGTCCCCCGTGGACCATCATGGGTTGCAGGGGGATCTCTTGTCCCCCGTGGACCATCATGGGTTACAGGGGGATCTCTTGTCCCCCGTGGACCATCATGGGTTGCAGGGGGATCTCTTGTTCCCCGTGGACCATCATGGGCTGCTGCCCTGTGGACCTCCACGGGCTGTTGGGGCAGTCTCTGCTCCCTTATGGACTATCATGGGCTGCAGGGGGGTCTCTGTGCCTGGTGGGCCATCATGGGCTGCAGGGGGACCTCTGCTCCTATGTGGACCTCTGTGGACTGCAGGTGAATCTCTGCTCCCCCATGGGCTTTGCCATGGGATCTCAGGGGGCTCTCAGCTCCAGCGCCTGGAGCAGCTCCTGGCCCTCCTTCTCTGACCTTGGGGTCTGCGGGGCTGTTGATCCCACATATCCTCCCTTCTCTCTCCGGCTCCAGCTGCTGTTGGGAGCAATGTTTTCCCTTTCCATACCTGTTATCTCAGCACTATCACTGTTGCTGATGGGCTTGGCCAGGTGGATCTGTCTCAGGTCTGTCAGGGAAGCCCTGGGAAGTTTCTCCTTGCAGCCCTCCTGTTGTTACCAAAGCCTCGCTGTGCAAACCTGAAGGAACCGACAATAATTTGATAGTAAGACAAATGTTGCCATCATTTCAGTGTTTTAAGTACGAACTGAAACGTAGTGAAATATTTCCTTCTCTTTTGAGAAGCACCGTAACAGGAATCACTGCAATAAATTACACTGCTCATGCAGATAGTCTCACACTGGAAATTTATTGCAAATGTTATCTGCAAAATACATACATACATATATCTATTTCAGTCCCCAATTTATTCTTTGGTAGTAACTCAAGGAGTAGTTATGGAACTGAAGAAATGTTGTAATAATAATTTATTTTAATACTAAACTCTCCAAACTATTTGCACCTAAAACTCACAAAACACTGTAACTTGAAAGTGAACATTTTTTTTATGTAACTTGGTGTCATTTCTGTTCTTCTGCTGTTTGTTACACAGAGAAATTTCTGGATATTCCCTTAAGGCTGTTCTTTTTTTAACAAGGTTTTTGCATAGCCAGAGCCCTTATTAGTGAACACCAGGAAATGTTTGGAGGTAAATTCAGGCTCTGTGACATGAATAATGAGTTTTCATGGATGGAGCCAGGAGCTCCAGGGCTGAGCCTCAGGTCAGCAGAACACTCAGGTCATGCCCATCTTTGAGTAGTTCTTTATGTGCCATACACTGTCTTTGCATTTGGAATTTTAGCTGCCATTTCCAAAGCAGTGTTGACACAGGGAAAACAAGCAGAGGCTGGAAATGTTGGATCGTGTGTTGCAAAGAAATAAAAGATCCTAGAAAACTTACCTGAAAGAAATAATTGTGGCACATTAGTCTCATTTAATTGCTATGGTAATTTAAGTGACTTGTGTATCTTTGCTGTAATTACAGTCACTAAAACTGCAAATCCTGTAGAAAAATAAGTAAATAGGGCCTTATTGAAGCAGTGAGGGTGGTGCTTGCATTGGAGAGCAGTGGGATTTAATCAGGGCTACTCTGACTGCTGTTGTGGCTTAGGAGGAAACAACTGGTTTGAAATGTTTGCTTCTAAACCAACCCACGCTGGACACTTCATACTGATATCTTGTCATCTTGGTGTTCCTGAAGGGACTACAAATCCTTCCTGACACCTCTTTTTTTTTTAACTTTTATGATCCTTGTGCTATGATTTTGGCTAAATTATTTTCAAATGTTGCTGCAAGTTTCCAGGTGCTTTGAGAAAGGAATGATGTGCCCAGGAACACATTGTAGAGCCCTTGGAGAACGTGCAAGTTGGGCTATGTTTGTACTTTCCCATGAGGAAGTTGACCTGAGCTGGAAAATTACATTTTAACCCTTTTTTTTTTTTTTACCATGAGGTCTCTTGGCCAACCTGTAGCTTCTAAAAGTGCTGAGGCTCTGTGTGAGTCATAGTGGATTGTCATAAAAATCTTCTATGGGTTGGATGTGTACGGTGCAGTCTCTCTCTAGGATAACATAACCCCATATATTTCTTTTCAGAGGCTTTTATGGAATAAATCCTCGTGCAGTATTTCTCATTTAACCTGTTTCTCTGTCTGTTTCCAATGCCAGTGCTTTGCAGATTGCCACCAAGGAGCGTGGCATTGTGGTCACCCGCTCCACCTATCCCAGCAGTGGCAAGTGGGCAGGACACTGGCTGGGGGACAACACGGCAGCCTGGGATCAGCTCACCAAATCTGTCATTGGTACGTGTGAGGAGAAACATCTGGGCTGGTGGAATCACTGGATCAGAACGGGTTGGGTTGGAAGGGACCTCGAGCATCACACCTTCCACTAGCCCAGGTGGCTCCAAGCCCCATCCAACCTGGCCTTGCTTCCCCTTCACCTACTTGCTTTTCATATCCATGTGATTTTGGCTGATAAAGCAGTTTAGTTCAGGGCTCAGAATTCGTGGCCTGTTCCTTTTTTACTTCTTATTCTTCCCTTTTGCCCCAGGTGCTGGGAGCTCTTTTATACCCTCAGCACCCACCACTTTCTCACCCTGTGTCCTGCCACTTGTTTTTTTTGGTTTGCTCCCTCCCAACCAAGTCCCATCTCTTTCTGCAGCAGAAAAACCTGACACGTTAGAGAAATCACAGGAGGGGTATTTGTTTTTTTTTTTCTCTTCTCATTCAGCATTCCAAAAAGCATTAACTATGTAACCATTAGCACACCAAAGGGGGGAAAAAAACCCCAACCAGTAATGTTGTCTTATTTTCCTTTTCAGGGATGATGGAGTTCAGCCTCTTTGGAATATCTTATGTAAGCTCACAAGTTACTAATTTATATTCAATTACCCTGATGCTATACGTGATATTGTAATATTCCAACAAGATCATCCTATACATTTCAGACGGGAGCTGATATCTGTGGCTTCTTCCAAGACTCAGAGTATGAGCTGTGCCTTCGCTGGATGCAGCTGGGTGCATTTTATCCGTATTCCAGGAACCACAACGGGAAAGGAACAAGGGTGAGATGCAATTTTTGACTGGTTGTTGACAGCTGGGCCTCTGCACTGCACATGCAGAGACCAGCCAGGGCAATGCACGAGGAGGGCTGGCTCAAAAAAAAAAGTATATTCCAATAAAATGGGCAAGAAAAGAATGCAGTTGGCTCTTTACCAAATAAAAAATGTCATTATTTATGTATTTGCTTTGCTGTGAGCCTGCCCCTTCACCTGGGAGGTCTTATGCCCCACAGAGGGTTGTTCTGGGGTTGGGACCACTGGAAGGAATCCCGTCCTGACTTGGCCCTGACTCAAACTTCTACAGGTTTCCCCTCTGTGCCATTTTGATTTAAACGCCCCATATCAAGACTGAAATAGAGCTTTTATGGCAAACGCACTGAAAGGAGCCAGACTGACCTTGGTGCTCTCAGCCCTAATTGCCCATAATTACCCAACAAACGAGAAAATGGAGCAGTGTAATAAGGTGCTGGACTAAGACTCAAATTTCTGTGCTCTGCACATTTGCCACCATCAGATATTGTATTTCTGTTAAAAGTAAAGGAAATAATTGCCTCAATGTAGGTCTGTGCTGGCTGAGGACTAGAGTGTAGAAAGCTGTAAAACAAGACAACTGGGAAAATAATAAAAAAATGGGAACAGCACTTCTATTCTTGTTAAGGCTTTGGGTCTAGGAGAGTAGAGCTATTTATATGGAATATATCTAATGGATTCGAGTCTCCTTTTCAAACCCCCTGTGCTTTATCTTGCAGCGACACACCTTTGGATAGGCTTTTCAATGCCGTAAAAATGCAGATTCAGGGTTATCATGTTGCTTCCAGTCTTGCCCAGGTGTTGTTCCATGCATTTAATAAAGGTTTGAAGTGCTCCCTGACATCAGCCATTAGTGCCTGGTCTGTTCTTGCAAGTCCAGAGTGCCGGCCTGTGGAAAAGAGGGCTGATAAATTCTGTACCCTGGGCTGTGTCACACCTTTGGGACACTTTGCATTAAACATTTTTATAGTATTTCCCCAAGCTTCCCTCCTTTTAGTTTCCCTCTTAGGGCTGACAGTGATTCCTGCTGGTTTTAGTGTTGCTTGTTCCATATTTAAAAATAAATAAATAAAGGTGTTCTAGTTCACTGGAGAAATATCAACAGAGCAAGGCAAAGCCAAGGATTTTTATTTTTTTTTAAGCTGTTCCAAACAGAAAATCTGGCTTCACTGGCAATGCTCTCTTCTCTTTCAGAGGCAAGACCCTGTTTCCTGGGACTCTGCATTTGAGGAAGCTTCCAAGAGCGTGCTGAACATCAGATACACCCTGTTACCCTATCTCTACACGCTAATGCACGATGCCCACGCCCACGGCAGCACCGTGGTCCGTCCTCTGCTCCATGAGTAAGTGCCACTCCTTCGCTCTCCTCATGAGCAATTCCCATTAAAACTCCCATAGTTGAGGCCCCCCCAAAGTTTTCTCTTGGTTGCAGCATTTTTGCCTTCAAAAACGCCCAACACCCCCCCAACAAAAAACGCCCAACACCCCCCCAACAAAAAACGCCCAACACCCCCCC
>VWZG01011578.1:514286-531098 GCA_013396735.1 Grallaria varia
TTTTTTAATAAATAATGAAGAGTTTGGAAGTTTCTCTTTCCATTGCCTGAAAATACCCATTTCATATGGTTCTGAGGAGTAAGTGAAGCTTGATGATGTTTTCACTGCTATTAGTAATGCAAATATATTGCAGTATGAATTTTTGAATTTTGATTATTTGCAACTGAAATGTTAAAATTTAATCCAATGCAATACACTTCAAATTAGCCAATGTAGAAAGTTTAAGTGTTTAAATACACATTTGGTATATGCTATATATGTATATAATTCATGAGTGCATGTAGAAATGTACACACTTAAATGCACATTATATATATTATTTACCTTATTAATATTTTAAATACTATTATGTAAAATGAGGGGAGTTTAACTTATTATATGGTTGCTTTCACACTTGGAGTCATTTCAGTTGGATGTTTAATGCATATGAGGCATTATGCACATCATAATAATTATGGAATAAGCAATTTGGAAATGCTCCCTGACCAGCGGGTCCCTTTAATAATCTCATGGGCCCTCTCAGGTGGATATAGTGCACCATTTACTGTATCCAGGGTCAGTCCATAAAGCAGCTGATACTGAGATATTCCAGCTCTTTTTTTTTTTTTTTAATGGAAGCAATTTGCATGGAGCAGGAAAGGCAAATAAAAGTGACATTCAAGCAGGATGGCCAAAAAGGGTCTGTTTGAAAACATTGTTTGCCATTAACGGACCCTTGAAAATCCCACGGGGATGGAGGAGCAAAGAATCTGGTCTGGAGGAGTCTCTCCAGGTCCATGGCTTTGTTTGACATCATGGGAAGAGCTGGAAGGACCTGCTGTGCAACAGAGAAATTATTCAATGTCTACATGGAGCTGAATACCCAAACCAGCTCTTCCGGACACAGCCACGGGAGCTGGAATGAAATCAGGTGTGTCCAGGGGTTGATGTAACAGCCTTCTGATTCCATGGATATCCATGGATACAAAAACCCCTCGGATCTGATTCTAATAGAATCACAGAATGGGTTGGGTTGGGTTGGGTTGGGAGGGATCTCAAAGATCTTGTTCCTCCCCCTGGCACGGACAGGGACACCTTCCACTAGCCCAGGTGGCTCCAAGCCCCGTCCAACCTGACCTTGGCACAGGTATTAATACTTGGATAGAAGTCTAGGACTAAGGAGTACAACCTGATGATTTGAATCTGCCTAAAAATGAGAGGACTTTGAGGGTTTGTGTGATTTTTCTCATGAAAATGAAGGTACCAGAGAGTAACACAGTGATGTGTTTCAACGAAGGCAGCAAAAGGAAACCTGGCAAGAGTTGGGCTTTCCTTCAAGGCCAACCCTTTTTTATTGCTTCCACTAATATGTTTAATTCTATTGGTTATTATTTTTAACAGATCAATGAGAAATTAAACAGCAGTTCTTAATAATGTTTGCACCATTTTCCTTCATGTCCAACCCTTTGTTATTGCTTTCACTAATATATTTGATTCTATTGGTTATTATTTTAAACACATTAACGAGAAATTAAACAGCAGTTCTTAATAATGTTTACACCATCGGAGATACATTTATTAAAAGCTCTCTAATGCCACTTTCTGCCCTCTGAACAGACAGCACAACCCAGGATGTTCATTTCCAGTCACAGCCACAAAGTCTCCTCTCTCCCCTCTGCTGTGTGCTGTTTGATCCACACAACCCCCACACTGCCCTCGTCCATTCCCCTCGTATTAAATGATGAAAGAAAACAGAACTTCCTGCCCTGCATGTGGAAGCTCTCAGTGAATCTGGGCTAACGTGCCCTCTCCATTTCCCGATGCAGCAGCCGGTGATGCTCAGGAAGAGCATTTTATTTTTCATTACATTTCCTGCTTCCCCTGCGAGTTTCCCAGTGACTCCTGCCATGACATCCCTCTCCCAGCTCGGCTCCTCTCCCAGCTCGGCTCCTCTCCCTCTCGGCTGCTCCTCTTCTCACTTTTCCTGCCACCTTTTTTTTCTCCGTTCAGGGCTCTGTGCTGGGACCAGCCTGGAGAAAATGCTTTTACAGGCTCTGCCTGTTCCGTCCCCAACTTTAGAAGCCGAAGTGTTATCGTGTCACCCCCAATTTGAAATGGATCTAATGGGTCCTACCTTTGTCACTCCAACCTTTTGGAATGGAAATGGAGATATCCCATCCTTCGCTCCCTTCCTGCACATCCTTTTCAAGCAATAAGAACAAAGTTTGCCTGACTTTGAGAACTCCCCCCATCCCGGCCCCAGCACAAAAGCCTTTTCCAAGAGTTTTAATTGAAGCTGAGCGTCTATTTAGGTTACAAAGTCCTATATTTAACTTGAGTGGAATAATTCCTTTTCTTGTCTTTAACCTTTGATCAGCTGCCTACCTTTGAACTCTGGGAGAACCAACCACCCCCTTTCTTGTTCTCCTCGTCCCATTTCTCCCAAAACTCTTGTGTAACAGCACCTTAGAAATCAAAATAGAGTTCTCTTTGGTGGAATAACTTTTATTTCTTTTCACAGGGGTGGCTTCAGCCACTTTACTTCTTCTTTTATTTTTTTTAATGTGGAGATCTGGGCATAATGCTGCAGGATGTTTGCAGAGTTTTAAATTAATCAAATACTGAAAAATACAGACATAAAACTTGAATCTAATATTGTTATTTCAGATCATGTTTGAAGAGTCGGCTTGGCTGGACCTGATGATCTCAGAGGTCTTTTCCAACCCTAATGACTCAGAGATTGTGTCCCTGTCACCTCACTCTTGCTGTAGGATCCAACCCCAAACTGCCCACATCTAAGATTTTCTGTAAGTGTTTTTTTTAACAAACTTTAGATAATACATTTCAAATATACATGCAAAATATATCATCATATTCTCTTAAATTAATCACATCACTCAAAAGAATGTGTGGTTACACTAGCAATAATAATTAAAAAGACCACACCATAAATAAAAAATTAGCATGCTAAAAATTGTGGCATGGTCTAAATTTTCCTAATTTAAAAGAAAATAACCCAACAGTATCTAACTCAGAGTGTTCTAAACTATTAATTACCTTGTTTCAAGTGCTTGCATTAAATGACTTGTTGCTTCAGGACACTTGAAAGTAACAATCTTCTTTATTAGTATTTGTTTCCAAATTTATTCAGAAGGGATTTTATTTATTTCATTTTAATTTCTCTTAATTTATTTTATTAAAATTATTTTATGATTTTATTATTGTACTTATTTTATTTTATATTTCCTGTGCATTTCTTCGTCTCTGCAATGCGAACAGACAGAGGTTCACCTCAAAATTTCCAAACTCTGAAGTAGGAACATGGAGTGGAAGTTCTGCTGCTGGAATAACTCAACAGTCTGGTTATTCCATGAACTTTTTCTCCATAAATTAATCTGATTTTCCATCCATTAAGTAGCAAGCTCACAAGGAAACCATGGCATGACTGAACCCAACTGAGAGCTGGTGAGGGTGTTTTCCACCTGGGAATTCTGTGCTGGTTCCTCTGGCAGGGCCTCTGAGGCTGCTCAGCCTCTTTTCATCTCAGCACCTTCTGCACGGCAACACCAAGGGAATAAAGAAAAAAAAAAAAAATGGTTTTAATAAAACAGTCAGAAAGGAAACTCTTTTTGAAACTCAAGGACATTACCGAGATGACCAGAAAGAAGGATCACCTTATTGAAACCAAAAATACACAATAAATAATATTGCTGAGAGAGTAAGGGAGGAGAGACTCGGGAAGGGCTGGGACGACTCGGGAGGGGCTGGGACTGCAAAGTTCAATTGAATCCTTTTTTTTTTCTTTTTTTTTTTTTGTGCACCTTTGTGCCGGCCCTTTGGTGCATCAAACACTCCAAAGGCTGCTGGGGCATCACCTCTCTGTGCTCAGGTGATATTTTACGGTGTGTTTAACACGGGAATAAGAGCCACCGACATTTCTCCAGCGCGGCAGTGCCGGGTGACATTTGAGCCAGAAAAAGGTGCCTGTGCACCTGTAAAACCCCGGAGAGGGGAGGAAAGGTGAGCTGCAGGTATGGAAACACCCGAAACACCCACAGGGAGGATATTTTGCGTGCCCCAGTGATTTTTGCCCCTGCAGTGTTGCTGGTGAATGTGATTTAGCCAAGCTCGTTTTAAACAGAAGTTCTGGGCTGACGTGACCCAGGCTGTGTCCCCGTGTTGTATCAGTGAGCTTGAGAAATACAGCCAATTTTTCTTTTTCTTTCTCTAAGGTGAAAAATCAGCTGTTTGAAGCTTTATTTTTTTTCCCCCCCCAGCTCTGTGAATTGTCAGGCAGGACAAGCATGTGGCTCACAGAATGGTTTGGGTTGGAAGGGACCTTAAAGCTCATCTCGTTCCAACCCCGTGCCATGGGTGGGATAAGGGACATCCCCTTTATGTTGTTATGGTGTGGTTTGGATCCTCTGGCCATGGACAGTTATCCTCAAAATAAACCACAGCACACAGACAGTCGGCATATTAGAATAATTTATAACACTGGATATTATAAAACCAACATTTGCATAGTTCAAACTAATGAGACAATTTAACTCTCAGCGCACCTTATTTTGCTTTGATGCTTCCATTAAAAAGCTGGAATTACACTGATAAACCCCACCAGAAGAGGAATCCCGTGTTTTTTCTGGCAAGAGACTATTCTGTTTCCCAGTCTTTTGTTTCTCCTCTGTATACCGACAACCTCATTCAGATCAACATTCCCCTGCATGTATCTCATGCCCTGTTATGCTGAGACTTCCAACTATTCCAATTTTTTGATATTTCTTCACCCATTTTTGTGCTTTCATGGCTTTCAGAAAATGAATGTTGCCATCAGGCAGTCACTGGCAGTGTCCTGTGCATGACCAGAGCCTTTGTGAGCCCCTTCCAACTCCAGATATTCCATGATTTAAATACCGAGTACCTAGAAAATAGAACCATTCATTAATATCTTACGAGAATAATTTTGGGTCAGGCTTTTTGCCTCTCATAATGCATTTTAATGCACTTCTTATTGAGTCTTCCATTAGAGCTCTGGAGAGGTAATTCATACTTTCTTTCTGTTCAATATTTCCTTGCAAGGGAAGAACAAAAGCTGGAATTCTCTTCCTACTGCTACATAATTCCTAAGAGATTTTGGTATTTATTACCACCGGGTCTTAGATAGGGAATATATTTTCCACTATACCATAAAGCATATTTATGAGAATAGAAACATATATATGGGTCAAAATGAAAAGATTTTTTCTTTAAGTAAAGGGGAAGCAAAATCAAAAGCAGCTTTTTAAATAATGACTATGCATTGAACATGTCAAAATGTAAAATATTTCCAACAGCCAAAGTTTCTTTATGTACTGGGTAATGAATCATAACATTCTTTTTATTGTTGTTCTTCTGTACAAACAACACCCTGGAGAGGAAACATTTTCAGCTGCTGGAGGTGTGTTTTCCACACTCGTCTATACATACACCTATGGAGAACCTGTTTGTTATGCTAAATATTTACATATGCAGACATGCATTTCCATATTCTGCAGAACTGGTTATGTCAAGGGAAAAGAATTACCTGACAAAAGATCCCGCTGGTTTCTTCATTTTTTTCTTTCTTTTCTTTTTCTCTTTTCTTTTCTTTTTATATTAAAAAAAAATATAAAATATAACATCTTGTAACATTGTTTCCTGCTTCTATGAAGAATAATTTGATACTATGACAACTCTGTAAAAAGTTAACATTCTCAGAGATTGAGTTTATTTGTTTTTATGGATATTTATTTACATGCCTTGTATTCACACATTTATATGCCAGCTACCTGTTATCTGTGTAGTTAGATGGATATAAGAAGTTTTCCTTTGTTTTCTCAAGATAATTTTAAATAACAATGAAAATCAGTATACAAAATAACACATACATTTTATTTATAAACTAGAAACATAAATCTAATAATAAATGTGAGTACACCTGTAGTTGTAAGGCTTGAAATAATACATTCCTAATATTTTATAATTATCTTCAAGAATGATGACAAAATGAATACTGACTTTCCTACAGCCTGATATATTATATTTTTAATCATTTTTTATTTATTTCTTTTAAAATTTTAAAAACCAACTTAAAACCCTGGAATGGCTTCAATATCCTCTAAAAATGCAAAGCAGCAGCTGTGCACCAATTGCAGAATGGATATTAGAGCATCTTCCCCTTCTCAGGTGCTCAGCAGAGGCAGCACCAAGCACCTTCTGCGCCTGAAAAGATGGTTGTGCTGCACCAAATCCACAGCAATTTTCCAACCTGCTGCAGCCAAACAGCAGCAAGAAATGTTTTACATGGTGAGGAAAAGCTCCTTTAATCCCTCAGCGCCTTGGCTGCAGGTATCACACTTGTATTCTTATTTATTTTAGAGGTACCTCGTAAATATTTCATTTGAACAGGGCCCATGGAATGCAATGAGCTTTCAGGGCGAGGTGACCCCATGGTTATTAGGTTTGACTTCCAGGGCCAATTAAGGGCTCTATTGCCATCCTGTTGGAAGAGCAGAGACACAGTAAAATATGGAATTGTACAGTTGCTAAGGTTGGAAAAGACCTTTAAGTCCAGCTGTCAGCAGCAGCACTACCACGTTCACCACTAACCCATGTCCCCAAGTGCCACAGCCAGATGTTTTTGGAACACTTGCAAGGGTGGTGACTCCAGCCCTTCCCTGAGCAGCCTGTTGCAATGCTTCACAACCCTTTCCCTGGGGAAGTTTTCCCTGATGTTCAATCTAAACCTTTTCTGGCCCAGGCTGAGGCCATTCCCTCTCGTCCTGCCCCTGTTCCCTGGGAGCAGAGCAGGGAGAAGGTCCCCCCTGAGCCTCCTTTTCTCCAGGCTGAACCCCCCCAGCTCCCTCAGCTGCTCCAACCTCTTCCCAGCTCCGTTGCTCCTTTCTGGATACTCTCCAACATGAGATATGAGATCAGGAGGTTCAGCCAACGTGGAGTCTCCCAAAATCTTGGTTGTACCCTATGTCCCTAAATCTGGAGGGTGCCCTGTGTTCCTACATCCCTAAATCTGGAGGGTGTTCTATATTCTGATATCCCTAAATCTGGAAGACACTCTAAATTCCTACATCCCTAAATCTGGAGGGTGTTCTATATTCTGATATCCCTAAATCTGGAGGACACTCTATATTCCTACATCCCTAGATCTGGAGGACACTCTATATTCCTACATCCCTAGATCTGGAGGACACTCTATATTCCTACATCCCTAGATCTGGAGGGCACTCTATATTTCATATCCCTAAACCCGGAGGGTGCTTTATATTCTGATATCCCTAAATCTGGAGGACACTCTATATTCCTACATCCCTAGATCTGGAGGACACTCTATATTCCTACATCCCTAGATCTGGAGGGCACTCTATATTCTGATATCCCTAAATCTGGAGGATGCTCTATATTCCTACATCCCTAGATCTGGAGGACACTCTATATTCCTACATCGCTAGATCTGGAGGGCACTCTATATTCTGATATCCCTAAATCTGGAGGATGCTCTATATTCCTACATCCCTAAATCCGGAGGGTGTTCTATATTCCGATATCCCTAAATCTGGAGGACACTCCCTATTCTGATATCCTACAGCCCCTGAGCGACTGGGAGAGATGTGGCAGGGGAAAAGCACCAAGAGCTGCAAATGGGAGGGGGGAGAAAAGTTTACATGTAGTACTGTGGAAAATGTGAAAACTAGGGAAACTTTCCCGTTTTATTTGCCTTTTTTTAAAAATTCTATGTCATGTATTTTAACAAGGGAAAAACCCCCACCCCAACACTACTGTTGAAACCAAAGAATTTCAGCTTCCCAGCCTTCTTTATTGTTGTCGGCTGCAGAAGTTCCCAAAGCCTAGCAATGTCACTTCAAAAGCACTTGGTTTAAATGCACACCAGATAACAAAAGAACATCTTTTAAGAATATTTTCAGAGACAACAAAAAGAAACCCAGCAAGCTGACACGGCTGACACTCTGACAAACAACATACCCCCCCCAAAAAATACCCCTGGTCACAGAAATAAAGGCGGTGGGGAGGGTGACACTTTCCCTCCTGCTAATTGACGACTTGGGACACAAAAGCACGGAAAGAAACACATTTTACAATCTCGCTCCGGTGGGTTCAGCCTGTCAGGGAAGGCAGCCTGTTTGTTTGTTTGTTTGTCTGTCTGTCTGTCTGTCTGTTTGTTTGTTTGTTTGTTTGTTTGTTGAAGTCAGCAGTGTTTTCCCCTCGGGCAGGCGAGGGAGGCGAGCTGGGAAGCAGAAGGGACCCGCCTGCCAAGGGCTCGCAGTGCATCGTGCCTGGGTGTTTGAAGGGCCCTTAGGAAGTGGCCAGGGACGCTGTAAAGGCAGCAATTTAAAGATTTTTAGTGCTCTGCGGCTTCTTTCTTATGGAAGCGCCTAGCAGGGCTGGAGATATTACAGACGAGGGGAAAAGGACTTTGAGGGGGGAAGAGGTGGGAGGATCACTCAGAGACTCCAGTGGCTCTGGATCCTGGACAGTGGAATTCAGGTAAACCACCTCCAGGAGTCACCTTTGGAGAAAAATCCAGAAATTTGGCTTTTTAGTGTTCAAGGGCTTGTTGGATGGGGCTCTGAGCAACCTGGTCTGGTGGAAGGTCCTGCCCACGGCGGGAGGATGGAATGAGGTGGGCATTAAGGTCCTTTCCAACCCGAAGCATTCTGTGATTTTATGACCGTGCTGACTTTTGGTGGTACTAAATCCTACTGCTTGTCTCCTAAAAATGGGTGTTTTAATTTTTCCCAGTATTGTGAAATTAGCAATGATTTGGTTGATATGCTTTCTCCAGACCTCCACACATCTATGCCACATAAATTCCACTATTATAGATGGCAGGTTTCTTTGTTTGAGTAAATGACACAAAATCTGAAAATACTGGGTATTTTTATGAACACTTTTCTAATGCATTCTCTATGCAATCATGAAACACCCTTAGGTTTTATACACTACTCTAGAAATTTTGGCTAGAATGACCACAGATTAAAAGAAATTTAAGATTAAATGCAGTCTCCTACTCGATATTTTTTATAGAATCATAGATCTCGTAGCATCTCCATTAGATGCTCTGCTGCTTTTTTCCCCTTCAACTTAACCATAATTCCGTGCCTATCTGTACCAAGAGGGCTCTAAAAATTGTACCTTTACATGCAAGAACACTGGTCTGGTGGCTTGGGTTTTTTTCCACCCTTTTATTTCCCTCTGCCATAAAACCAATCCTCCATGAACTTATCACCGTGGAGGACAATAATAGAAAACAAAATGCACTGATGGAAATTTTAGTGCTGAGTTTCAACTGCATGGCTAGAGGTGCTGTAAAATCTGCCTTGTTTAGGGGGAAGCTGACAAGTTCTTTTTGTGTCTGGAATCTCTGAAGACCACGGTCACGTTGAGTAGTTTTGATGATTTTGCCATGAGACTTCTGAGAAGCTTGAAAGGAAAAAGGACACAGGATGATATATTTTGCATCCCCAAATGATGTATGGAGCAGTAAAGTTTGCCAGGCGTGTTTTTTGGAATATTAATCACACAATTTAAAAAAAAATTATTAAAAATAAAGGCAATTGAATAGCGAGTTGTGGGCATTTCCTCTGCAGGCTCAGCCTTGGTGCATTTTGTTTCGCTTTGCAGAGGACTGTGTTTGGTCTACTGCAGAAGGATTGTCATCAAATATTAATAGTTTTTTTCCCTATTCATAGTCACAATATGGAAAGTGTTTGACTGTTTTCCATCACTCTAATAAACGATTCTGAAAGGGAAGAATTATGAAGTGCCTTAGATGATGAAAAAAACCTTACACTTGCAGCCAAAACCCAAGCCCCGTTTCTGAAAAGCACAATAGAGAGAATTCTGCACGACTGATGAAGAAATGTTAAGGCTCTCCAGGTACAAATGCAACTTGTCAATCCTTCTGCTTTTTTTAAATACCAGAACACTTCAGACATCCTTTTACCTTCTTCACATGATTCAGAACCCACTTGAACTTCCGTGGGAGGCAATTAGCACTGATGAAAGCTACCTGGAGTTTTGAGTGCCTTGTTTTTAAACGCCACCCACAGAAGCTCATGCAGATCTTGAATAAATGAGGTTAATGAAAACCTGGCTTTCCAAAAGGAGATGGGCAGAGTCTATAATGCATCAAGGATTTGTTTGTCTTCATTGCAAATTCAAAATTCTGCTCTTAGAGCAGAAATCATGGTGGAATTTGAGAAGATGAACACATCAGGTGCAGACTCGCTTCACTTGCAAAGACTCACCATAACATGATAACATGGATAGGAAGGGACTCGACCTCCAGATTCACCTCCAATTCTGGGGATAACTGTCTATGTCACCTCCAGACCTCGTGGCCTCTTTCCTTTTTCACTTGGATGCATGTAAAGACAATCAGAACAAAGTTTAAACAGATCTATTTCTCACAAATGCGTATTTCCTTTCTGAAATGCTTTTAGAGAAAAACTGACTACGGGGGAAAAAAAAGACAAAGACTTTGTTAAAAATGAAGACACTCCTTCTGTAAAATTTGAGATCAAATTCATGATTTACTAAGTACAACTATTGCTGCCATTCCACTTCTACAACATTTCCCCCCCAAAAAAGGAGATGGCTGGAAATAAAACCTGAAGAATTATGGCTCACAAAGAGGGGGTGTAACACACTCGAAGCTCTTGCCAGCGACGAAAGCAATAAATTTGACAAAGATAACCCAACAAACATAACGGTTTGCTTTGCATCTTAAATAGATAATGAAGCAACCAGAGGCAATGTATCCAGCAGTTCGTGCTCTCAGCACTCCATAAATAACGGCTTAGTGCCGTATAATTTAGCAGGATAATAAAAAGAACAGATGACCAAATGATGGCGCTTTTACTCACACCGTTGGCTCCACTGGGGGATGTTCTCCCACTGAACTTAGGGGCAGATGCTCCCAGGGGCAGGACAGCAGCAAATTTGGGAATGTTAGAGCCAAATATAAGCTCAAATGCTATTTTGGGAACGGGGAGAGACGGTCTTTAGGAAGGTGCAGCAAACGTTGCCAGAGCAGGAAGTGTTTGCTGGTCCTACAAGAACCTTCCTCCTCCCTCCCCAGCTCCAACCACAGGAGAAGGCTCCGGGCCCTTTTCCCTGTCCTGGCTTCACATCAGCCTCTCCAGCCTTGATGATTCTGTGATTCTATTCTAGGATTCTATTGAAGTGACCCATTTTGGGGTTCACTCTCCTCATTTTACACGTTCCCACAGCTTTAAGCTGAATAAAGCAGCCCACGTTCTCCAGCTGTAAGAAATTAATCCAGAATTAGAGCTTGTTCGTTCATCCTGATTTAGTCACGTGTTTCAGGAGGAGGGCATAGATCAAGCTGGAGCACAAGAGTTGCCCAGAAGAAGCTGCAGATGCCTCATTGTTTCCAGTGGTCAAGGACAGGGCTTGGAGCCACCTGGGCTGGTGGAAGATGTCCCTGCCCATGGCAGGGGCTTGGAACAAGATGATCTTTAAGGACCCTTCCAACCCAAACCATTCTGGGATTCAATTTGGAGAGGGGTGAGCTCTCCTAAGACACTGAACAACAAGGTGGGGATAAACAATCATCCGACAGCATCAATTGAGGTTTAGGCTGAAATGAAATAACCTTGTACCTCAACATTCCTTTTCTATTCCCACCAGGAAAATCCTCTTGGCATAATTTAATTACACCTAAAAGGACATCATACCTCAGCATAAGCAAGACTCTGTGAGAACACTGTGCCATGGCTGATGATATTATCCGAGTCACTTTTGATGGGATTAATGTTGTTTCAGTGAGCTGAGGAGAATTTCACTGCACGAGACAGAGCAGCAGCAGAACAACAGGTCCAGAGGGTGAACGAGGCTCTTCCAGGCAGCAGAGGATAATTAGGAAATGTAATTATACTTGGAGTTTCTCAGAGAGAAGAGCAAGGCTTGATAAACATTTTAACACATTCTTGCTGGTAGGAAAAAAAAACCCAAAAAGGACATTTCAAGGAAATTAAACACCTAAGGCAGCAGGTTTTGCAGCGAGAGCTTGGAATGGGGAATCCTGGGATTTGACGGGTCATTTAAATACATGGAAAGAGTATTTATTTCATGGAACTTACAGCTGTACAAATAAAGCAAATAAGAGGTAGCAGGATTATCATATGTATGTGTGTGCATGTGCCTGTAGGATGAGAATTTTAATATCTAGAAATAATTATTGGCTAAATCTGACATGGAGCCCCAGTGTCATTGCTGGTGGTTTGTCTTCTCGTCCCTCAGAGCCATCCCATCTCTTCTCCAGCAACACCGGGAACGGACTGAATCTAATCTGGATTTTATTTGCTAAATTTTCCACAATATTCTGTGCGAAATTATATTTAATAACTCACAGGAGAAAGGAATAAAGAGTCCTGTTCAGTTTCTTCTCCTATAGTTTTGTACTAAAATATGTGATGTTGAGTAGCTCACGCTGACAGGAACATGGGCTGAAATGGATTTGAGTTTTCTATTATGAAATGTGGCAAAGAAGAGGATAATATAAGACAGTGGCTATGATTGCCAAAATAACCAAACTTACTGAATAAAGCAGTAAAATTTGTGTCACTCCTGACAATTCCCTTCCAAATAAATTTTCTGCCCATAACAAATCACATATAACATTATTGATCTGCTCCCTCTCCCTCCCTCTCCATTTCCACTTGCACAAAAAGTGGGATGTGCTTTGCTGAGGACCCTGAAAGTACAAAAAAAAGTAATTATTTCAATGGAAATATTTTTAAATAATTCTATTACTTTCATAATGTCATTGGCTTCTAAAATATGTGACTCCTCAAAGCTGTTGCAAGGGCTGGCCTTGACTGGTCAAAAATTGACCTAAAATTGGTCTTAAAATTGGTCTAAAAATTCTAAACCCAGTCTAAAATTCTGCCCTTTGGTGCCACTTGTGTGACACTGTCCCTCTGCCTTCTGTTTATTCAATTCAGGACAGGTATTGAGGGGCCAGAGACGTGTGAGGCTGCAAAAACCAGACGTGCTACAAAATGTGCAAATCTGCAGCTGCTTGAACTCGACTTTTGTCAGCCCAAATCAGCATTTTCCTGGGTAGTTGTGTGCGGCCTGGGCTATTCTGATGGTTCTATTCTTGAAATAATTTTGCGTATATTGAGAAAAAGAATTCCGGCAGATCAGAACCTTGCAATCCAATTGGTGCCGGATTCAAAGCAGGCTTTGTGAGGTTAACGGGGAGGGATGGAAGGTACATCTGAGCAAGTATTTTTGTCATTCGGTGTCCCCCTTAACAATAAAACCCTGCGAGCTGTCAACATGTCAAGGTGTGTCGACTTCACAGCAAGCAAGGAAAGGCAAACCCTTTATGAGACAGCCCAAGAATAGAAATGCCACGAGAGAAAAGGAAACTTTGGCTTTACCGTACATTTTTCAACATTTACTCAGATCAAGTCCCTAAAAATAAAAATGTCTGCCTTTCTCACTAAATTAATCTCAGGCAGGGAATGTTGTCAGATACACACATTATATAAAACCAAAAAGGGTATTAAAAATAGAAGAAAATAAAGAAACAAAAAACCCAGGAAGTAAATAATATCTTGCTTGGAAAGAAGGGATTTGCTTTCATATATATAAATACAAATGATCCTTTTATCCTGGCATATGTAGCCTTAATTACAGCTGTGTGTACAGGGTTTTTCCAAAGCTGCAGAGGATCTCTCAATACAGATCCCAATGTACACTGGAATAGCTACAAAGCCACTGCGTGCAGCAACTCCTTCTGCACAACAAATATTTATTATATATTTAGAATTACAAATCAAAAAGCAGTCGGTTCTACACCAAGTATTGCCTGGAGACACCGTTTAAATGAGCACATTCACTGTGTTGTCATTTTTTTTTTTTTTTGCCCATAAACTCAATTTTATATCTGCTTAAAATAGTTTTGAAGCCTTTTTGTCTTAGTGCAGCATTGAAGGGAAGGAAATTTCCCCCATCCCAGAAGATTTTGCCCCCTGGTACACTCAGATCCTCATTACCCATGAAACTGGTTGGTTCTTTTGTCCTGGGAAAATTCAGGCACGTATTTCCCAGCCTGGCACTGAGATCCCGATGGGAATGGCAGAAGGGAAAGGGAGAAGAAGACAGACAGAAAAGGAAGGACAGACAGACAGAAAAATTGCTACACAGCTTGATTTGGGAACTTGGACCTTTCAGAAAGGAAAAATTTGGGGCACAAAGAAGGAGGGAAAATTATTTTGTTGGAAGTGTTGTACTAGAAGTCCAGCAGGGATTTTTTTTTATTAATTAAAAAGTAACAGGAAAACGCAATTATTTCCCACACTGATATTTTTTGGACATTCAGACACTTTTAGGATTTTAGTTGCCTATTGAGATGATGAAAAAATTCAAATATAAAGCAAATAAAACCAGCAGGAAGCCCATTCATCAGCAGCGACGAGAACAATTTAGGGGTTCAGATATTAAATATCTGATGCATTAATAGCAATATATGTGACCTTACAAACCCCAGTGCCACACCCTCTGTGCAGGCTGGGATTTTTAGCACTGCTGACGATGGACAAAGTGTTGGCATAAGAACAAATTTGGGGGAAAATGCAGATTCAGGTCAACAGAACTATTTATATCTAATTCACAAGATTGTCTCATCTGAGGGAAAAAAGTCAGAGTAGACATCAAAGTGCTGTTGTTTTGTTTCAACATTTCAAAGCAAAATTGTTTCTATTTTTTACTTCCCGTGTTTCATTTCAAAGTACTTCTCTTTTAAAGAGCAAAACACAAAGACATTTTCAAGATTTTTGTTTTGTTAGAGAAGCTAATGAAAATAGTTTAGACTAACATAAAACAACCCACGAGCTGTCTGAGGCATTTTGGGCTCAGCAAAAGCAAGTATCAGTTAATCATAATAATGTCATAAATTCCCAATTCAAATGGAATAAAAGAATAGGAGAAACTACATCCCACACTTGATAAGTAAAGTATGGTCAAATGATCATATCTTATTATGATGTTTGTGTGTCCCTGGTCCTCAAATTGAGACTTTTAATAAAGTTTCATTTTAATTTTCTTAGTTTTCACAGTGTTGGTGTCAAATAACTGTTTCTGATGTGATTGTGCAATTGTATGTGAGAGGGACTTGTTGGTTGTGCATTTCTTATGTGTGCGAATTAAAATCATAGTCACACTTATAAATATTTATGTAGGTATTTATAATATATATAAATAAACATTTTATATTACATATATACACGTATATTAATTATACATGTTTTTATATATATTTACACATAGTTCATACAAACATCTTTATAAGGTAACACTGAAGTCCTGACAGTGAATCTGCATTTCTGCTCCCTCCTGCCTTGCTCACGCAGCTTCAGGCAGCACAGTTGGAGATCTGCAATGGGTTTTTTATTTCCTTTTCTTTTCCTTGCAATATCTTTCCTCCTTTTAAGATTTTGTGACCTATTTGTTAAGGGAAGAGCTTCCCAGTGTGTTGGGAAGGAGCTGCGTGTCTGACTCGAACAAAACCATCCCCATGATCACAGGAGACACCGTTGCATCTAAACATCTGCATTTCTGAACACCTAAACCTCTAAACATCTGCATTTCTAAACACCTGCATTTCTAAACACCTCCACCTCTAAACATCTGCATTTCTAAACATCTACCCCTCTAAACATCTGCATTTCTGAACACCTATACCTCTAAACAGTTGCATTTCTAAACATCTACACCTCTAACATCTGCATGTCTAAACAGCTCCACCTCTAAACATCTGCATTTCTAAGCACCTCCACCTCTAAACATCTGCATTTCTAAACAGCTCCACCTCTAAACATCTGCATTTCTAAGCACCTCCACCTCTAAACATCTGCATTTCTAAACACCTCCACCTCTAAACATCTGCATTTCTGAACACCTCCACCTCTAAACATCTGCATTTCTAAACATCTGCATTTCTAAGCACCTCCACCTCTAAACACCTGCCCTGGAGGTACAAATCCCACCGTTCTGTGGTTTGAAGCCACACACCACAAACCCAAGAATTTTTGGGAAAGAGGACAAGGGAATCTGCTGGTCATGGGCCAGAAGTCAAACAGGGATAAAAAGACATTCCTGCAAAAGGCTTCTCAGTGTCCGAGGCAGGAGAAGCGCCCCAAGGAGTGAGAACTCCATCCTAGGAAAATACAAAACAACAACCCTGTGAAAAATAAGGACTAGATAAATCTCTTTCACCAAGTCTAGGGAACAGTAAAATTCCAGGGTGCTGTGATCGCTTTGAAAGCGTAAAATGAAATGAATCCCAAGTTCATAGAGGGGAGTAGAGAAGAAAAATTGCACAAGAGACTTCCCTCCCAGCCTGTAAGAGTCAATATAATATGTGAATTAGACCTTCAATAGGGAACTGGGCTTTTATAGCAGTCAAAGCCTCAGACCACTCTGCAGCGTCTGTATGGAGAGTTCCCTAAAGCTCACTGGGGAAAGCAGCACTTCAAGGAGAAAAAAAAAAAAATTTAAAAAAATTAAATAAATTTAAAAAAAGGAAATAAACCTGAAACCACTCTGCAGCATCTGTATGGAGAGTTCCCTAAAGCTTGCTGGGGGAAGCAGCACATCTAGGAAAAAAAAAAAAAAATAAAAAAAAACAAACAAAGAAAAACAAACAAAAACAAAACTAATAATAATAAAAAAAATTTAAAAAAAGGAAATAAACCTGAAACCACTCTGCAGCATCTGTATGGAGAGTTCCCTAAAGCTTGCTGG
>VWZG01011578.1:531638-554823 GCA_013396735.1 Grallaria varia
GTTTCTTTTGCCGGGGGGGGGGGGTGTGTGCTCCGACAAGTGTGTATATATAAATATCACACTCAGCTCTCTCCCAAATGTTGTGAGAACTCAAGTAATTATGCTGTTCACAACTTTAATTAAAAGACTCCGGTTTTGCTACTTTTTCAGAGCCTTTTCTTCTTTAACTGTTGGGGGCGGGGAGGAGAAAGTGTAGCATCTGATGCAGTGAACTCTTAACGGCTTAGGCAGCTCGGGAAACTTGAAAAATATATTTCAAATTGCTTTTTTATGCTTTCTTTAGCTTTCTTTGAGACTTGCAATGAAAATTTGGGCCGTGTATTGCACAGTAACCATTTACTGGAGCCTCCTGCCCCACTGCCCTGCCAGTAAATCCCACCTGGCACAACTACAAGGATTTTTTTTTTTCCCTCTTTTCAATACTCACCCAGGAAAGCCAGTTATTTGTTGTTTGTTGTTTTGGGGGTTTTTTTTACTGCAAAACTCAGCCCCTCAACTTGTAAACTTCTCTCAGAGATGTCCTGTGACACCACGACTCGTCCGGGAGTCTATTTGGATTTAGGAAATGAATTTTCTTTGCACTGTCCTCCAACCCAGGCAATCCACCTTAGGCTTAAGGGGCATCTGCTCTGGGGAAGGCACAGAATTTATATTTGCCACACAGGCTATTGCTCTTGCAAAGCAGGTTGAAGGAAAGAGAAACAAATAGAAATTGTCTGAAAGAAGTGGGTTTATGGCTACAGTCCCTACATAGATAATTCCTCCAATTAAAATAAAAGAGATTCTTATAATGAGGAAACTGCTTTCCTGCACAGCAGATTTTTAATGTCTCAGTGGCATCAGGAGTGAATTGATGACAGTGTGCAGATGCACATACTTGCAAAGGAAATGATGAATCTGTGCCCTGCTGCCAGACCCAGTGAGAACACACCAGCGAGTGCTCCCAGTGCCCAGTGAAATCGCACCATGTGCAAAGCAAATGTGGGCAAAGACCATCTGGGAGTTTTTGCTAATCGTGTTACATACACTAAAAGAACTCCATTTCAAAGGCCTGCAGGTCCTTGATGAGAGGTTTAAAGAGCTGGAGTTCCTGGGATTCCACCTGTGCCCCACTGTGTGCCAGCCCCTGGCACTGACGGTCCCTGGGCTGAGACAAATCCCTCACCTTTCTGGGTTCAGGCCACATCGTTCATTTATTATCTAGTGGGAAATGGCCTCATGTTGTGTCAGGAGAGGTTTGGGCTGGATATTAAGGAAAATTTCTTCTCGGGAAGGGTGACAAAGCATCGGCACAGGCTGCCCGGGCCAGAGGTGGAGGCTCCATCCCTGGAAGTGTTCAAGGAAGGACCAGAAGTGGCACTTTGTGATAGGGTTTAGTGGGCATGGTGGGATTCTTTTGCAGGTCAGGCTTGATCATCTTGAAGGTCTTTTCCAGCCCTAACAATTCTGTGATTGGTTCCCATTTTAACTAAGAGCAGTGAAACAACTTCAGTGATGTGGATGTGGGTACCAACATTCCACACATTCCATGGTTTCTGCTCCAGGCAGAGCTCGGGGACCAGGAGGGCTCAGGGGTGTCCCCTGTGAAGCCACCTGCCATATCACAGTCCCCACCCCAGGACACTTATAGGGCTCAAATATTCCCTGTGTTTCTAAGAAAAAGTTTCTGTGTTGCCCAGAGTGGCTGTAGATGCCCCATCCCTGGAAGTGTCCAAGGCAAGGCTGTAGATGCCCCATCCCTGGAAGTGTCCAAGGTGAGCCTGCAGGTGCCCCATCCCTGGAAGTGTCCAAGGTGAGCCTGTAGATGCCCNGTGTGCCGGGAGATGCCCCAGCCCTGGAAGTGTCCAAGGCGAGCCTGTAGATGCCCCATCCCTGGAAGTGTCCAAGGCCAAGCTGGAAGAGGCTCGGAGCAACCTGGCCTAGTGGAAGGCGTCCCTGGCCACGGTGGGGTTGGAACAAGATCTTTAATTCCCTTCCAACCCCAACAACTCTGTGATTCCATGATTTTTCAACTCAACCTGAAAGGAGGACTCTGCTGCAGCTGGGCCGGGTGGCTCAAAACACGTGTGGAACAGCCCAGTGTCCTCATGGAGCATCAGGGCAACTTTAGAGTGTTATGTAGTCAGGCAATAAAAAAAAAGAGAAAGGAAAAAAACCCTGGATTTTATTTACTTCGGAGCAAACCAAGCCTTGCTGAGCAAAACCACGAATATTTGCAGGGCAGTGTGGGGCTGGGGCTTGGGACCAAACCAGGGAGAGCAGCTTTGACAGCCCAGACACACCTGAGATTTCAAACAAGCCTATTTTTTTTTCCCCTCCCTTTAAATTTGCTGTTTCCCTCTCAGTTCCTAACAGAGATACATCCTCCTAAAGATGAAGGGTAAACATTGCATTTGAAAAATGTAATAAAAATCCATTTGCCATTTCCCAACCCCCACTACGAAAAAACAAATGATTTGCATAGTGATGCCCAGGCTGTCTTTGCTCTCCCCACGGGCACGTTCTGATGCTTCAGAAACTCAAAAACAGAATACAAATCAGTTCCTACTTCCATGACACGCCATGATTTCAGCTGAGAGCAATTCACTTGAGATGTATTTCTTTGGCTGGGGATACACAGGACTAGTTCTCCTTATTGTCCTGGACATTTCACCCACTAAACCATTAGTTTCCTCTGAGAAGAGAAATAAATAGCACAATTTGTTCTCACAGAAGACTGGCTGCTTCTGAAATGTGAAGAAGCTCGTGGCAAATGGGCAGAATGGTTGGAATAAATAAGAAAAATGGGACAGCAGAAATAAATCTCCCCCGATGACTTCCCTCATTCATCTCAAGGGAAATGGTCTTTGCTGGGGCTCCCAGGAAACAAAACGCAGCAAATTTGCAAGTTGCAAAGAAAAATATGGGGAATCGTCTATGCAGATTCGAAATATAAACTTGAAAGAAAACTGTGAAGACAGAAACAACCAGCAATTCAAGAAAATGATGTCAGCCAGGGGAGAAGAGAAGTTTGCTGTAGCCATTTAAACAATAAATTGCATTAAAGTTGTAAGTAAACCGATGAAAACGCTAAATCTTATCGTGTTTTTCAGAAAGCTGCTGCTGCACCCAGGCAGGGTTTAAACAGCACATATTGTGCCTGATCTTACAAAGGGGTTTCATCTCAGAGCCACTTCATAAGCCCCTGAAACTCCATCTGCCAAAGGATTCACCTTTTCCAGGTCCTGTTTCATGCTCCTCCTCGCCCATAGCAGAGTTTTCCCTCAGCACTTTAATCTAAGTCTTTTCAGGTGCTCAAGAGAGTCAAATGGAAATTGTAAGTCACGACTTGGAGACAAGGCTCTCGTGATGCTCCTCAAATCATCAGGAAGATTGAGGTGACAAAGCTGCCCCAGCCAGACTTCACTGGGAAGTTCCTGAGCAAAAGCACGAACGAGAACTCACTTGCCTGAATTCCTCCTGAATTGGTCAGACGATACAGGGGTCTAGACAGCTTTGCCCAGAAGCAATTCCAAAGACCGTCCTCACTGCGGCAGCACAAAGGAGAGTCACCATCAACACTGCAACAACCGGAGAGAAGAGGAAGGATTAAAGGAAGAAAACTTGGATTGGAAACGCTGGTTTTGGAAGTATTTCCAGATTTTTGCTGGTGCCAGTCAGGAGATGGCTCAGAAGGCAACCCACAGCTCTGATGTCCAAAGGGAATGTCTTACCCAAAAGGGTCTTTTAATTCAGTTTTTTCCCATCCTTTTGGGCCAGAGAGGAATTAAAAGAAACTTTCATGACCAAATGTCCCCAAAGGTGGTCCCACAGAACCATTTTATTTCAGTAGCAAATGTCCATGAGTTTTCTGAATAATTTCTTATTTGTTCTCTTCGACATATGCTGTGATTTCACTTCCCAGGCAGCATTTTCATTCCCAAGCTGACAAGCTGATTGATCGTCCTCGTTATCTGTCACAGAGCCTCATCACTGAATTTTGAAAAGAAGTTATAGGGCAAAATAAATGCAAAAGATGAAGTGGCTGAAATTAGAAACCTCCAGATTTAAGACCAAATTACACCACTTCATCTTCTTCTCTATCTTTAAACCATCGTTCAGGTGCTGAAGTGCCATGGCTTGTGTGTTGTAGAGCAGAGCGAGGCCCAGGTCACATTAAAAAGGACCAATTTGGACTTTCAAAGCATTTCACACCCATATTCACTGCCTTAGAAACTCTGCTCCTTCCTTTTATATGCAAGCAGGGTTAAATTTAGGTTCTTTTGGAAGGAAAGGACAAAGCAGGTGACTGGAAATGTGGCTGTGTGCTGGTGAGTGAGTCCCCACCTGGCTGTGGACATGGAAGGGATTAATGAGCAGCAGGAATCCCAAAATGCTTCTGTTTCCATTCCCTCTGAGTTGAGGAATTCGCTCCATAAACTTCCATGGTTATTCAGTTAACTTTCCTATCCCAGCCTGTGCCCCACACGAGCCCCATTAACTCCTTTGGCTGTGGGAATGTCACCAGTGGGGCAGACGCCACCAACGCGCCCCTCGAGCCTCTGCAGAGAGCCCTGGGCTATTTCTGGGACAATTGTCACGGAAAAAGAAATGTCACCTGACAATTGCAGCTTTCTGAGGTGCATTGAAAGGCAGCCTCATCACTGCCAGGCTTTCACAAACCTGCATGGAAGAATTTCCTGCCTCTGCACGTGGAGGTGCCTCCCAAGAGTTCTGCAGACCATGATGTGTTGGCAGAGGGTGCCCAGTGCCAGCACTGGTACCAGCACGTGGGTGATCCCCACACCAGGGGGGAGGGCAGGGAGCAACAGGCAGAGACCCGGACAACAGCACCTTTTCCCTGGAAAACTCCGGGAAAAGACGGAGCAAGAAGGACTGAGAATGGGTTTTTTTAAACGTGAATAAAGGTGGTTTTCAAGACTCTGCAGGCAGAGCAACACATGATGAAATCAGCCTACAAAAAATGTTTCATTCAGCTGTCTACAACGCCTAGAAAGAAAACAGAAGTGGCCCTGTGGTGGGGTCCTGGCAGAAGATGGTGAAGCAGAGGGTTTGGTGGTGGTGGGTTCAGACCGGGTCAATTTGTGGAGCCAGCCACAGAAATGGCTTTTCCAGCCCCCACCCCAAACTTCCCACAGAACTACCAGGCAAGGTTGGTCTCACTCTCAGCCTTGGGGCTGAACTGGCCTCTCTCTCTCCCTCCTCCAGCATCAGAGGTGCTGCCCTTCTGATAACACTTATTTCTGTTATTCTCACATAGATGTGTGAGTACCAAAATATTACCAGAATCATAATTTAAAAAAAAAAAGAAAAAGAAACCATTAAAATACCTCAGGCCAGTGAAACAGGCAATCAGGTTTTCCAAACACAGGGCAGAACCTCTTTTACATGAGAGTGTTTCTCTGCCAACCAAACAGCACTGGAGAGAGGGTGTATCAGACAAATGCAAGGTGAACTGAACTTCACAGTACATTCCTCCCCACATGAATAAAATCTCTGCCCACACAGAATGTTTGCAGTGTTTTACATTAACTTGGAGCACTCAGGTCTAACAAACATGGCAAGCTCAAAAATAGGTGCCCGTAAACTTTAATTTCTTTTCTAGGTCTGTGTTTTTATTAGGAGACTGATTTCCAAAGCCGTGCAGCCAGAGAGGAATAGCTTTTATTCAGGACTTTTATTCAGGAGTGCATGCTGCAAATAAGTTTAATTTAAATGTCAGTGAGGGAGAGGATTTCACCTTAGCAATATTCAAAGGTTAGGACAATATGTCAGCGGAGATACTTTGTTAATGCCGCTACAATGGCTTTATAAACACCCACAACAGAAAATCACCAAAAGCAACTCTAACAAATTGAAAACTCTCTTAGAAGGTGCTTATAAAATGCATTAAATTCCTCTGTGAGTTATTCAGCAAAGCGAGGGAATCTCTAGCTGGAGTGGAAAGACCATGAAGTTGTTGAAAGCAGCTATTTTGAAATCACAGCCAACACTGTGATTTCCAAATAGCTGTTTTCCAAGCTCCATGCAAAGCCTCCGCTATAGTGAATTTCTGTCTTGATCACTAATTTTCGTGCCTGAAAATATTCTCGCATATTTTATTCTCATTTAACATACCTGAGAACAATGGAAGCCGGAGAAAGGCAGGGATGCTTTGTAAATTCACCCAAAGTGATTAATACCTCTTATCTTCGCCGGAACAATAGGACACGTCTGACCTACACCACGGAGAGAAGTGATGAACAGACATGCAAATCTTCCTTAATTACCTCTCTTTGTGACATGGGAAAAAATGGGTGGCAACTTGAGGAGGAAGTAATCAGTCAGTCAAATCACAGAGTTGTGGAAAGGTCAGATTCTTACAGCCCAAACATCATGAATTACAAGAAATATAAAGCATTAAAATTCCAAATGGCTTCTTTTGGACAGAGGTTTTAATGAGAATGGAACAAGAGAAAGGCAATCTGTCCTCACGACAGAAATTGTAATGAGAATATTCTCCTCTTTACATCTCTCCAAGGAGGGAAAATATGTTTCTGTGCCTGGACCATGAAGGACTCGACTCATGTTTGCACATTACACAGTTCAAGAAATTCATTCATGATCAATTGATTTGCCATTTGCCCATTCCACAACAACCCTGCTGGACCCTCTGGCCTGGCCTCCAGCTGCCTTCTGCTGTGACTCCTGTCTCCCACTTGGTGTGTAAAAGGCGCATCCGAATTCTCCAGTGGGCAAGGAGGAAATTAGGAAAGAAGCAGGAACAATTACTGATAAAAGCTAAGCAAGCCTGGCTAAATGATGGGACTTTAACTCCTCCACTAAAGGAGCACACTAGTGAAACCAGCAGAGGAAGAAGGGGGAATTTTTCCCCTGTAACACCCCAAATCCCAGAAGACCCTTGGAAGAAGATCCCTGGAGCTCAGATCCGTCTCTTCCTAAGCAGCCACAGCAGAGCCATGGATGGTCTGTGCCAGGAGAGCAGCTCCATCTGGCCCCAGCAGTCACAGAGCAGCTGCCTTGAGCCCACAAGCACCAGAGGGATTCCTGCAGCCTCCTGGCTCCTTCCAAAGAGCTCCACCAAGGGATTCCTGAGTCCCTGATGGCATCTCCATACTGCAGCCTCCTGGCTCCTTCCAAAGAGCTCCACCAAGGAATTCCTGAGCCCCTGATGGCATCTCCATACTGCAGCCTCCTTGCTCCTTCCAAAGAGCTCCACCAAGGAATTCCTGAGCCCCTGATGGCATCTCCATACTGCAACCTCCTGGCTCCTTCCAAAGAGCTCCTCCAAGGAATTCCTGAGCCTCCAATGGCATCTCTGTACTTAACAACCCTTGTTAGAAATGTCTAATGGTTTTAATTCCATGTGAAAAGCAGTGTTTTTAATCTTCCCAGAATTTCCATACTGATGTCCCTCAACTGCACTCAGGAGAACAGCTCCCAGACATGAAAGTGTCTTACTCTGTTCTTGGCTTATTTAAAGGATTTAAAACTTTGTTTTTCCATAAGAACAAGAAAATAGATTTTTTTTTTTAATTATATCTCTAATCATTACCAGTTTTTGGTAAGTGGCAGAAAAATAACGTGGTGATTGCATCTTTAATGACACCATCGTTATCACCGCAATGTAACGACTGGGTATAACAACTTCTCCTTTCTGCGTTTAAAAAATAATCATGGCATCGTGGTGTTTTCCCATTGCCTTCCCTCTTTCCCTCACTCTCTTCCCACCTTCAGCCCCACAGGATGCAATAATTTCTATGCAAATGCTGTGTAATAGAAATAGAACTTCTCCATAACCTGCCTTTCCTTGGGGGGAATCAAATCTGCTGGCTGTGTTTGGGTACGTCCGAAATGGAACCAAGCAAAGCACTAAGCCACAGAATCTACAGGTATTAATGGCCTTCTGCATCATTTCCATATTCATGCCTCGCTCCTGACTCGTGCACACTTTATTTTGGAGCAGCAATAACAGCCTCATTCACATGGTAGATGACACATCCAGGTTCAGGGAGGAGGCCACTGGCACAAACACCCCACCAGCCCCACCAGCCCCGCCGTGCCAGCTCGTGAACCCCCCTGAAAACGTGTTTAAGAGATGATGGCAGCTGGGATGGGGACTGGTGGGGGGAGCATTTAATTGCAAAGTGCGTCATAATCCCTGTCCTCAATGGGGAAGGGCAAGGTTGAGGCACTCGGTGACCATTTGGGGTTAAAACATCAGAAACTGGCCACTTTGCACGTGAACAAAGGGGGAAAAAAATGGCAGGTATGGATAATAATGAGCGGAAATTATTAGCAGAGAGGATTTCTGCCACCCCCATTGCTCTGTAAAGGAGCTGGTGGCCCCCGGAGCAGGTCCTGAGGACAGCAGGACATGCTGAAGGGTTTGGGCTCAGATTTGTCCTTCTTCCCTGTGATCCCAAATGTCCCACTGTGGGACAGAAGAGGAGGTTCTGCCCAGCATCCCACTAAGCCTTCACTGCCGAATGCACAAGCTGCTCTGTATCAATTTCAGTCCAGCTGCCAAAAATTGCCTTTCTAAAAAAAATTGAACTTCCAGGGAAAATCATAAATGAGCAGGAGATTTATTTAGGGGAACCTTTGAATTCACACATGGATTCTGAGCTCAGCAGCCCTGACAACTCTCTTCAGCGTGTAAGACTTTAAAGGTGAGTCCTACCATATTTCATATTTCTGCCCAAAGGGCAGGGTTAGATGGGATGTTGGGAAGGAATTGCTGGCTGGGAGGGGGGGCAGGCCCTGGCACAGGGTGGGCACAGAAGCTGTGGCTGCCCCTGGAGCCCTGGCAGTGTCCAAGGCCAGGTTGGACGGGGCTTGGAGCCACCTGGGCTGGTGGGAGATGTCCCTGCCCATGGCAGGGGGTGGGATGAGATGATCTCTAAGGTCTCTTCCAACCCAAACCATTCTGGGATTCATAAGATAAAACAGAGCTCCAGAACAAGGAGTAGCCAAAGAACCTTAGGGCCGAGCCTGAGCATCAGGGTCTATTGACAGTCAGTGATGTGGTGAATTGTTGCCAGAAATTAAAGAATTAATTCTTCACCTTGTAAGAGAATGGTCTGAAAAGTAACTGTCTGAAAAGTAACATTTTCTTCAAACAAGCACTGCCCAAAGGTAGTTGCATAGAAATTTCTGCTTCCTATCATTTCAATGGGAAAACCGGTAAGTGCATGCAAATTAATAAGTTAGAAATAGCTCATAAAATAACTCGTAAAGATCTAAAAAAAGTTCATCTTGAATTTAGTGGAATTTTTTTCTTTCTTTTCATCAAAGCCCTTGGTTGTACTTCACCCTAACTTGTTCATCTCTCTAATCTTCTCCGTGGGGAGGTGAAGGAAACCAAACACATTATTTCTGGTTGATGAGGCACTTCAGCCTCCCTCAACAGGCTCATATTTCCATTACTAACACAGGCCTACCTCTAACAAAAGATTAGATTTTTCAAAAGAGAAAACAAAGTAGGAAAAAAAAAAAATCAACGTACAGGTGTCATTATTTGAGGAGATAAATAGAAAAAAGAAAAAAGAAAAAAGAAAAAAGAAAAAAGAAAAAAGAAAAAAGAAAAAAGAAAAAAGAAAAAAGAAAAAAAAAAGCCTTTCTGCAAACCAAACAGAAATAAAGTGGAGCACTTGGGAGCCAACCTCCACCCCTTTGTGCTTTCTGGAGCCCATGGGTATCTCCAGGGCTTTGCTTTGGATTATTTTCCTTGCCTATTTTGGTGTATTAATACTTTTGCAGGTTTTAGGTGCTCAGTCAGCCAATTGTTCCATCCCCTGGCAGTGCCCCTTTTCCCGCAGCTGCCAAACCAAGGGCCCACCTTGGATTCAATCCCATATTCCAGCTGGGAAGGACCGAGCCCTGATCCGTCTGCAATGAAATGGCCACAAGTGTTCTTTCATAACCTTGTGGGAATTTCAAAGCATTAGCCTAATTAAAACTGTTGTTGTATTTGTTTTGCCAGGCTCTCCCCTTTTATCTGCATCATAATGATTTTTGCCTCATCAGTTCAAGAAGTGTCTGTGGGTGGAAACAGTGAGTGATAGATTCATATAATGAGGCTCTAAATGACTACAAAAGACTTTACATTGCTGTGAATCATCCATCTACAGTGCTGCATTATTCAGAAATTAATGCAACCCTATAAATGAATAATGATTTAAATGTACTTTTAAAAATTGTTAATGCTCCAGCACTTTTTCCTGCTCTACATAATCAGAAAATTGATTACGACTATGACTAGACCTGTGCTCTTAATTTAACTTATGTAATGGGAATGTAGAAAAAGCCTTGTGACAACAATGAAAATGGAAAGATTTCCGGGAGGCTGAAAATGGGTTTCTAACCTGCAGAATTCCCTCGCCAAACTCGGCTGATTTCAGAGGGAATTAACACCAAATAAAGCCTCCTGAAGGCTGAGAGGGCCAGAGACAACTGAATTATTGCCAAATAATAATAATAGATGTTGAATAACTAAGGAAAATATGAGCACAGACAACATTTTGCTCGTTAATTGGGTTTTCATATTACTCTTTTTTTTAGAAAAATGAGTGATCAAGAGAACCATAAAGCAAGAAACTGTATGAAAAGTAGAAATAACGCAAATTAATTCCCAGGCATTGGTCTGAGGATGATCTCCCGTGGAGATTCCCTGGTGAACAACAGAGGGTCAACACAACCACAGCCTTTATCACCGTGGTTTCTCTAAAAGGACCTGCTGCCCCATCCCTGGAAATGCCCAAGGCCAGGTTGGACACTTGGAGCCACCTGGGCTGTGGAAGGTGTCCCTGCCCATGGCAGGGGGTGGCACTGGAGGATTTTAAGGTCCCTTCAAACCCAAACCATTCTGTATTTCTATGATTTCCCTCTTCTACCTCGATTTTTATTTATAGAAAATATTGATATTTCTCTCTTTCGGACAACATCGATATACAGGCTCAGGGAGCTCCACACAGAGACAAAAAGTTGTAAGGAACGGTGTTTAAGCGTTCAAAAAGCAGGATAAAATCAAGTATTATGTGACAACAATGGTTTCTGCACTTCTGAGATTCAAAGAGAGGGACTGCTCCTCCGTCCATGCCACAGGAGCACAGAATGGCCTGAGCTGGAAGGGACCTTAAAGACAATGCAGCTCATGTCCAGCCTCTCCTGCACCAGCACCCCAAGTCCTCGTTGTACTCTGGATACTCTGAGCCACTGGAATGCACATCAGGCTCCAAATTCTGCCCTTGTAGAGCTTATCCTATTAAAATCCCTAGAAATATTCTGGTTTTGGGAGGATATGACCAAGATTAGAACTGGGTCTATGCATTTTTACTGAACACTATCTGAACAACATATCAGGCACTTCTTCAGGCACATGTTTTAAAATAGATGGTATGTAAATTATTAAATGCTTTTCTCTTCAAGTTCTACTGGAAGTTTTTCCAAAGCAGCCCAAAGATGAGAAATTGTTCTCTTCACACTAAAGCAAGTGAAATGTAACAAATCCCTTCACCAAAAGGCTGTCGAACAAGGTTCTCTTGTGCAATGATAAAAGTATAATGGATACGTTATTTCGTGTTTCATTGAAACCAGACACTTAAAAGAATCTTCAGCCACAGAAGATGGTTTCAATAAAGTCATTTTCCAGTAGAATTGTTTTATATTCTGCAGGTCCCTATTGAATTATTGTAAATTATTGATGCTATAAAGGACATGAACTCTACTAAGGCTACAGTCACAGATGTCCCCTTATTAAAACCTTGTAAAAATCGCTACCACTCGAGCAGCAGAATTGAGTTTGCATCAAAGTCCAGTGAAATATTGCCACCCACCTCCCAAAACGCTGCTCCTTCCAATTACTTGGCGTTTGATAAACTTCCCACCGTGTCCTTTCCTCGCCACTTCGCTCTGCTGATAAACTGGGAGCTCAGTGGTTTTGCCCACAGATGATTTACTGGGCTGAAAACAATATTGCCTGTCTTAATTCATCTTGGCCAGAGAGGCTTTATTAAAGGGCTGGATGAATTATCCGATTCCTTGGGATGGGACCACCTTGCCTGCAAGGAAAATCATCTCAGGGGGATAACCTGTCCTGCATTAGCAACTCTTCCAATTGCAGAGAGACATGGCCCTGCTCTGCACCATATTTAATACCACAAGTGAGATTTTAGCAATATTCAGGCACACAAATCATGACCAAACCCATTTTTTTTTCCAAACTGCCAAGAAATACTTTTATGTCTTCAACTTATATCGATTCAAACAAAAATTCCTGTCCAGCATTACATGTTTCTCTTTGATGGTGAAGAGCAGACATCAAAGTTTTCTAGGTTTTATAGATTTAAAGGCAGATAGATATTTTGTTAAGATTTTTCCCCTTTACAGGAAGAAAAATCATGATTTCAGTGATAAATAACAGCCAACCACTGTAAAAAAAGTGTCTCACCTTAATATTGGAGAGGATCTTTGGTGTCTCCTCTTGCAGCAGCTAAACCAACAACAGTTAAACAAACACCACCAAAATCAGGGTATCTGCAATTTTCTGACTGATTCCATTTTAATTTGTTTCCAGCCTTTCTTTCCTCCCCAAACATTTATTTGTCTATTTTTAATTATCAGCAGTAATTTCTGACTTCGGTACGCTCTAGAATGAAGTCATTAATTAGGAAAAAAGCAAATTTAAACTGGTGTCTACAAGCTGTTTGGGGTTTATTCCAAAACCAAAATGCAGACTGATTCTCTTGGCAGTCAATAGCAAGGAACTGAGTAGAAAAAATCCTGAACTACCTCGCATCTCCCAAGTGCATGTGTTTTCTGTTCTAAATAAACTCAACGCAGGGATTAAACCAGGGGATGCTCCATTTTATGCAATTAACTTTGATGATTTGTATGTAAACCATAGAATAACATCTGTCTCTGCTGTCCCAGGATAGCTGGGAATGTGGCCAGGAGTTGTCCCACAGGAGGAAACATGACTGAGCAGCGGGTCCAACTCATTGCGTCCCTCCTGGGCAGACTCACCAGTGGGATGTGACTGTCCCGACCTCCAGCACCAAAAGCTGCCAACCTTAAAATAACTCTGCATTTCTTGTGTTTAACAATTCCAGCTCTTAGTTCTTGAGACCTGATCTCAAAAGGTGCAGGAAATGCTTGATCTGAACCTTGAACCATTGAACAGGGATTGCCGGGATTCATCAATTAGTCTCTTTTCAAAGTCTAAGTCTGACAGACGTGCCAACTTTTCAACTTAATTAGGGAAATTCTCTGTAAGACATGTATTTTAGTCAAGTTCTCTTCTCCCAGTTTCACCCTGGGTTCCACCCCTTGTATCACCAGCTTGTTTTTTTCAAAAATCATCTCATGCATATAAACCAAATGATTTCATTTTACATATTTCCACTTACCTTGACAGACGCCTTCAAATCCTTCTCTGCCCAGCTGGGAGAACTTTGCTGAGCTTCCAAAAGGAACAGCTTCCCAAAGCAGGGTGTTAAAGGACATAAATCATCATCCTTCTCCTCTCACCTGGAGTCCTCAAATTCTGCCCCTACATTTCATTCACAGAAGCCTTTAGGAAGGCTGTTCAAAGCAGGGCCAGAGAATTTATCAGGGAGGAGTAAATAAATTAATTACATTGAGGCTTTCAGTTACAAAATCCTATAGATCATTTCTGTCTTAATCAAAGATCTTGAAAAGAAAGGAAAAATATCTTTTCACTGGAAGGATTCAGACATTAAACTTTCATTGCTCTTTCCTTCCATTTTTCTTCAAGGCCCTGAGACAGAAGTCACTGGATCTTTATGCAACAGCTTGCAAGTTACAGTCTTAACTATGGATTTACTACTATTGATTTGTAATATAGTAACCTAGGAGAAATACATCAAGTTGATTAAACTGACCCGTTTTTATTGAATTTGTCTGGAATGAATTTTCCTCCAGCTGAACAAAAGGCACATTAATATAATCTAAATTCTTCCTGCAGAAGTGAAGAAGCAGAAGCAGCAAAATGGACAAGTAACTTTGAGTTTAACAAGCTCTGCCTATTCTAATCTGAGCCCTGATTGCAAAGATTGTATTCCCAAATTATGGCAGATGCCCATAGTTTGAATGTAGGTATTGCTGTCACTCCATGGCAGCAGCAATACCCATGCCATACACAGTGAATTATATTATAATAATTAACTGGGTAGTTATGGTTGCACCTGGGATTCTTAGATATCAAAAGTGTAGCTTAAGACTAGTTCTAGAATTACAAAAAAATCAGGACACCCCACCCCAGTTTTTAACACATGAAAAAAATAATACAGAATTTGTACAAAGGTTGTAAAGAACACACACAGACACACACACACAAACACACACAGAGACACAGACACACACACACAGACATACAGACACACACAGACATAGACACACAGACACAGACACACACACACACACAAACACACACAGAGACACAGACACACACACACAGACATACAGACACAGACACACACACAAGTGCTATTCCTTTTCTTGGCTGCGTGAGATGAGGTATATTAATGTCATTCCCAGGTACTGGACTTATCCCTGACTTCCCTATTTCCTGGTTTTCATAAACTTTAAAGCTTCAAAGATTATTTAACTACTTGAGTAGTTTGAGTTTTATAAACCTCAGTGAATGGTGACATGACATTTAAAATATGATTCCTTATATTCCTGAATGACACATGCTTTACTTTCACAGCCAGCCAACCCACAGAAATTTAATAAAAAGTTTTGTCATCCTGGGTAACTGTTTATCTGGGTTATTAGTGCATTTTTTAGGACCTATAAATTTTGATGACTTCTTTTTTTTTTGACCTTTATATAATTCTGCAAACTTTAAACACAATGAGCTGCCTGGATAAGCACATATGAGAAATCAGCCAAAATCAGAGCTTGCTAAAATAATTTGCTTTAAAAAAATTAACATAATTACTTAAAATAAAGGGTTACCAAACTGGAGAACAATTTGTCACTCCTTCTAATGCTGAGGCAGAGTCATGGAATGGTTTGGGTTGCAAGGGACCTTAAAGCCCATTCTGTTCCACCCCCTGCCATGGGCAGGGACACCTCCCACCAGCCCAGGTTGCTCCCAGCCCTGTCCAACCTGGCCTTGGACACTGCCAGGGCTCCAGGGGCAGCCACAGCTTCTCTGGGCACCCTATACCAGGGCCTGCCCACCCTCTGAGCAAAGAATTTCTTCCTAACATCAAATGTTAAATCTCTCCTTTTTCGGTTTAAATGTGCTCCCCCCTGTCCTGTCACTCTGCATGGACCACATAAACAGTGAAGTCCCAAGAGTGTGACCAGGGGCACTGAAAAAGTCAGTATTTCCACATTTGTGGGGTGAGGGGGTTGGATTTAGCCTCCTCCTCTTGATCACCAAAATTCATTTTCATTGTTCTGATACTGGCTCTGGAGCTCAGGAGCCAACCAGACCCAAACCCCAGAGCTGACTGAGACCCAGCAACTCTCCTCCTGTGAACGCTGTGCTGGGGGGAGCTCAGAGAAACACTTGTCCCCTGCTTAGGAGCAGTGTGACCTCAAATCTTACACTTCCATTTAAGCACAGTTATTTTCCCAAAGGTGTTTAAAATAACAGGTTCTGTAGAAATAAAAGTGTGGTTCTCTACCCCAAATCCTTGATGTGACTCCCAACAATTTTGGTTTAGTCCAAAACATTTTCTTCCTAATACTGTCATCCTTTTGGCAGTTTCCAAGATTGCTTTATGATTGTTTCTTTTTATTCTCACAGTCCTGTGAATTATCTTGAAGAGCTTTCTTTTGATGTCACTTTTTTTGGTCTTTATTTTATAGTATTAGAGTTTATCAAGCTCATGACTATGTCCTTGTGCTTTTTCCCATCAAAATGCAGCAGTAAAAGACACCGAGAAAAAAATGAAAGTGTTTCAATTTTCTAAAGCCAGGGGGTTAGGTAAAAGGGAAAGCAGGTTTTGAACAATTTTGTCCTAATAACTATTGATCCTAGTGGGGAATTTCTGCAGCAGCCAGCGTGTAACTGCCAAAATACTCAGCAGAAAGGGATTAGAGGTATATGTAGAGATAAAATAATCTTCCCATAAATCAGTTAAATAGTCAATCAACCACGAGACACAAATCCATAGGAATCCTGGCTTCATTAGTTTCACTGCTCACAGAACTACTTGGATTTCTTTAATGGTGCTTTAATCCTGTTAGATTTCAGAGGCAAAGCAGTTACGAGATTGAGCTTGAATCTATTCCTTCTTATGCATCATTAAACGACTCTGGAGTGAATTAATTACATCTGATCAACCCACTGAAGGCAATGAGGCCGTGCAAGGTGCGAGTTAGGGATGCAAAACATTTATTACTGATGACAGGGCACCATAAGAGAACTCTTTGACTTTCAGATCCAGGTGCGAGCTGAAGATCTGAGTAGGAGTTAGTGGGGCAGGTTTTAGTGAAATAACTCTCTTAATCTACAGAGCTGCTGCATCTGAAGTGGAGAAATGGAATACAGAATTCTATGAAATTATTTTCAACTTACAGAGCTGTTCTCGGGCGTGATACTGCAGTTTCACTGCCATGCTTCAGGCTTCACCACTGACCTCAGTTCCTGCAGGGCTGTACAGAGGAGTCCCAAAATTAACATAATTGCTTAAAACCCCTCTGGATGATGATCCATGAGCAGCAGAGGCCTTAGTGACGTTTGCTAAGCAGAGCCTCTTCAGCTCCGTGGTGGATCAAGGGTTGGACTCGATGATCTCAGAGGTCTCTTCCAACCCAGTTGATTCTGTGATCCTGATTCATCCCCACCCCAAACTTGGTGCATCTCACTCTCAGGTCAAACAGCGAGTCCTGTGCCCTGTAAAGGAGAGAAAACCTGATGAGGAACTGTCTGTCTTGCACACTTTTAGGGACCTTCCCCATCCTTCCTGACTGGACAGTGTTTCCCTGCCCTGGGAGCTGCGCCAGACAAGAATAAAGCATATCACCCATTTGGGTCATCCTGTAGGAGCAGGGCTGGGCTCAAAGCCAGGATTAGCCACCCAACCACAAAATATGAGCCCCATGGGACAACCCGACTGGAATTCCACACAGATCCAGAAGGCTGTCTACATTCGTCTCTCTCTCTCAAACAAGCTTCCCTCTCCTTATCTGAGCCTAAATCCATCAGGGCTTTTGTTCTTCACCCCCATGGTTTAGGTCCCCCTGTCTCCACTTCTGCACACAAAGCCTTCTTGGAAAGGCAAGACTTTTCCTGTTCCACACAGCAAATCTGGAATCCTTTCGTCCCTCCAAAGGCCAGGACTAGCAAGGACTGCCCACGGGCCAGTGTTCTTTCTCCTCCCTATCCCCCTAAAAATCATTTTTCTATACACATTTCCATTTGAATTTGCATTTTTTGCATAAATACACTGTATTTAAATGAAATTTAACTAATGGCCTGAACTGCATTTTGCATTAATACAGTAAGTGCACACCTGCACAAAGTCTACATTACGTGACCCTAAAACAGTGACATCTCTATTTTATAAAACCTTAGATCTAGCAATCTAATTTTCTCTTCTGTCAAGACTGGAAAGTGGATAAGAGAAATTATGATAAAGCAATTTTCCGGGGGTTTAGTGACCTCTATTACATGGAGATATTTCAGTGCCACTGCTGCTGGCAGAGTTCACCCAGCAATTTTTGTGCCCAGCTGTCCTTACCCATTGGGGAGGTGGATTCAGCCCCGTGCTGTCCATGAGGATTCCACAAGTTGGGATTGCTCAGTTCACAGATAAAATTATCATTCAATATAACAAAACTCTGGGCAAAATGAAAAATTCAGCCTTTAGCAAGTTCCTGTGTTAATATGCACGACGCAGTGGGAGATGGGACACTCACATACCAATCCTTCCATCCACACCATCCCAATTTATTCCGAAAGGCCACCTAATATTTGAATATTTCTTGCGTATTTTGCCAAACCTTTTTAGAAATACTGATTTTTAACATTTTTTTCAGCAATTAGAAAAGTCTATGGAAAAATTTCCTTTTTTCCAGAAAATGTATTACAGAATTAGCAGACCCTTTTCCTTTCTTCCTCCCCATCCTCTGTCATAAATGAAATATAACAAGTAGAGCTAGTTAACCATATTTAGCACAGGTACCGAAAGGAGACTTTAATAGTTTCAGTATTCCTAAAATATCTCTTATGAAAAACATGCAGCTAAAAAATACATATCAGTGTGTGGTGCAGGGTTTTTAGGTTGGTTCTTCAAGAAGGCATCATTACAGATCGTCTTACTTGTGATGGATGAGGAAAACCTTTGGATTTCTGCTCAGAAGGACACTTCCTTCCCTTCCCATCCCATCCCATCCCATCCCATCCCATCCCATCCCATCCCCTGGCACCAGCTCTGCACAGCCCCCCCAGACCTCCCAAATTCTCGTGTTTGCTTTGCAGAATTTGAATAATTTGGAGAAAAAAAACCTTTACGTTATCTTTGCACTCCTCTTGCGGGAAGGATTAAAACTGCTGCGCTGTTCCACATGTTAACCTAGAAAGAATCAGACATTTTTTTTTGTACTTTAAAACTTTAATAGGCCCCATCATATCCACTCTGGTTCTACAACTCAGTTGTGGAGGAGGAGGAATTTGTGCAATCAGTGTAGGAGCACTGAGGAAGAGACCCAAACCTGGGGCTTGTTCTCCACACCCGAGCACTGGAAAGGTGGCACAGGTGGAATAAAAGGAACTTTCCCACCTCCCAGAGGCTGGACTGTGGAGACACTGGGATGAGTAAGTGGCAGTTTCTTTATCAACGTTGGAGTCCCAGCTAAGAGAGCTGTCCTTCCACCCTCGCCTCGTCAGTGGGAGTGACAGGACAGCCACACTATTGCTCACTGCAATTCCAATTACTCAAAGACTTTTTCACCTCTGCAAATGTCAGGCACTGTGAGCAATCCCACTGGTGTCATTAGCCCTCCTTCCTTTTATAAAATTAAGCATAACATGGGCCTGGAGCTAAAATAAATCACCCATCAAACGGATTATCTTCTCCAGATCTTCGGCGTGGCCCAAAGTTTGTGCCAAGAATTTTTAAACCACAGAATCATCGTGCCAGTCCTTGATACTGAGTGACACCAAATATTGAAGGGAAGTTATTTCTGTGACACTGATTCCAACTGTTTGTTTTAAACTTGAACTCTTAAAGCAAATACAGTTATAAATCAATGAGGTTTCACTCATTGGCACATAGCGGTTAAATGTTGGCACATTTGAAGCCTCTTATACACCAGAACTGCACAAAATTGAGAATTGTAACGTCTTAACTAGAACTGGATAAAATCAAACTGGCAGAAAAAAGATCTGGTTACAACTAAGTTACTTAATCCTCAAAATTAAGTTACCTAATAGGATTCTTTAGAGAATATTTTCATGGATAAAAAAAGAACTGCAACTAATTCATTGTTACAGAATAATAAATACTGAGCATTACTGCTTTTGATAGCAAAAGTTTAAAATCTTTGATGAAATCTATGAGGCCATAGATCCTTTTATTTACCTTTCTCTGCAACATGTGACGGTGGGCAGGCCCTGGCCCAGGGTGCCCAGAGAAGCTGTGGCTGCCCCTGGATCCCATGGAGTGTCCAAGGGCAGGTTGGATGGGGCTTGGAGCCACCTGGGCTGGTGGGAGGTATTGGTAGGAGGTGGAATGAGATGACATTGAGGGTCCTTTCCAACACAAACTAGTCTGTGATTCCACGAGACACAAATCTTGTGTTCTTGCATTTTGTTGAAAATACATTTACTATGACTGATTTCTCCGTGGAATTCTTTGCTTCCACATCTAGAGCTGAAATTCTAAAGAAGAGCAGAAGTAAAAATACAACTGTCACATGGTTTTGCTGAACTGATCATGACCATGCGTTGGCTCATTGAGTATTCAGACTTTTCCCTGAAACAGAGAAAATTGGATGCATTTCCCTTAGGCTGGAAGTTTTATTTATGGATGGTGGTGAAAAAAGAATTTAACTGATGTCCTGTGGTTGTGGTGAATGTGCTCACAGGGCCTCCAATGCCCCCCAAAAAGAGCAGCACTCCTTTAGTTAATCTCCTATAAACGACCCAGATGTACCTTGCTGTATATGTCTAAAGAGGTGTTAATGACAAGGCATTTCAGTATTTTCTTGGGAAATCAATACTTCCAGAGCCGGAATTGTGATTTTCTGCCAAAACCAATGAATCTGCTGTTGGGGAGGTTGGGGTGTCACCTGCAGTGAACTGTGCTTTTCCACAGGGAACCAGAGTGTTGGACCAGAGTGAATATTAATAGATGTATGAGCGAGAGGATGGACTGGGATATAAGGAACTGATGCCTGGAGTCAGGGAGACAGCTGAACTAAAAAAGGGGGGGGGGAGGGGGGGGGAAGACATTATTTAAGTGTTTGTTGTAACAAGAATAATGAAACTAAGGACGTCAAGTCCCCCGAGTGGTGTTTTTCCTGTGGCTCCCTGAGAAAGGTGAAGGAGTTATGACACAGCTCATTTCCCCAGCTCGTTTCCAATGTTGTCCTCTCTCTCTCAGCTCAAAACAACTCCACGAACCCCCCCAGGCCCCTTCTGCTCCCAGATCTCATTCCCCCCATCGGTCTGCTTTTCCAACATGTCAGTTGTGTTATTTACTGGGAGGTGGGACCCGTGCTGGAGCCCGAGGAAACCCCCTCCTGCTCCAGGCTGCAAATCCATGGCTTTGGGTTACATCCTGGCATTATCCACGGTGTAAATCCCACTGGGTTCAACCTGAGCAAAGAGAACCCAAAAATCCAGACTGCCCCCCAAAGAGCATCCTGATTTTGTCACTGAGGTTTCCACGTCATCCCCTGTGATTTATTATTAAGATAAAAGGCTTAACTAACCTGATTCCCAGTCAGCGGGTTCTTTGACTTGTGTTTTAAATATTCCTCCATTTTCGAGCATTCTTCAAACTTCCTGTAAACAAAGAAGTTGCCCCCTTCCCAAGGCGTCTTTTCCCAAGGTTTCACAGCTCTAATTATTCTGAGCAATATCTTCATGGTCTCCTGCTACATCACTCAGAAAATATAAAGGGGAAAAAAAAAAAATCTATTTTGAAAGTTTCTTTGAACTTCGTAAGTCGATGATTTCTTATATAACTGCAATAAAAACCTCTGGGAAAGAACCCATTATGAGTACTGTGTCAGCAATTTTCGCTTATTACAGATGCCTCGCTCCCCTTTCCACATAACTATTTAATGAATTTAAACGAAGGGTTGTATCAATTCAGAGCCAATAGCAGCCAGAGCTTCTGCTGGAAGCTTTTTAATCCGAGATTACCGGCTAATTTAGGAAAGGGAATTGATGAAGAATGTCATTTTTGGGGGGCAGCTGGGCAGTGTCTGACTTCAGCTCTTTCAGCAGACCCCCAGCACCAAACACCTTAGCCACGTCCCATCCTGGGAGGCAAAGGGCTGGAGTGCTCCGTGTTTCCCTGTTTTCAGGTGGTTGGGAGGAATTCTGACTGTTTTAAACCAGGAGAACCTCCAGGAGCAGCTCTGAGGAGGCAGCACGTCGCCCCACTCAGGCACATTAGCAATTAGATCTCAACAACTGGATATGTCCTTATTTGTTGTTTTAATTTCTGAGCCATTTTCCGCCCAATTATCCTTACATTTTAAAGCAGTGTTGTGGGAAGGATTCTCTGTCCTCCCTTCACTCTGTTATAAAGCAACTGTTAGTGCTCCCTGTTAGAACAGCAGTTCCCAACAAAACTATTTATACCCTTATGGTGTGTCCATTCACTGGTAAAAGTGCAATTGTACTAAGGACTGTAAATAGGATAAAAATAAACCAAAACAGCTCTCCATTTGCCTCTCTCCATCCCGGTGCAAGAAGAAATCCACAGAAATCTTCTTTATAAGATAATAATATTAATTTAAAAAAAAAAAAAAAAAAACCTAATAAAAAAAAAAAAAAGCTGATGAAAGAAACAGAATGTGAGGATGGAGTGAGTGCAAAAATACTGTATTCACACAATTCTTGATTCACCTTACAAACCACCACAGGCTTTAGTATCAGGAAGAGGGCAATGGTGTCACTTTACAGTGTGAATTGCATCCCCCCTGCCTTTCAGACCACAGCTGGTAACAAACACCAGCACAAAAGACAAAGGTTTGAAAGTCTAAGGTAACCTTTAAGGCTCTCCTTTCTCAGCATGACTTTTGTAGGGCATTGTTTCTGCACAAAAATTTTGGACAAATTGCTAAAGGTTTAACGTTTGGTATAAAGCATAAATTTACTGCTGGTTAAAGACACGGGAAATCTTGTGTTTAGGGTGACCTTATGCTTTTATGACTTTCATTTTTATTCCTTACAATTATGACATTTGTGGACCTGAAGTGCCAGCTGAGAAGATTTTTGGTTCACAGCCTGCACTGACATTACCCACACCCGAATAATGATCCTAAAAGTCATTAAACCCAAATTCATCACCATAAACTGACTCATCTTCTTCCCACAGCAGCCACACCACTGCTGGCCATGATACATGTCACACGTGCAGCAGCATCGCTGTCGGCACTTAATATAGCAAATGACACCAGAAAGCCAATTAAAGGGACGTCCTCTGATGAGAGAGATCGGATTGAACGGGGGGTGATGTTTTTGCGGGTCACAACCGTGGTCGCCGCAGAGCGTGGGCCACTGGGAGATGTGCTCGTGTGCTCTGGTTTTCCAGGAACTCCCCACGGTCAGGCAGGGATCTCAGAGTAAACAGAGGACTAAGCCACGCCAGACCTGAACACCCGTGGGCAGAAGAAGAGCTCCCCAGCGGTCTGCAGGAGCTCTGCCCCGCCACCAAGCGTGGTCCCTTTCCCAGGCACTCCTCAATGTGTTGTACTCACAATATCAGGAGGGAAAAATTCATCCTAGGCAGCCAAATGCCATCTGCTCCCCGGGCTGAGAGTGAACAGCCACCACCAAAACTCTGCCCTTTGCCTTCTGGAGGAGGCACCGCCGAGGGTGGGTAAAGCTGAGCCACAGGACCTGGGGAGGGCTCTGGCAAACTCCAGCTGTCCTACACACCGCACAAGCCTTTGCTCCTCTTTGAGTTGTGTTGTTTCATTCTGGTTTGAATTTTTTGGGGGGAAAATCAGACAGCATTAAAAA
>VWZG01011578.1:555079-571040 GCA_013396735.1 Grallaria varia
ACTCCACCAAAAGAAAACTCCACCAAAAAAAACTCCACCAAAAAAAAATCCCAAACAACCCCCCAAAAAACCCCAAACCAACCCAACCAAAAAAGTATTGCCTTTCCGGGAAAAAAAAAAAAAAGCTCAATGTCAAATTCTCAATAAAAAGAAGAATTCCTTCATGTCTACTTTCCTTTTAGAGCTGCTTTTATCTGTTCAGGATTATGCCTGACATCTAAGGCACAAGTTGGTAGAATTTGGCCATTCCCCCCTCCCAAAAATACCCTGATTATGGTGATTTATAACGTGGCAAAGAAATTAAGTTACTTTTTACTGCCTGGTATCTTCCATCTGCCCCCAAACACTACTAATTATCCACTGGTTACACATGCTTGACATCTTCTTAATCCTAATTTTTACATCAACTCTTGTCCTTTTGCAACTTAAATACTAGAACTTGCCTTCAGGTAAGGCAAGGTGAAGTTATTAATACATAATTCAAGACAGAATCCTGTGACACCCATAAAAGGAATTTTTTTTTTTCCATTTCTAGGCTAAGTTATGCAATGGCATTAGAACAATACAGCCAAAATTTGACATTATTGCAAGCAGATAACTAAAGGCAAGCAAATAAATCCATAAACATTAACATTTTCATTACTTACATTCCAAACACTGCGATAACAAGTAGATAAAAAGCACAGGAGAGATTTCTTCAGCCTCGCTATTATGAGCTGCAAATATTGCTGTGGTAAGTCAACAAGCAAAGTTTTATTGCTAAATATGTAATTAAAAAACCCCTCAGATTCACCTAGGAAAACCTGCACTGGTTTCAGCCAGAACCTCTTGCTCTGGATCAGTGCTCTGCAACCCAAGCTGAAGCCCCCCCAAACCACTAAAAACTCAAGAGTTGGGTTTCTCTATTTTTTATTACTCCACAGTCCTTTCCCGAAGGAAAAAAACAGATTAATTTGAACTAAAAGACAACCCACTCATTTGCATGATAGTAACCCTGAAAAAAAATTAAAAAGCACCTTAGGACTATCAGGTATAGGATGAAACAGAAAATTAAACTAACACAGGTTTTTTGGCACTTTTTCAGCATTTTTGTGACCTACTTTCCAGCGTTTCCTCAAAGCTGGTGTAACTCCATCTAGTAATCCCTAAACCAGAACTGCAAAAAAACACATAGCTCAAAATGAACAATTCCATTTGGAAGACTCTCAAATACCAGGTAAGTCTGTATGACACTTAATATTTTTCTTAGTTAACTGGTACATCACTGGAACTTAATCCAGCCCTATAATCACGCAGCAGTCTCATTACTAAGAAGATACTCTTAGCTCTGGCTTTTTTCCCTCTTTGTTGTATCTTTTACATTCTTTGTTAGTGGGTACTTCAGAATTAAACCAAACAAATCTCCTTTAGGGTTTGTGCTGAAGTGAGGACTTTACTCGGCAATCACGAGGTCTGTACAAGAAAAGGAGGGAGGGAAAATAAAGTTATGTGAAGTTTGACTAATGAGCTGACCTTTACAAATGGCTTCTCCCATTCAGACTGGTTTTATCCTGTCCTTAAAACACCTATTTAAACATGCAGACTGGCATTTTTCTACAACATAATTTCATTGATTTCATGGCAGTGATAAGATTCAGGCACGTATTAGGGTGTGAGACAGAGAGATAAACTGCCTTATTTATTGAAAGTTTGGCACAAAAATTGCTACTGAAAAGATCCCAGGGAAAGCTGTGTCAGCAGGAATCTCTCATTCCTCCAGAAACATGCCCCTGTTGAAAACTGGGATGATGTGGTGCTTAACCTGCATCTGCATCACTGTGACCATCAGTCCCTGCCACATGAGGTGGCACCTGAGTGCCCAGTCCTACAGTGGCACTTTTTAATATCAAAAGTAGAGTCGCAAACGTTATTTCTCTGTCTGGTCCTTGCCACAGTTCAAGAAAGACAAGGAGTTACTGGAGAGGGTCCAGTGGAGGCCACAGAGATGATGAAGGGTCTGGCGCATCATTCTGATGAGGAGAAACTGCAGGACCTGGGCCTAGTTAGTCTGGAAGAGACCAAGAGAGGATCCCACCGATCCAAACAAATATCTCCAAGGTGGGTGTCCCAGGACGGTGCCACATTTTTCAGTGGTGTCCAGCGATAGGATGAGGAGCAATGGCCACAAACTAAAACACAAGTTCCACCTCAACACGAGGAAGAACTTCTTTCCATGAAGGTGGCAGAGCACTGGAACAAGTCCCCAGGGTGGGCGTGGAGTTTGTTTCCCTCTCTAGAGACAACCCAGCCCCACCTGGATGCTCTCCTGTGCCACCTGCTCCAGGTGACCCTGCCTGGTGATCTCCAGAGGTGCCATCCACCATGAACCCCTCCATGGCTGTGATTGTCCCCAGTGCCCAGCCATGAGGATGCTGCACGCCCAGCAACCCTTCCCTGCCCATGGTGACACCAGAGCCATGCCTGGGACAGGGTTGCTCCAGCACGACCCCACTGACGGAAACCAGTGGGCTGAAGGCAAAGGAATTCCACTGGAGAGGAATCCAAGGCAATCACCTGTATGCAAAGACTCATGAAAACACAGGAAGGAATTCCCTTGATGCACATTCAGCCCCAGACTGTGTTTACCTCCCTGAGATGTGAAGCTGATTATTCATCATCAGTGTCTCTCATCAGTAATAGAAGGCTGTTTCCCCCTGCATTTCATGGAAATGATATTATGATGATCGCATCAACATCTTTTATTTTATTATTATTGTGACATCCAACCATCCTCCCCCAGGTACACGTAAACACCTTTGTTTCCTTCCACTGACACAGCTCGCTGGGCGGCCTCTTCACACAATAACGAAGAATTAAGGTGTTCACAGAGATTTGTGTCAAAATGCTACTCATCCATCCAAGGAATAGAACAAAACATCAGCTCTGTACACCTGTAATAAAACCTGCACGGCTGTTTGATAAGTCCCTGATCAAATAAAAGGGAGTTCACATCATTAAGCAGAAGCATCCCGAGAGGCAGGAATGGAACAGTCTCACCCTCAGTTCAACCCTCCCAGGCTCGCTCAGACAGAACTTCACACAATATCAAACAGAAGTTCAGACTGCCCAATATTAAACTTAAAAAGATCCAGGAGCCTAAGAAGCACCTTCAAAGTTCTGACAAAAATCAATAATTTGTGGAATTTAGCAGAGTGGAGGAATCCTTTCCATACTAATGACAGTGGGAGCTTCAGACCCGCAAAATTCACAGCTTTATGAAGTGCCTGAGATCCCAGAATAAACCATCCCCCCGAGCTGATCCAGGGGCTCCAAGACCTGGATGAGCCTTGAGTAACAAGAGTTGTGAGGATGCGAGTCTAAAAACACAAGGGAGGTGTTTTAGGGCAAGGGAGCCCGGAACTTAAAAGCGGTTTTGAGAAGCTCCTTAAGGAACTAAAGTTCCTGAATCCCTTGAGCGCAGTGCTGACAGAAAGGCAGGCAGGTAGCACTGCCCCAAGAACACACTTGCCTCTCCCCATAACCCTCAAAGCACAGATCCCAACCGCTCCCCATCCTCTCCACTGTCTCGCCAATTACCGTAATTGAGTTTAAATTGCAACCCTCTGTTCCCCATTAAATCAGCTTTGCTGTTGCCTCTGCCTCGGGCTGTCTGTGCAGCTCTGCCAATCTCCAGCGAAGCAACATCTTTAACCTCTGTCGGTGAAACCCTCCTGGTGTCCTCCCCTACCCTGGTTTACAAGCCTTGCTTCCAAATATTCCCCAAAAATGCTTATTATGGAAAACTAAGCACCCTGATGTTTTTGGGGGGTTTTTTTTGGCTATTTTTTATAAATCTGACAGCTGTCCTGCAACTTTCCCAAGATGTGGCAGCCCTTGGATTGTGCATCCAACACGTGAAACGCCTTCTGCCCGCAGGGCACTGCTCCCCTCCCACGTGCGAACATGCCTGAATTCATGTGTGAACACGCCTGAATTCATGCGCACACACAGAGCCTGGAGACTGAAAAGGAAAGAAACTTCATGGATGAAGCAAATCCTTGTGTTCAGATTGAAAAAAAAAATACTTCATTTTTGCCCTTCCAGCTCGTTTGAAGAGCCCAAATATGACCAAGTCTTAACGATAATAACAATACAATCCATGACAGTGGACAAAACAAAACTCATCAAATGCTCAATGCTGTCACTGATAAACTCCATAAAATGCCCAAAGCATTCCTGGGAATCTTCCCTTTGGACAGGAACATCAACTAGATGATCTACCATACATTTCTTTTCCCCCATAAAATCTGTGATTTTTTTTTAATTGTAAGTTTATATCCAAATGCAAATTAATTATTACACCAGCTGTCATCCTAATAAGGAAAGCACATAAATAAAAGTGGATCTTTTAGACTGTAGCCCTGTAAACTGGAGACTTGAAAATGTTACCCATCTATCAAGTAATAAAAACTTCTTCCTTCTACAGCTATTTAGATTTTCTGGGAATGACAGCTATTGGTAATTCAGTAAAGCTGCTAAAAAACAAAATGAGGAGTTGGTTGTGATTGATAGGAAGGACCTTTTACTGCCCAGTTATCTGAAACCAGGGTGAATATGTGACAATACCTCACCCAATGCCATAAATAACACCCATTAGGCATTAAAACAGAATTAAGTCTTCACTCTGATTTTTAACTTGCTGCATCTGTTTATTCCATTCTTTGTTTCCTTCCTTAAGCACCCTCTAGTCTGTGAAAGTTCATTATGTCCTGCCCTGTGATTACTCTGAGCTTCCTTAATGACCATTTCAGCTTTTTAAGACCCAAAACAAATTATAAGTATCACTTCTCAGTTATCTGTTATTTTGCTGACACCCTGGAGGAAAGGAAATCTTCCGTTTGGGATTGCTGCAATTTATCCTTAGAACATCACACTCATTATTACTCTATTGTTATTTTCCAGCTAATTTCCCGAATACTGAGGTGAGCCCATTGGTTCACAACTCCCAAGCTCAACCACAGCACAGAGAAAGCCTCATTTTCCCTCTGGTTGTCCAGATTTTAACAGTAAGATCGTTCAGAAAATTAATTTGTTAATTTTTTTGGAGGAACATTGCAAAGGAATTGCCTGCATTTCAAGGACTACACTTCAATAATGTCAAATAATAAGGTCAAATAATCCGTGGTTTTAATCTGCCAAATCCCTTGGTGTGCCAACAGCTCAGGGCACAGGCAGTAGGCCCTTTTTTTTCCTGGGAAGAAATATGAATCTTCCAAAAATGATGCAGAATAGATTATCTGCATCTTTAATCAATATTTTAAACGCATATTGAGCAGTGAAACATGGTGTTTACTGCATTATCCCTCGTGGAGTGTAATTATATTGGATATACGTGAAAGCAATTTAATTTGCCTGCATCAAGAAATACACTTGTGTAATATTCAAAATAATAATAATCTGCACAATGATTCAGAGAGGATCTAATTTTTTTTAACTATTCTGTATTAAATAGCACATCCTTTTATTATTTTCCCTGCCTACCTGCATTCAGTATTAGAAAATAAAATCCAAAGGGAGCTCAAGCAGAAGGGAGAGATGGTTTGATTAAACCCCCCATTACTCCACTCTTCCCCTGGACTCAGTCTGTTCGTTTCAGTGGGGTTAAATAAATCAAATGTGTGATAAATTAGGGACACCCCTCTCCCATCCTCTAAGCACAGGATTTGAACTCACCCTGACCTGGAAGTGCATGTTCACAGGGAGAACTTACCTTGGCACTGAAACACACGGGTTTCACCACCCGTGGGGTTATTTCATAGAAATGTTTCCCTTTGTGACGTTTGGGTGCATTTGGGGAAAGGAAATCAAACCTCAGGAGGACCCACTTTTCCTCATGGAAGAACTCTGTGGTTCTGAGCATCAGATCTGCAGCAAAGAAGAAAACAAGAACCAGAACCATCGGAATCAAAGAACATCCTGAGTGGGACGGGGTTGCCGAGGATCATCAGTCCAACCCTCAGCCCTGCCCAGGACCATCCTCAGGAGTCCCACCCTGTGTCCCAGAGCATCATCCCAAGGCTCCTGGAGCTCTGGCAGCCTTGGGGCAGCGCCCACTGCCCTGGGCAGTGCCCACCCCCCTCTGGGGGAAGAACCTTGTCTTGAGATCCCACCCGCCCCTGCCCTTTTGGATGGCTCTGTATGGAATTCAGACTAGTTTGTTTGGGTTTTTACTGTTCTTCCTGCAGATTTTGCTGTTAAATTATAAATAACGAAAATGACTTGTGTTTGTTCATATAATAGCCAAAATAAAAGAACTCTGTGCTGAAGTGTCCTCCTTTTCCCTTCTCCAGCCATTCCCTGACCCCTCTCCACCAGGGCACCCCACCCGTGGGGCTCTGCTGCGGGACAGCCACTGCTTCCGTCCCCTCTGCCCATCCCTGCAGTCAGGGACAGAAAACCAGGCAATAAAAACCAGCCACTATCTTGGGGAATTTTCATAATAGAGTTCTACCATGACTAAGTGATCGGTTTTGACGTGCCATGCAAATCTGAAGATAAAAATATCATTTTCCCTCAAAGTTAATTATGAATCATTAGAAGGACTGAAATAAAATCTCCTACCACGTTCCTTTCAGCTTTTTCTGAGCAAATATGGAAAATATAAATCGCTGTTACAAGGTAGCAGACACCTGGTCACTTTTGGGTTTATTTAAACCAATCCCTAAATCATATAATTTTGTTGGTGCATCTGGAAGTATCACAACAGCTGAAAATTACCTTAGAGGTGCAAATATCATCTGCTGAAGTGTATTAAAGGGAACAGGTACGTGAATAGACAAATTTGTGAGTGTGATGGAAATTTTATACTTACATTGAAAAAGCAACAAACCAAAATAGAAACAGAAACATTGAGTATTTCATCCCACAAAGTTGCCTTTGATAAATTTAAATTTCATTGTTTTCTAACCTCCAACCTCTCCTTGGGCTGGAGAAGGAAATTACCAGTATTGCTGGTGCTGCAGAAATTAAATTGTTTATTTCATGTTGGCATCTCCTAAAATTCAGAAAGAGGTACTGTTTTCTTCTCGCTTTTAAGTGACCCCAGAAAGGACGGTGTTTCAACAGAGCCAGAGGTCAGTTTGTTGGTGAATTTTTAAAGATAAAGTACGAGGAGGCAGAAACACAATTTTCATTGTCAGAGAATCCCAGAACAGTTTGGGTTGGAAGAAACCTCAAAGCCCACCCAGTGCCACCCCTGCCATGGGCAGGGACACCTCCCACCAGCCCAGGTTGCTCCGAGCCCCGTCCAACCCGGCCTTGGACACTCCCAGGGCTCCAGGGGCAGCCACAGCTTCTCTGGGCACCCTGTGCCAGGGCCTGCCCACCCTCCCAGCCAGCAATTCCTTCCCAGCATCCCAAATCTCTCCTCTTCAAGTTTAAAAGACAAGCTGATTTTCTTTACAGATACAGATAAGCCATTCTGGATTGCCTTAATTTCTCAGTCGGCTTCAAGCCCAACACCAGCATTAGTAAGACTGTCCTTTTCGTTCCCACTGTCAGTGCCCATCTAGTAATTTATAAGAAGTAGTTTACCTTGATTTAAATGGAAATTGCCTGCCTCAAAAAGGAGCTCCAGTGTGAGTTAAAAGCTGCTCCATCTCCAGCAAGATGAAGATAATTTCATTCACGTTGCTGCTGCTATTTTTTTTCTTGGTGTGATGGTCAAGTACAATTTTATTTAAAATGCGAAACCCCAAACCTTAAATTCCATGCTAACCCCCAGGAATACAAGGCTGGCCTGAAACAGGAAACAGGTTTTTCTACAGAAATTTCATTTTATCATGTCCTAACACCTACTTGTTCTCTGGAGCAGAGATTGCATTAAATTACCTGCAGAGATTGCATTAAAGAATCTCTGCATTGTAGAATAATAATGGCAATTTCACCGTGATTTCACAGTATTAAGCATGCACCACACAAGAAAACTATCGCAGCGAAATCCAATTTGTTACTTTTCCCACACTGAATTTTACTTCTCTTTGCTTGGCAATTAGTTATCACAAAAGTTTAATCAAAGTGTCAGTTTCTTCTTTCTTTTTAAACGTAGCACAGTCAGAATTAGATTTAACCAATAATTAAGTAAATTGGACCTGGCTTAGTACACAGGAAATTGAGGATAATTCATAAACATTATCCAATAGAAACTTGTATATTCAGACAGTACTTCAGATTTTCTCAAAAGTGATAAATTTTAAATAAATAACTAGAAAATAAAAGTGTTTTTCAAGTCTGTTAGAAGGAGAATTCCTTTTACCTGAGTATAGAGAGGGCTGCACTAGGATTTTAAGGGAAGCTGCTGTTCAAATCAGTGGAGATTGACCTGAAAGAGAGAAATGTAAATGGGAAATCATTACAAACCCCCGGGGGGAACGAATGACGCAGAACCCTTTCAGAAGAAGAAAAAGCATCACGGATACGGTGAGAGGGGAAAGAGGAATACCCAAAAAAGGGACAGATTTAGGCCTTGCAGACCGTGGAAGAGGGAACTGCAGGACTGGGAAGGACATTCCCCATCAGACTGGTGCAGGAAGGCTCAGGCAATGCTGGGCAGGTTGCAGTTCCAGGTTGCAGTTCCAACCTCCCGGGAGCAGCAGCCGGGCAATGATGCTCACAAGGGCTGCTCAGCCCATTCCAAGCCTGCTCTGCACGGAGAGGAGTCACAAAATGAGCTGCAACTGGGAAACGGGGGAGATTTTTGCCAGAAGGGATCAGAGCTGGAAACAAAGGCCGTGCATGGGGTGCTCTGGCAGGACAGGACACACTGGTGGGTGTCCGAGCTGCCACCCCCTTCTCACGGAGAGGATCCCAATATTCACAAGGTAAATGGGAGACCTGCACTTTAACTGGTATTTACAAGGTCAAGGGTAGAAACAGAAGACCAGGAGTCCACAATTTTAGTTTTGTGGCTTTGTTGCAGTTTTGATGTTCATATTCTCCAGATTTTTATGACAATGACTCTTTCATTTCACATGGAAGGCGCTGGTAGGATTTAATCCTCATGATTACCTGGCAAAGGGAATACTCAGGGAAGGAAGTTCTTGTTCCTGTTTGCCTGGTCAGCTGAGTTCGTGGGGTGGGAGGATTCCAAGTCCGGGCAAACCTGGAAAGCAGAGCCCTCAGTGCAAGTCCATCTGTACTACAAACAATAAAAGGGACATTCAAATGTAACCCTCCTTGTGGCACAACAGCACCGAGAGCTTTGTTCCACAAATGCCCGCTTCCCCTTGGAATCACAGGGAAGGATTTTTACGTTTCCAGACTAAAAACAACTACTGAAATATCAGAGCTTGGGGTAGGACATCAAATGCAAATTTCACTCTGATGCTCTGAGGGGTGTTTGCCGAGAAAGTTTAACGGCTGATGGGTGTGACCCATACTGGTACCAGAAGGTGAATATCTAATCTCTTGCAGTTGGAATCCATAAAAAATATGGAGATAAATGCTTTATTAGCTATCAGAGGCCCGTCATTTTCATGTTGCTACAGAAGACCCCCCACACATGTTGCTCTCAGTAGTCTCCAGGATCCTGTTTTTACACAGTGCAATGGCTGGTCACTGGAGCACAAGGTTGCTGTTGGTTCAGCTCGTGCTCTACACGGAGGTGTTTTCAGTTTAATAAACACCATCCCCGAGCTGTGATTAGCCCATGGGTTTCCCAAGGTAATCTTCCCTGTTTCATCCAACCACTGACCAGCTCTCTCCATTTCTTAGGCTTTACCTTCTCTTTTATCCCACTGCTCTCTCCTCCACTGCACCACCTAAGAAGTGAGGGGGGGAAAAAAATCAAGCAAGGTTTCAAACAAGGTCTCTGACAATGATTCCAGGCCAAGTAAGGGAATGACTGAGGCAGAGCTCATTAAGCACAGAACTCAGAAAGTGTAATTAATGCCAATCAAACTCAAGTTTATAAAGATTAGATTATTGCCCAGCTAATGAGGTGCCTCTTTGTAAGATTACAGCTTGAGTAATGAAAGGTGCAAACATAAGAAACGTCTCATTTGGATGTTGGGTGGTTCAATTCAAAAAGTGAAGTTAGGAAGGAACATGGTAAATGCTGGGACGAGCTCGATCATCTCCCAGAGCTGGCCAGTGAGAACCATCAGGATGGGACTGCCCAGGGTCCACCTCTGAGAGGGCCTTTGTGGGTCATCTCTGTCCAGTCAACAGTGGGAGAAGGAAATCCACATTGCACGTTCCTCTGACTAAGCTGGTGAGAGGTTGAGAGGTAATTTATTAAGCCACTTTAATTGACCACTTACCATGTTTGATAAGGTTCATTTGCCCTCTATTCCCCGTGTCCCCTTCCCTGAGATCCCCCCAGAGTTCCTGCCCTGCACCCGTCCCACTCTGAGTGAGGCATCAACACGCTTATCAATCATGTTCACTTGATAAAGTCTTTCAATTTGCTCATTTTCAAATGGTTCTTCCTTCAGGGTGTAACACTGCGCTTCATCCTCTGAGGGGTTAAAAACCATGTGCTATTTGTTTGTCACACGTCACTCTAAAACTTCTCGGTGATATGGCTGCCCTCCTCTTTTTACAATAGATCCCGTTTTTTCCACCAGTTCCATTAGCATTCTCTCATTTTTTTTCTCCAGAGGACTAGAGAAAACATCAAATAAGATCAGTTCTTAGATTGATTCCTCAGAAATTCCATATTTGAGTCTCCGAGTTCCTTGCAGTGCAAATCAAAACAAACTTAAAAGCCTCCCAGAAACTACACGGTGAACAAGATTGAAAATGTGTTATTCAGGCCGGCTGAAAGAGATAAGTTTTTGGATATTGGTACAGAAAAATAAACTTTAAAACTAGAGGTATTTTTAAAACAGTGACTAGACTTAATCATGATGCCTCAGTGATTATTTAAAGCTGAAAATATTCTAAGCCAGACAACATTTTCTGAACGGCATAAGTTAATGTTAAGCACAAAATGAAAGCCATGGCTGCTGCATTAAATAATAATTTTTCTTTCTCATGTTTTATGATCTATTTAGTGTTCCAACCTGACTGGAGAGACAGAATTCCCTATGGACAGAGAATTTACCTGCTCCCCCAACACACACAGATTTTAGCATGGTGTCCACATACACTCTCCTTGGCTTCCCTCACCTTTATTTTCCTCTATCTTTTTAGAGGGTCATCTACAGCTCAGAGTGAATTATTAATTTTATATTTGCCCTCTAATATTCCTTTTGATGCTGCATTAAGTGATCTAATGATGTTAATCACATGCTGCTCTGCACTTGTGGCCTTTGGGACTGTCCTAAGCAGACACACCACCAATCCATATTTTTCTTTTATGCCCTAAGAGTTCTTTTGATAAATCTGGATAGAACCTGGTGAATCATTTACAGGACTATTTTCAGGAAGGTTGTGACCTCACTTCAGTTGAAGTTGTACAGGAGCACCACCTTTGATAATTAGACCTTAGGATTTCTGCCAACCATGTAACTGCCCAGTAAAATCAGTAACATCCATAAATCAGAACCCAAAGGATTGTGAAACCACATGTGATGTCTCGCACCCATCACCATTTTTACTCTGCTCCCTGTTTCCTGACACAGAGCGATAGTTTTGGAGAGGCAATGGTTTCCTCTGCACCAGGAATTCCATCAGCACTCACCTCTTGGACGCTGTTGGTGTCATTTCTTGTGGTGTTTCCCCATTCCCTGTTGAACAAAGTCAACGTACCTGAATGCGGTGGCCTTGGCAGTGGTCAAGGTTGGGCTGGATGACCCTAAAACTCTTTTCCAACTTGAATCACTCTGTGATTCTCTCAGAATTGGCACGTTTTTCCAAAGGAGGGTCCATCCTGTGGCACGAAATACGAAGAAGAGACACATCACAGAAAAAAAAAGGGTTCAAATACTGAGAAGCTTGGCTAAAGCAAGATTTTGGCAGCTCTACACCACATTTGCTCTTAAGTTGCCAAAAATTTGCTCCAGACAGAACCAGGTATTGAAGATAACTTGGAGGCAGCAGAAAGTCAATAGCTAGAAATAAATGGGAGATATTTATTTTATAAAGAAGTTCTTGTGCTACTCTGCACTTATTTTTTTCTCTGAACTTTAGGATAGTATCGAAGTGGACATGGATACAGGTGGGCAATCCAGTGCAGTGCGAACTGCAGCAGAAGACAGAATCCTTCTCACTTTATTATTAAATAAAAATGGAGCTATGAATCATCACAGCATAGACAAATCATCCAAGGCATCTTAAAACAGCCGCTTGACTGACTGCTGCAGTATCACCTGCCAGTCAATAAAAAGAGCTGCAGGACGTGCTTGCGGGCTCATAGAAACGTGCCCAAAGCCAAATGGATTCATTAAAACAACACGATTTTAGAAGTCCTTCGACTGAAGCAGTTTTAGAGCATATGCAGCGACCTTTGTGAGGTACAGGCACGACAGAGGAGCCCCGGCCAGGAGGGCAGAGGTGAGAGCAGGAAGGACCAGGGATGCAGCAGGGATGGAGACACAGCTCCTGCAAGGTCCTGGGTCACCCACAGGACACGTCGCCGTGAACTGCTGCCGAGTTTAAGAAGCTCAGGTTGGAAAGAAAAGGAAAGGGAAAGCTGAGAGTTATTGCCAACACTTCCCAAATGTCCCAGCTCATGGAGCCAGCAGGCACTGGCACCACATCTCTGAGCTCAGGGCACCCTGACCCAGCAGGAACAGCAGCACCATCTTCCCACTGACGAATCCCAATTTGGAAAACCCACAAATTTTAAGGAAAGTCCTGATATTCCCATGTGAGAGTATTCACCTTTTTCTCCCCCGCCTCTGGCCAACAACTTCATCCCTACAAAGACTTCAGTGGGGATAAATACAGCTTCTGGGTAATCTGGGGGTAAATCTAAAATACAAAAATGCAAAGTAACAGGGATTCTTTTCATTTTCAGAAAGGGCTTCTGGTGTGTATTTGTGGCTGAAAATACTACACATAGCTCTTCTTTTGATTCCACAACTGTTCAGATAATTCAGCTATAAATATTTTTGTTTAAAGGTCTTTTTTGAGGAAGAGAACTCCTTTGAGACTAATGAAAGTTGCTACATAATTTTTGTGTCTTATTTCCCTACTTTTTCCCTTTTTGTCATAATAGGTTTACCCTGTAAGTCCAACCCTTTTCCACAACAAGGCAGAGCCTTTATTTAGAATTACAGAATCATTAAGTTCAACATTTAAGATGTATTTGTATATATTCGTTTATATTTTTATACAAATACGAGGCTTTAACAGGCACAACACAAATATATACCACAAGTTATAAAAACTGCAATTATGTCCTAGAAGAACAGTCACAACAACATTAGGACTGTTGGATCTGGAATTATTTTTTTGAAACTAAAATTCTTCAAGAAACCTTTTGATTCCAAACACAGAAAGTAAAGGGAGGAACACCATGAACCCCTATTTCTTAGCACTGACCTACATCAAACGATGCACCCTTTGCCAGCAGTGTCAGAAATTAGGTCACTAATTTTTAAACACACATGAATTTTGCCGTTGGGTTCCACCCAACGTGGCCTAACCCTAAAAACCCGTGAAGGGCTTGCCATCTGTTTCCTGCTGCGTCACGCAATGAGTCAAACCTCCCCAGTCTTGGAGGTTTCTTTTGGCAGATGATGCACCAAAGTGTGAAGTGGAAAAAAAAACACAACACCCTTTCTGAATTAAATCGCCACCAATTCCTGTGACTTGTGCTCTTTTGCAGGGATGAGTGGTATTTATTTATAATATATGTGTTACGCGGTTCGCCACCAGCTCTTTATTGATATTTTGCTGACTCAGAAAGCTTTTGACAGACGAAAACCGAACACCACAAATAATCTGCAGCCAAAGGAACTTCACATCTTTCTAATCCCTAAATACTCTGAGGGCTTAAATACCAAGGCCCTCAGGCAGGTTTGGGATGTTTTAAACCCACCACCACCTCAGCCAAAAGAAACCAAAACCATTCAATCAACAGCACAAGAAACAGGATGGATTTTAAGAGGATGTACAGATATAAATGTGCATCACTCCCATCCTGAGACCCCCACGTCACAATGCAGAGATCTCCAGCCAATGCCTGAATCTGAATGATTTTTTTTTTAAATTACTCCTTTAATTACAAATGCTCCGGAATTATTTATATGTATATAAAATATCCCTTTAAAGACGTCTACACCCCTACCCATGCACGCTGTCAAATGTGTCTTCTCCTTTTAGAAAGGCACTCATTAGTCTTTAGAAACAAGTTCTTTCCACCTTTATTGTCGTCCTTAAAATTGATCAAGGGAGGACACAAAAAAATCTGAATTTTATTTTGAAGTAAAAAGGTCTTAGAAGCTCGTATACAAAAGCTATAAAAATCCCTAATTAAAACCCCAGAGACCCGAGAGATCTCTAAAAAGCACTTATCTTCTCAGAAGGTAGAGCTTTGTTCCCACTGTATCTGTGCTCATAAACTGAAAATAGGTGAACACACTTTGGGCTGTATAAATTAGTGCCTCATATCCCATGCAACATGTACAGATACATCTCATTACTAAGGTGGGGTTTTTCCATGTTTAAGAATCATTTCCTGCCTTTCAAATCAGAAATTTTAAATGCTATCTTATTTACAAGTATAAATATTTCCTGGCTGCAAGATGCTTAGTGGTGGCAAAAAGATACCAGTATTTTTCCCACCTCTTCACCACACTTTCCTTGAAACCAAATTAGTGCACATTCAATAAATAAAATTACAGGTAAGAAAAGCAAAGAAGAAGAAAGAAAAAGAACTGCTTGAAACAAAGGTAAAAATCACAGCCTCTTATTTTTCTGTGGAGATGCAAATCTCCCTCTACATCACAAGGACTTTTGAACTACATTTCCATGGGAGCTGGTGGGAAGGCAGCTCATTTCTCCTGTGTATTAAAGAGAATAATTTATCTTCCAGAAGAAAAAAAATTACGAGTGCATATGCAAATATCTTTTCCAAATAAAAACATGCTATTAAAATTCCCATTTGTGAATAAGGTAAATGTTGTGTAACACACAGTCAACAGCATTTGTATAAGCAAAATGTAGAAGAACATGTTCCAAATGATCATTAGTTTAGTTCCATTCTGCCTTTGCTGGGATGGCAGCACACTGAAATTGGATATTTGTCTCAAATATGTGTACTTTACCATTATTTCATTTACTGGCACTTCACACTACGCCAATATCATCATTTGTTTGTTTCTTCAGAATTTTAGAGTCGAGATTTAATGAATTTATTTATTTCTTTATTTATGCAAAGCCTGCCACCTTCCCTTTCACCACCATCCTTCAAAGGCCACGGACACCAGTTTATAGAAAAACTGAAAATATGACTTAACTGAGACATTTGTGCAGCACTTTTTCCTTTGTTTGGGGTGGGGTGGTTTTTTTGGCTTGTCAGTGTAGAAATTCTGCCTGGCAGCTCATCCCCATCCTTGGAGGTTTGGAAGATTCAGCCAGACAAGCTCTGACCTGACCTCGTGGTGGTCTGAGAGGCAGCACCATGGGGTGGTTGACTCAAGAGCTCCCCTTCCAATCAGCATTTCCACCCTCTTTTAATTCAATGTGATTAACAATAAAAATAATTTTAAAAAAAATTGCATTTCTAAGCTTTGTACCATAAATTCTACAATGGTGGTTCTTTTTTAGCCACGCAACCAAAAAGAAGATGCAGCCCCTGCCGATGGAATTCTGGGGATTCTGGGAGAGTGTTTGGAGTTGGATATTGTGGCCAGCCCTTCCTCTGTGAGCCCACGTGCTCTGCTGGGATTCCCAGAGCCTCGGGCATGGGCGGTCCCATCCCCAACCTGGGCTGCAGATGGGAGTGGGAGTTCTGGATCAGTGAAGATCCTTCACACCAGAAAATTATTAGGAAAAAAACTCGTACCCGTGGCGGGTTTCAGTGCTTCGCCTC
>VWZG01011578.1:571385-590985 GCA_013396735.1 Grallaria varia
AGAGAGAGAGAACCTCCCCCCGTCACCTCTCTTATATACACCTGATTACGGGAGGGAATAGGATGGAATACTGCCTTAGTTTTTGACCCCAGTTGTTAAGGAAGGCCTAAAGAGCAACAAACCTCACCAAAGCCTAAAATTTAAACTACCACATCAAGTTAAGAGCCGCGTTGACTGTGCAACATTATTTCAGCATTCCCCTTGGCGATACCTGCTGGGAGCTGTTTGCTCAGAGAGGAGCCCCCCGGGAACACCCAGGAGCGCGTCGGAGGCGAATACGCAATGGCTGCCACTGGCGGGGCAGGATTTTAAGTGTTGGGAAGGGCTGCACGAGCTGCAGGGACATCGAGTCCTACACGCAGGGCTCGCCAAGCCTGCTGGCGGTGGCTCCAAGGATCAAACCCGGCGATATTTAGGAGCTGAGGTTGGTTTGCGCTCTGTGATCACGACGGGTACAAAGAGCTGAAGCTCAAACACGTCGCTCCAAATGAATTCGAAAGTCCGCAGAGTTAGCAAAGAAATGTTAAAACCAAAAAGTAAACTTGACTAAATACTGCAAACCCAGCCAGTCCTTCCTCTGTAATCATACTGTCATGAAGCTGTCGTATGTGCAGGCAGGAATTCACTTTTTAAACTAGAAATTATAGGTGCAGGCCGAATCCTCCTTCTGCGAGCTGTTTTTTCACATAGCACTAAAGGTAACATCTTAAAGAATTTAGTTTTTCACATAACACCAAAAGTAAAATTTTCAACAATAAAGAGCATGAAAGTTCCTTCTTACCTCCTGTTTCCAGCTGGGTGGAAGTTCTCACCCCCTCTGGAAAATCCTGGCCTTTGCCACCGCAGGGAGCTGTACCATTTCCCTCCCTGCAGAAGTGAGAGCCACCAGGATTATGAACGCCTTCCTTCAGCCAAATTCCCAAATTGCCACCGAACTTGCCGTTATTTTGCATGAAAACTAAAGTAAGTGAGCCGTGCACTTTTGGAGATGCTCGAAATCCAATTTTACACTTGCCTTAATCACTTCAAATCAGTCCATCACACGTACCAAGTGCCATCTGCTCCTCCATTTATCAAATTCCCAAACAGAAACTCCTTTTTCTCCTTCTGCACAGACAGAACACAGGGGTGGTTTGGGTGCAAGAAGTTGCCACGGAGCTCCACCAGCGTGCCATCCTCCTCCAGAAAGACCAAACCCTGGGATGCACTGGGAGGTCTCAGCTCCCACAGGCAGCAGCGACACGGCCATTGTGGCTGCACAAGTGATGGGGACACAAAAGTCACATCACAACAGTCCCCCAGAAACAACCCCAATCTTTAATAACACAAGATTATTTTTTTCTGTCTCTAATCGCCCACAATCCAAAGCTGGGCATTGAAATGACTGGCAGTAAAATCCAGATTAAGTCACCTCCTCTCTGAGTGTCATAAATACACACAGAAATTAAAAAAACCCATCAGGCCAGATGTTCAGGGCACAGGAAGGGACACCAGGCAAGCATTTCTGCTGAATCATCCAAAATATGTGAATTTATAGATGTCTAACTTCTCAGAATGGCAGGGTTCTGTCAAAATTACATGTAGATTTTGAGCCGGTAAGAGATCACAACTCTATTAATCAGGTAGAAATTCTTAAAATACCCTTATTGTAAAAAAAAAAAAAAAAAAAAAAAATAAAAACTCCATTTCTGTTGAAATAAACTTATTTACCCACTTATGGTATATCTGCAAAAGAGGAAAGGAAAGTAACAGGCTATTTTATCTTCTTACTAGGTATTAAGACATAAAAATGTCATTAATATATTTATAACATCTGAATTCCAGCGTTGTCTTCAATTATAAATCCACTTCCCTTTTACAAGTCTGTTGCTGGTTCAGGATCACAAAATGATCTCTTGCCATTGCAGAAGTCAGGGGCAATGACACAAAAAATGGGTTTCAGTCCCCTTCTCATTTCAAGCATATTTAGATAACCCAAATTAGGCACTGACCAGTAAAAGTAGGAAGGAAAACTCAGGTTATTATTTTTTAACCAAGTGTCTGCATAAAGTAATAAATTAATGTACATTTGGTCTGTATTTTAAATTTGTACATGAGTTTGCCGTGATGAGTCTCTCTGATGGGATGGGAGAAGTGCCTTCCAGTCACCCCTGTGAGGACACACATCTCTGCATCCACACTAATTCTGTTTCCTAAAATAATACTATGATTAAGCCTTCGCTTCTCTTTTTTTTTTTTTTCCATCCACAGTTTTCTTTGGAATCTGGGCACCGAACTGGAATGATTGACCAAAATGGGATACCAGCTAAAAATGACTGATTTATCGCTCTGTTGGTATTTATCAGTGTTACGCTCCTCTCACCTCCCTCTATTGTAGGACCCGTATATTTCACAGTACATTCACCAGTTTAGGGTTCCCTCCAGGCTCCCGGGGATTTTTTCCTCAGCTATTTTAAGAGGTTTAAAAACTGCGAAAGTGCGAGGACAAAAATACAGTAATGATTAGAGATGCCCATGTCATTAAGTGGGCTGGAAGTATATCGGCAGAGCAATTCCAATAATTCTACCTTACAGAAGGCCAAAGCGAAAAATAGGGATGACCAGCTGCTCAAGGGCAAAGTTGGCTTCAATTTGCCCCAAATATGAATGAAGAGCTCCAAGGCTCAGAAATCCACAAAGAATTTCACTGAGTTCTAAGACCAAACCTTTCCTATTTGCTCCTCCAGCCACACAACCCCTGTGCTAATGAATCCACCAGCTAAACTAGACAATATATTGAAATTCGGCAATTTAACAAAAGGAAAAGATGCAGAAGGTGGTAAAATACCCAACACAGCGTGGTCAGTCAGGAGAGCCAGAAACACTCTTTGTACCCGTGCCTTGGGCTCCTCTGGGGCTGGGTAGGGGTAGTACAGAATATTTCTGCTCTGGTTATTCTATTTAAATCCTTTATACTTGCAGAAAACCTTCTGAACACCTGGAAATGGTTTTACTCTATGGAAACCCATAACTAAGGAATTTAAAATGCCGTTTTTTAAAGAAAGCAGCAAGCTCTTAATATTGTGAACCCATCTCTGCTTGCCCTTTTTTTTTGGGAATAGATATTTCAATGCAGAATTCTGTCTTTAATATCTTTATAAGGGGAGAGAGAAAAGAGGACTGATCTGTTCTGCCTTTCAGAATGTATTTTCCAGAAGGTAAACTCAGCGGAGCTACCTGGACTTTTTCACTTAGCAATGAGTAATTCTAGCACCAGCATGTGAACCACAGAGACACGAGAAGGAAAGGCAAAGGAAATCCTCCTTGGTTATTATAAAAGGCTGAACAAAAAAAGATAATTGATGGTACATCTCCTATGGAAACGTGTTAATGGGTGTAATGAATTTAATTTGCAACCATGTGAGTTGTAACATATTGTCACAGCTCAAAAAATTGCCAGTCCAGATGATTTGCCACACAAAGCCAGAGACTGTCTCTCTGAGGAACCCCATTAATGCCCTGCTGAAACAAATCTGGATTTAATTCCAGCACGGTGGGTAACAGTGCTCTCTGCTCTCCTCTTTACTGCCACGCCATAAAAACCCAGGAATGAGATTCAGGAGCAGCCACCTGCTTTCACAACAGACTGCCAAAACCTGATACTTTTTATTATTATCCTTTTTTAGGTTTATTACTGTTGGCAGATAGAATTTCCTGAAACTTTGGTGCTTTGTTCATCGACAAAGAAAAGTAACAGGCAAAACTTTACATGTATTTTTCTTCAACCCCATGACAAGCCTCAATTTGCTCTCCCCCCCGCCAAAAAAAAAAAAAAAAATCACTTTTCTAGTTATCAATCCCATATTATTTTTTCAGTGAAGGCCAAAGGTGCTGCTACAAAGGAGTGATGGCCCAAATTCTGAGGCTGATCAGCACATGGGGTAGCAAAGCAGACTTGGAAGAATTCAGAGAGGGCTTTGATTGCTCCAGTTTATTCTGTGGACTCCTCTGCCACCCTCTGTGCTGTCCCGTCAATCCCTCCCTCTCCCTATTCCTGCCTGTTTGTGTCATTATCATTCCCAACTCCACTGCCACTGCCCTCCACACAGACCCAGAGGAGCAGGTAAAAATCACTCCGGTCATACTTTTGTTAAAAAAAACACATAAACAAGGCTGTAATTACCTAAAAAAAAAAAAAAAAAAAAAAAAAAAGAAAAGAGAATTTAAGCACGAAAGCAAGTTGGTAGATGGATATTGAAAGATTGAAAGTCAGCATCTAAAACCACAAAGCTTTGGTAGTGTGGTAAGAGTAATAGAATTAAATTTTCTCTGGAAACTTCCATGAATCTGAAACACTTCTGCTATGCCTGTCTCTTAATTACTACTACAAAATAATAATAATCACATGTGGAAGCAGGAAAGTTGATTATATTGGGATTAGAGATAAATCCCAACAACTCAGACTGAACAACTGAAAGCATCAATACCCCTGAGTATCTGAAAACCTTTAACCAAACTGCACTCGGGGCTCCAAAGCAGAACCTTCTCCATGAGTGCCAAAAGTTTTTAAGACTTTCTCTCTGCAATGTTATAAAACTGCTGAGCAGGAAACCTACAGAAGAAAAGGCTGAAGAGTTTCAGGATAAATCAAAGTTAAATAAACAGGAAACAGAGGTACCATCAGAAGTAGGACGTTGTACATTTTCAAGCACTACAAGGGCATCAGCACAGGAATGTGACAGATGGAAGTTTAAAAAAACAACTATGCTTTGTTTTGAAGAACAGCATTTAGTATAAACCCTGCCATGACCCTCTTCCCAATCCCATTCAATTACAGCTTCATCCCAGAAAAAATACAAGTCCTGGGAGGAAAGAGTGATGGAAGCAACACTAAACAGGAGGGAATGATGGAGTCTGAGAAGCATCTTAATTAAGACTGAGCTCTTGAATTCCTTAGAATCACAGCCCAGTTTGGTTTGGAAGGGACATGGAATGCCATCGAGTTCCAACCTCCCCATCACGATCTAAGGGACTAAAATGTCCTCCCTCAAAAAAAGGCCAGAGCAGCCCAGCCAAGCTGCATTTGGGATGTGTCACTGCAGAAATCGCCGTGCTGACCAGAGCTGTCCCTGTTCCTCAGCCCCATTAATCCCCAGGAGATTGTTTGAGCAGAGCTATAAAGAAATAAAGCAATGCCATCCCACCTCTCCCTACGTCGTTTAAGGGTGTTGGCACCTGCCTTGCCTTTCCCTCAGAGGGGACCGACTGCTCTTCAGAGCCCAAAGGGCATCCACAGGTAAAAGGGTTTTTTAGGAGCTTTTTCCTCAGAGCCTCAACAGGACTGGGAAGTGAATTTACAAATAAATGAGCCCATTGCTGCTGAATCCCCGCAGCGTTCAAACTCGGCCCCGCTCAGTGGACTCTCCTTCCAAGGAAACGTTATATTACCTTATTATTTTGGGAAGGAAGGTCCAACAGGAGGAAGAGCAATGTCAACATTAACTCCTCAGTCAGCAACACAGATTTCTCTAGTCCTTCACCTCAAATCAAAAGTATTTGGTAACTTTTGTCAGACTAACTGAAGGCTTCTAAGCCAACGTCTTGTTTTTTTAGGGGGAGAAAAAGCAACTTTCCTATTCGAGGGAAGCAGATAATCACTGGTGCTCATTCCATGACCAGTTTCCCCTCTTTTTTAAATGAACAGCTTGTACTAAAAGAAGGCTGTAAAATGTTGACTACAAAACAACAAACAAATGGTTTGGCTTGGCTGTGAAACTCTTTCAACACTTTCTACTCGAATAAAAAGCTGTGATTCTACCATGGCTACCTCCACTATGATTTCTATTGAATTAAAATCTGGCTCAGAGTTGCAAATCCTATTTGCAGGCAGGCGGAATTCATGCAAACAAAACTGAAATGATAATTGAGAGAGAGTTTTTGAACAAATGCTGTATTTGTCCTAGTCCATACCCCTCTGTGGTTCCAATTCTGCCTGTCAAAAGGAAGGATTATTTCCTGAACTTCAGATGATGCTGAATGTGAGCGCTCACATGGGCACAGACACAGGAATTGTTTCTCTTTGTCACAGACTATGCAGAGTCAAAATTTGATTCTAAAATTGTTCTTTCCCAAAGCACAGACTGGTTTGCAGGAGCCACACAAAACTATTGGTAGACAGCAGCAAGTGCTGCTTCCTCCAACCCACCCGCCCACTGCATGTTCAAAATGTAAAGACACTGCAAATGCAAAATCTCCTTTTGAACCTAGAACTGGAAGTGTTATTCCACAAAATGTCCTGGGAATTGGCATTGATGCTGTCAGGCTGCAGTTGGTCCTGGCATATGGGGGGTGTACACTGTTGGTGCTGCTGGACCAGCTTCATCCTTCACTCTGAAAGAACATTTAGATACTGATATCTAATTAGCCCTTGTTCTAAAATTCGGGTGGAATCTCTCACAGATCTAGTTCAGCTTCCTTAAATCACATCAACCAAGCTTTGCTTTACCTATTTCCTAAGTTCTGTAATTTTTAAGACTCAGGATCCAGGATGTGCTCAGTGGAGTATCCAACCATTCCAGTCCTGGTGGGAGTTTCTCAGTTCAGAGCAACGTGATAAAGTAAAATAAACTGCCAAAACATATCACTGTCTTCTTTACAGTGTCCATCACATTTCTGTGATGGAGAGTTTAAATCAGTGTGGCCCACGGTTAGCAAGGTGCCAGCAACCTCAGGAAAAATGAACAAAGGAAATCAAAATAAAATGTGGCTGCCAAAATGGAGTCCCCCTCCAAATCCACTCTTGCATTGGTTTCAATGTGTTTCTCTTTATGTTTGCAATTATTCCTTCTGCTGGAGGTGCAACTGCTGCAAAAGCTGTGCCTGCTAAATAGGTTGATTTTATTTTGTTCCTGGTATATATTTTTAAATCAGCTGGTCATCACCTTTTGGTTTTGACTTGCCTTTAAGAACAGGCAAGAGAGGTGATATTTCAATTTCTGTAAACAGAATCCTGAAGGAACCCAGAGATCTTTTTTTCAACAAATCTGGAGAAAGCCTCATGTGATAAAGAGAGGAGAGAACCAAAGCCTGGGACAGATGGTGCCTTTAGGTGGGATCACCTGGTTTTTCTGCTGTATTGCCATTTGTCACTTCTCTCCATCCCTGTCACATTCCCATCAAAATATTCTTGATAGTTAGAAGGGGAAGCAAATGAGTTGCCATGTGCCATGGCCATGCTGTGCCTCTGTGGCCACTGCCATGGGGGGAAGGATGTTTGGAGGTGTTTGGAAAGATGGGAGATGTTTGGAAGAATGCTGGGAGGTGTGTGGAAGGATTGGAGGTGTTTGGAAGGATGCTGGGAGGTGTTCCTGAAGAAAGAGCTGCTGCAAGAACAAACAGTGACTGGCAAAATCTCTCTGTACTAACTGGTGCTGGCAAAGTTGTTTATGTGCAGTTACAGAATATTAGGGGTTTGCTGTTCGTGGAAAACAGGATTCACACTCTGGGCTTACAGGATTCTGTGTCAAGAGAAGGCAAGTTTCTCTCTCGACCAGCTTTATCACAGACGCCAAGGCAGAGCTCCTGAAAGAGGCTCAGACAGAGTTCCTGTGCTTTGAGGTTGCCTCAGCCACAGGGATGTGCAGACGGGAGGGGAGAAGGAGCCCGGCAGCAGAAATTGGACTTCTGAAGTCTCAAAATACTGACAGAGCTCTGAGTCGGTTCCCGAGGTATCTACACAGCTCCATCCATCTCTACTCTGAGAGTTGGGGCAGTAAACTAATGAAAAAAAGCAGCCTTGAAGGCTGGTTACAAGGCTGAGGCAGAAAGTGAGCTGCCAGGAGGCTGGGAATGTGTAAACCTCTGATATCACGCAGTGGAAAATGTCTATCTGCTTTTGAAAAATAAAGTTTTCCAATCTAAAGTAAGGTCTCATTTTTAGGCTAAGAATTAAAAGGCCTAGTTCCATCCCAGTAAGCCTTTGGAGAGTAAACACAGAAGGAAAATGTATTTAGGTGTTTTATATCTCCACAAATTACAAACAATTAAACAGGCACCCACAGACTGCAGGCAGCTGCTAATTTAACGTGCTCTAAAGTCTTTGCGAGGCTGGATCATTATTCAGTAAAATAATGGGCCCAGAAGTGATAAAAATGCATTCAAACATAGAGGCAAGTCATGTTTTGAGCTATTTCTTAAGAGCAGCAGCACTCCTGAAAACCATCAGATCTCCCTGTGATTAGATAAAAAACATCTCAGCGGGCAACCGAGAGGCATAAGAGATGTGAAATCACAATTAAACAAAAGCAGAAAGAAAGGGAGAGATCGTGCCAAGCAGATAACACAGAGCAAAATGAAACACGCCAGCTAATGCAGCACCTTTGAAATCCAGGGAATACCATGATAAGATTCGAGTGAAAAACCTGGGAAATCTCTCATAAAAAGTTATATCTGAGCCATTTATCTCACAATCAAGGATGGCAAAATCTTTCGCTCCGCTCCGAGACAAAAAAGCATTAACTGAGGTTTTCTAAGGGCTGCTTAGCTGGAAACCTGACCAGGCTGAAGAGGCTGTTAAGCCAAGATTACAGTGAGCTGGGCTTCAAACTGTGGGAAATCACAGGAGGCAATCAAAGCATCGCCCTCAACAGAAAGCAATTCCACCGAGATCCCTGCTGGAACGGCGAGTTCCGAGCGCCTGAAGGAGCAGGATCTGCCCCGTGGCCATGAAAGAACCCATCGATTCCCAAACATCTGCTCCAACAAACATTCTGCTCCCAAAGGCTGGATCCAGGGAGGCTGAACCCTGTGGAACAGCAGCAGATCCGGCTGGAACTTTGATGCCCTTGGCTCTGCTCAGCCCAGGGCAGTGGGATCAGCACTGCTCCACCAAAGTCATCTGCTGGAGGTGTTTTGTTGCTGATTTGTGTCACATTAAAACATTTTTACCCATCATTACGAATATGACAGTTTTAAACCCAGTCCTTGCACCGGGATAGAAATTCACCTCTCCAGCTTATCCCTCTTAGCCACAGGATTCAGGGATGACTTTCCATTTACTCAAACAAAATCAGAACAAATCCCATATTGTTAGCCACAATCCAGAGGAAAATCTAACCAGGAGAATGAAACGTGAAATCACAGAGCACAACAAATCTTCCAGGAGAAATTATAGTGCAGGAAAATAGCATAAAGATGGTATTGAACACAAGCTTTTATTTTACACCCTAAATAACAATGTTTGCCTTGGGATTGGTTTTCAATCACAAGCCCAGTCCTGTGCCATCGTTTGCTATGTATTTAGCCTTCAGTATGAATCGCAGGTAATTACAGGTTGGACTAATGAAGAACTTGGTAATGCCCTGCACTGTTGGCCACTCTGCTAGTCCTGAATCTCCAAGAACAAAAACTCAAATTAGAAACTTGAAGCTACACTGTGATTAACTTTTTGGCTCTTCGAGATAATCTTAATGCTGAAATCGTTAATTAACTTAAACTGCATTTTAAATCAACCAAAGTGAGTATTAAAATGGACAGTAAATGTAAGGAAAGGCTCTACAAGGGGACCATCACACTACACTGCCTAACGGAGTCATAAGTTACCACTTACAGCAAATCCCGATGCCCCCACAAGGAAATTTGCACCTCACAGTCCTAATTTATTTTTATTATCCAGTAACAAAACAGTCTTTCCCATTAATAGTAACCTTTCCTAATTTTTAGCGGGTAATAGAGAGGACTATTTTTTTTCCCCCATGTGAGTTTCCCTCCTGACATTGAACCCGGTCTCTTTATCAGTTTAATGCCTTTCCTCCTGGTGCTTTCAGCACTGCTGCTTGGCTTTCCCACCGCAGGGCTGGCGATGACGTGTGACATCTGACTTCAAGGGAACACAACATCTTCATGTTTTCAATCCCTTCCCTCCCGCTATCTCAACCCCGTGCAGGAGGGGAAATTATCTGTATGCAAAAGACCTGCTGAGTTACCTGTTCTTCCTGCCCTTGAGCCTCTCGGAAGGGATTGAGGGGAAATATCTCTGTCTCAGGGTTTTTCTGCTGCCTCCTTCCACAAAATCCTATCAGATTTTCTCAGGGTTTTTCTGCTGCCTCCTTCCACAAAATCCTATCAGATTTTGGAGCAATCGTTTTCTGCCAGTGCTTAAAACTGTTGTTACTTCACCTCGACGGTTTAATGTTGAAATTCATTTTGCCCCCACGTACAGGTGATCCCATTTTGACAATATATATCAAAGGTTATTAATTTTTCCATTCCCATGCTAACTGTCTTTTAACACAGGACTTCATGCAGAGCCTCCTTTGTGGAAAACAACAAACAAGGAACATCCAGGAGTAAAAATTCCTGACATCAAATGATCACTTACCACTCCGAAGTTTGATCTTCTGTGAAAATTGTTCCTTGCCACAGCATTGTAGTAGGTGAGCTGAGGATATCAACACCCTAACAGTGTCCCAAAGTCAACATACTGAGGTAAATAAAACACTCACAGCTGTTGGTTATTTTAATGGAATGGTGGCTCTAATTCTATTTTTGCCATCTTGTGGATAGATTTTCTGAGGAACAAAGCCCCATATATACATATATTTTTATATATATTTTACATGCACCCAATCAGAAGCACTGAGAGAAGGATGTGCTTCCCTGCTCAAAGGGAAAGTTCCAAAGTGACTTCTCTCTGCCAGCCTGAACCTTTAGTGTTCAGCAGAAATCAGCAGGTTTGACTGCAGAAATCAGGCATTTTGTGCCTTTTTCTGGGGCAGGGGAAGGAGGGGGGAAATCAGCTGGTGTTTTTAAAGTAAAGCTTGATATCTCATGCAAATCACCTGGGGTTTGTTTTCACCCCCAGAGCTTGTCTTGCCCACCTGCCTTTCTCAGAACTAAACTTCCAGGAAAAAAACTCTGTGTTTCCCTTGCTGCCTCTTGCTCCAGTTCCCAGCAAGGGCTCACCTACGTGTCCTTCTCTTAAATCTGAAGAAAAACCTATCAGACTCCTCACATCTTAGTTTCTCAAAATTCACCTTCTGTAGCCCTTAAAGGATGCTGATGGTCTGAATCTCCTCGGATCTCAAAGAAACAGGAGTGATTTCCATCGCGTTTAGTAATGTTTGCATGCCCTGACCTTTACGCGCTCCTGGGGAAACCAACAGAAGAAATAATCACTTGGCTGGTTTGGAAAAACGAATGGCCCAGATGAGTTCCCAAAAATCCCTGGAAGGGGCTGAATTTTCGGAGTGTTCAGCAACGTTTTGTCTTTCCCTGCCAGCTCAGCCTCGGGGGCAGCTCCTGCTCAATCCCCCTCAGCACCGTCAGCAGGGAAATGGGGATGGAGAGCCCTAAGGAGGACCTGGAGCAGGATGAGGCAGAAGAAGGCACAAGAAGTGACACGAGAGCTGTGAACACAAGTGGCAGTGTTGACAGCACAAGCCCTGGTAGCACATTCCGTGGAATAAATACACCGAGGTTTGTGTCCATCACACGGTCGGTCTCTGATGTCCATCAAAGTGACAGACAGCACGACCAAAGTAAGAGGAACATGTCGCTCCAGACAGTGCTGGGGAATCGTGTGGGTGGGTTCTGATGGCACTGAAAGGGAGAAAAGAACTATGGAATTTGGAGGGATGGAATAGTCCAGTACACACACAGCCCCTTGGCCCCGGGGTGAATCAGAAAGACAAGTGTGCTGACCCGGCAGGAGAGGGTTAAATCCTCAATTAGCCCCTTTCATTTGCCGGGAGAATCACTGGAAGTAGGAGAACATTCACCACTTCACTTCCCTGGGATTTCTCAAAGCATTCCTAGGGCAGCTAAAGGAGTTGGAGGAAAGAAACGATTTGGGTCCAAGAGCCCAATCCATTTGGCCCAAACACGAGAGGAGGGAGGAGATGATTTGCACTCAGCCTTCAGTGGTGACAGCTCAGATCACAGCAGTGTCCCAAGGAGCAGCTGCATATTTAGAGTTACATTTCGGGCAGTTGTATCAAACTTAGCACAGATATTTCCTACCAATTTTCCTGGCAAGTTGAGCTCTATTCTGCCTCCTGTTAAGAGCCAGACTAGCTTAGCTTTTAGTCAGGATTTTTAGAGGATAAAAAGCCGTGACAGTCCAAACCTTCTTTTTACTGCAAGAAAATCCAGATGCTTTAGCTGCTGACAGTAAAAAAAAAAAAAAAAAACCTTGAAAAAATAATCCAGCACATAAAAGAAGGGATGTACTGATGGCTTTGCCCATGTTTATGCAAAACATGGCTAAAACATCTTTTTCTTTTCCTAGTGTTCTTTAGGCTTAGTGTTTCTATGTTCAGTAATGAATTTAAAATTAAGAAACATGGAAAGAAAATGGATAGAGAAAATCCAGACCTGCACCCAGCTATGTGATAAGAGATTATAATAACAAAGCAAAGGTCTTTGCCTCACTTGATTTGTGGCAAGAAGGAGCTGGAAAAGAAGGAAAGCAGGACCAGCCTGATACTCATCCAAGGATGGATTTGCTCTGCAACCTGGGAAAGAAATGAATACAAAGATAACTGATTGAGTCATAATGTCACTGGACACCAGATTCCTTCTCTGGCTTGTCAGGCAAAGAGAGGATGAGGTTTGTTAACCAGACAGGACCAGCAAGGACTGACTGTACAGGATGTCTTTGTTTCAACTCCAAAACCCACGGAGCTGAGCAGACAAACCTGAGGAGCCAAACGAGCCATAAACTCACTCAACTTGCTGGGGAAAGTGGGATTGTTTCTCTGCCCAAAAACCCCAGGGAAACTTTGGTGCTCCTCACCCTCCTCCTGTTGTGTCGGTGGGATTACAGCTTCTGAGGAAGTGACGACCAGAGGACCGTAATCAGCTCTAACGCTCAGAGTTGCTGAGGATTCATCCCCGTTGCCGCCCTCCTTTCTCTGCCCTCTCTTCTGTCCCCTTTAAATCTCTACGGAAAATAAACGAGTTGGAAAGCAGCTCTATCTCAGAGCCACAAAGCACCCCCTGCCCCTCCGACACGGCGCTCCCAACGGCAAACTGCGGCGAGTCCCGAGAAGTGGGAAAGCAGAAAAAAGTGCATCTGAGAGAACAAATAACGAGACAGACCAAGGGGTAAGAGGAGCCGCTTTGCTTTTAGATACCAAAGGGCCTTGAAGCTGGAAAGGCAAGCCCTGCTCCACACTGTTTGTGCCCGTGGGCAAGTACTCCGATAAAACAGTGAGAGCCGCAACAACTCTGAAGTGCTTCAGCTGATCCCAGCGAAAAGAGCAGGCACACTTAAAAATTTAGTGTAAACAGAGGAAGGAGAAGGTTGCAGTCCTCTTCTGCTCCTTATAAAGGAGAGTAGAAGGGAAATGCTGCTGTGGGGCCACAGATCTCAGTTCAGCCTGTCCACGATTAAAAATCCTAATTGTTCCCAGTGACAGCCTCTCTGTCTTGCTCTGAAAATACTTTTTCATTATAGCATAATACAAATCATGAACACTTTGCTTTGCTTGTTTGTTTTTTGTTGTGTTTTTTTTTTTTTTAAATGCATTAGCCTTTTTTTTTTTTTTTCACTTTGAAAATCTCATTTTGTATAGACGTTAAAGTGCTGTTACATTAAAATTTCGGGTCACATTCCCTTCACCATACCTTTCTTCATTAGGAGGGAGGAGGTAAATTTTTAATCTTCTATTATTAATGAAGACTAAAGAACAAGTTCTGCTTGGCTTGCCTCGGCTCACCATACATTTTAATGTATATTGATTTGTATAAATGTCTCATTTAGAGCATATTTTTGTTAGTATTAATGGGCCTTGGACAGGTGAGATTGCTCCTCCTGTACTATTGCCAATCGCTTTGGTCAAAGTTGAAGAACACATTGCTTTGTTCTGAGATGGAAAAGGAAGACAAAGAGACAGGACCAGAGACAGGAATACCAAAGGATCGATGTCCCCAGCAGGAAGAGACAAGTGGGCTCTGCAGGAGCCAGCACAAACCTCCCCCTTACATTGACTGCAAGGGGGGATTTTGTGCTCAGTTCTGCTAATCAGGTTCCATTTTCCATTGATTTCAGTAAATCCTGAGCTGATTTCATCAGGTAAGGGCTTTATGAAGGTGAGCTGGAATCTGACAGTTTTCCCACTCTCCGGAGACGTGGATTGAGTTAAACCCCCTTTTGCTCCCCGGGTATAAGTGGTTCGTGTAAATGAGGGAACCAGCAACTCCCACCTTCAATGGGAGCTTCAAAAGCACTTCTTACCTCCCTGTTGTCATCATAAAAACAAAACAACAACAACAATATACTGGAATAACAAAAATCCCAGACATTTCCTGGAGTACTTTGTTTCTGTTACATCCTGCTTTCCACTCAGACATCGAATGTCCCACCCATGAAATTCTAAGCTATGTGAATACATGATCTCTGGTATAATTCAGCTACAACCCAGAAACCTGTAGTAAGTTAAAAAATATCCTTTTCTTACAGTTTAATGACAGAAGAAAAGAAAGCAAAATAAAACCCCTAATCCAGGTCAAACCATCTGCCTCTGGCCACCCTCTAGATGCCACCTTAGATAGTTTCCTACTTCATTTTTCCCTTGAGCCACCATGTTTTAATTAAGGATGTCAATTAAATGCATTTCAACAATGACTTAATAAAGTTACGCAGTCCTACCACGGATACAACTTTCCAGTAGATTAATACTTTCGAAAACTCTGATGGATATTTCTCCAATATTTATTGCCATGAAAGCTGAAAGTTTTCCTTGTTGACCAGGAAATATCTTAATCTTTTTTTTTTCAGACTGCAAAGTCTTCAGCACATGATGGGGAAACCAAGGTCAAGATATCCTACAAATTATGGCAATGCCAGATAAACCCCTTTTTCTTTCTCCAGTGGATAAAACTCCTTCAGATTCACCCGAACTTCTCGGGGGATTTTGCTACTCACAAATAAAACCGGTCAAACCCTATTTTCAAACCTTTCATCCTCCTACCAGAAAGATCCAAACCCACTAATGCTGCTGCAAGTACATCCTGAACCATCAAGTGCTGTCTGTGTCCGTGACCACAGTGAAATCATTTAATGGACAAACTGTCCATTTGCAACTTGATCCGTGTCTTTTGTTTCACTTTCCCCCCGTGCAATGAGATTCCAGGTCAATTATGGCCTTTTTCTAGACCTCACTGCTTTTTAAAATGGGCATCCCATGTATTTAATGGCCATCTCCTGAAAGGCACCACGGCGTGTTTTGTACCAAGAGATGCACAACAGGACCACAGGGTACAGAACTACAAGTGGAGAACGAGCCTTTAATACAACGTTCTGGAAAGAAGAGAGAAAACCAGGGGCTCGGAGATGTGGCAACACTCAGAATTTTCAAAGCATAAAGAAGTCGGAATTAGAACAGTAATGAGAACAGAGGCTTTGGAAATTATTCATCTGCCATGAGAAAAGTAGCAAAGAAACTTAACTGAGTGTCATCATAAATAAGTTGAAGAAAGACTTTTCTTAGACTCCAAACTTGTCTCACAACTGGATGTTTCTCTGGTCGTAACAGGAGACAACTCAACCCTTCCTCACTCCCCGTTCCACTGTACAGATCCCACCCTCACAGAGTTGAAAAAAAATAACATATTAAACTGACCCCAGACTTCAGGTTTGCATTTTAAGCCTACGATTTTTAATTGGCATCTTTCAAACTACCTGGCAAATCAAAAGTAATTCATTAAGAGAGGCGTAAAAACCTGTTTGTGACTCAAAAACCAGCACAGGAAGATAACGGGGGAGGTTTGTCTGCTGAGCTGTGGAAAAGCTACGCTATTTTAATATATTCACTAGCAGGAATAAAGGTGGAAAAAACTTCACACTCTCTCAACTCGCACACACATTTCATAGGCTTGTGTCTCCAAAGACTGGTAATTCAGAGCGTATTAATGGGATTGCCACCTGGAGAGTCAAAGGATACAAAGGAAAACAAGGCTTTGGGGAAAACCACGTGAAAGGATGAAAAAGCATCGGCCTCCTCCGGGAAATTGTGACAACATTTAGTTTGTGGGTGGAATAAACCAATTTCTTACTTTGAATCCTCAGTGATACAAACACAGAAAATGTTCATGTGCACAAATGACAAATGTAAAGGTCATCTTTGGGAATGGTGGTCCAGTCAAGCAAAGCCTTGGAACATATGCTTAATTCTAAGCATAATTGACTGAAGTGGCTAAAATTGAGCACCTGCTTAAGTGCTTCCGTGGCTTCGTGCCTAATGAAATATTAATCATGAATGGCAGAGAGCCATTATACCAAGAAGGCCTTATTTATCCTGAATTGAATTATCTAATAATTATGGCCTAGATAATCAGCCATAGCAGTAACCCTGTCAGGGTTCTCATCTGAATCAGCACATTTCAAGAGTGCTAAACCCACAGCGAAACAACCCTGGTTCTAATTAACCTTGCAAGTGATTTTATTTTTGTAAAGAAGCTTGAAAGCAGCAGGACCAGCCACAGCAGCTGCTGTGCATTCCAGCCTTAAATCTTAAAACTAGTACTAACTCTTTTATACTCATCTTTTTCTAAGGAAAAAAAATAGGTATTTGGCAAAGACTTTGCCTGTGCACCCTTAAAAGTGGTCTATAAGCCAAAGTCTAGGTGCTGACAGCTTTTTTAATTAACAAGTGAATTATTACAATGAGGAGCAACAGCAAAATCAGAGCTATATTTTTATCACAATACCAGTTTCAAAAGATGAGGGTAACCTGATATACGACTCTCTCTTTTTAGAGTCCTGCAACCTAAAATATAGCAATGGCAATTTTAAAAGAAATAATTTTCCTTGCATTACCTAGAGACAGATTAAATACATAAAAAAATACCACCAAATCAAAGAGATCAGAACAGAAAATGCACCCAATTCTTTTTAAGTCTCTCTTTACTCAGTATTACAATTCCTGCTTCTGTAGAATCAGATGAAGATGGGGCTGACCACTCCGAATCCTTAGTTTACCAGAGCACAGTTAAAGGAGTCTGATGTTTTCCATGAGGTTTCAATACGTCCAAAATAATTTTTAATAAGGTCTGAACTTCTTGCAAATAAAATATCGCACCACAATCGAGTCAAATCAAATTAATATTTGCCAAACACCATTTGGCATTTCCTGCCAAACAGGGACAGTTTTGCTCCACGTGACTCTCCATGTGTGTAACCACTGCCTGCCAAAGCAAAGACTGATGAGAACTTGTGCGTGTGTTGGATTTGGAATAATTCACTCATTCATCTCAATCTGGCAGAACATTTTAGTTTAAAAAGATGAGCGTTTGGACAATATAACCTTATCAAAATAAGCTTTCGCCGCGCTGCAAAAAAACCCCCTCAGCTCTTGCCTAAGGATAACTTGATGTTACTGCTTTCAGGCGCTGATCTTTTTAGAAAAAGGGAACAATTTTGGACCAGTACCTGCTCTGAATCACATCCCCATGGCAAACATCATCTCAGGGCAGGAGCTGTTGCATTTCCATAATGTGATACAGGTGCCCCGGGCTCTGCACAACGAAGCCAGTACAATAAATCCCGTACAATAAATCCACCCTGCACAGACAATGACGTGGATCTGATGAACCAGCTGTCAAGCCCTGACCAGCCAAACCCAGCTCCAATGCTGGCGGTGGACTGGGTGGACTGGGACCAGGTGCACAATGCCCCTGTGCGGGGGGCACTGCCCAGCTCTGGAATGGAAAGCTTCCAGTTGGACCCAAGAGTGATCCGTAACAGATGAGGCAAATACAAGAAACACCTGTTAGCTTGGGGAAGGAGAAAAAAATTGGCACCAAAATCCTTCACTGAATGAATCATCAGGACATAAAGGAACGGCATTAAAGGCAAAGAACGAATTCGTTTCCAGAACTGCAAACGATAGAAGAATATTTAATATTTGTCACGCTCTTGCTTGTGGGACAGTGACTCATTTAGAGCAGGATTCTTTCATAATTCAGCTTCAGCTAAATTACAAAAGGAGCTCTCAAACGAAGAGCACGTTAAAGACGAGCTTGAAGAAGACAATGCTCTGAAGGAGCTCTCGGCTGCTCACGCTCCCCCCGACAGCGTCAGCCCAGCATAAACACAACTCAGCTGAGCTGCTACTGGGGGGGTTCTGGCAGCTGCGAGAGAGAACACCTTGGGGTTTAAAGGCACCTCTTCCAGGCATGGCAGTGAACTTCTGCAACAGCAACCACAAAGCCAGGAGATGACCCAGCCCAGGCAGGACAAGGGTGGGCACTGGGGAGACCAGGACAACCCCACAGGAGGGGGCTCTGCGGGGCAAAGGGCCCTCAGAGTGTCTGTTCCAGCATCACACCCTGCACTGGTCAAATACAACAAATCTGGAGGGAGTTTTCACTGTTTTCTTTATCTTGTCTAAAGTCAGGATACACCTCAAGCTCAAGGTCCAAGCAAATCTTGTTTCTAACGACCCTAACAAATTGAACCATAAACACAAACAGTGGCCAAAACCACCGAATTTTGAAAATACAGACTGTTTTAAAGTTGTGAGTCAGGTTTTGTTTTCATTTCCAACACAGAAGTGATTTGGTACTCCAAGTTCAAATACTTGCTTTAGAAATACTGATATTAATCGGGCATTTTGTTACTTGAGGAGCAACATGAATTGCAGCGTGGACATTGAGCTGTGGGGCAGATACTGACCTGCCTGAGATCACACCTGCTCTATTTCAGAGCTTTCAATCACCACCCAGAATGAACCAGGTCACAAATAAACGGTCTGGGAACCATTTTTGATTGCTGCAAAATCAATTGAGTGTGAATGAGATGCCTTTTGGGGCACCTTTCAGTGCTGAGGTGGAGTTCCTGCTGTCACTCAAAATAATGATGGTCAACCACAAAAACTTCTTCTCACGCGAGTGGGTTAATGAAGACCATCAACGGGGGCATCAAAAACCTTGGGCACTTTCTGGTAGAGAGCCTGAAGAGAGTAATGAACAAAACAGAAATGGAAATCCACCTCCAACCTGCCATATGTTTGCTACATTGACACAACATCTGTGTTTGGAGCGGACAATTCCCTGTGTGTGCTGGATAGAGAGCTTTTGAGAACCTCATTTGGATAATATTATTATTAGCAAAGGGGAAAAAGGGCTTAATAATAGTGTCATGTAGGTCATCAAATTGCCTTGGTCTCCAGAATATTGGCAGAGATCCCTGACAAGAAAAACGAACATGGATTATTTTAGGAACTCAATGAACCGTGGACAACTTATGTCTGTAGAAATGATGTTATTACGGGATTTAAAATATTAGCACCTCAGAAAAATTCCATTCACTAAAGCAGTGGATGGGCAACGTGGCACGAGCAGTGACGGAGTGCCAGCAGCGCTGCCACCACCCAGCTCCCCTCCCACCACTCCTCGTCTGCCTTGGATAGTTAATCTGCCTCTGTGGACAAAGTCTGACCCTGGGCAAAACCAAAACAAAGCAACACCACGCAGAGCTTCCCAGCACCAGCACAGGCCTCCCCCCACCTCTAAAGCCCCCCCAAAAGGGGAGAAAAACAGCAAAAAAGCCAAGGGGAAGGAGAGAAAACTCAAAAGCTTCAGACCTTGAGGGGAACAGATAAATATATATATATATATA
>VWZG01011578.1:591116-644708 GCA_013396735.1 Grallaria varia
GAGATAGTCGGGAATAGCTCTGATTTGTCAGTGTGTGTCACCTGACTCGTTTCCCAGGAAGGCCTAAAAACAACAAAACCAGCCAAAGCCTAAAATTTAAAACTACCACAGCCTCTCAAAGGGGAATTATATTCATTTGTTATGCATTCCTTCAGGAACGCTCTGGTAACAACTGCACGAGACAGCAACAATCTGAGTGAGTTTTGCCCTGATGTTAAAACCTCCGTCCTCGGCTTGATTGGGACACAAGGCGTGTGCAACCTCCTTCCAAAACAAGTGGCACGGTCCCGTTTACCTGAGGGAACAGCACAATGATGGGAGGGTTCCTCCGTGCCTCGCTCATCTGCCCCCTCCCTGTGTCAGCTCTGGCTTTCCGGGGCTGTTTTCCTGAGGTTTTCCACACTCCACCTCCCCTGGGGCTGCCTCCGGTGGGAGCTGCCATCCCACCTTCCCTCTGCACCTCTCGTGCCACCCAACACAACTCCGGGTGTTCCCGTTATCCACAGAAACCCCGAATCCTTCCCCGAAGCCCCACTGAGCTCTTGGCTCCGCTGAGCCCTCGCGGGAATTAATTCCACAGGTTAATTATGAGTTTGTGTAAATACTTATTTTCTTTAACGGCTTTAATTTGGCTGCCTTTCGCCTTCATTACAAGTCCCCTGGTTCTTGCATTATAAAGGAGGGCTCGGTGCAAGTGCCAGATTTACTTTCTGTGTACACAATTCATTACTGGGATATCTCCATCCTGTGCCCTCTTTATGTCCCCTCTCCGCACTAAACCCTCCCCGAGTTTTCATTCTTTCTTCACACAGAAGCCATTCAAGCCATTTGCCATAATTAAAACAATTAATTTCAAGAAAATCCCAGACTGCTACACAGAGAATTCAGAAAGGAACGAGGAGTAAATGGAAAGAGTCACTAAGCGTCCTCCATCTACTGGGACTTTTTGGAAGCCCACTGCTCTCAGGCCATCCAGCTAATAATATTTAAGTGTTTTAATAATCTGGTAAAGTGAAATTAATGTGTTTAATTTATTAAGAGTTTCTTCAGCAGCACTGCTGGGTTTAAATTCGTGCTTACAAGAATTTAAATTTATTACTCCAGCGAGCACTAATTTATGAGCCTCCTTCTCTTGTGAGCAGTAAGTTGAGAAGAAGAAAACTAAAAGAACATTTTCTTCATCCACAATAATCTGCAGAACATGGGGAGCATTAGAAAAAATACAGTTACTTACACTGACAGTAAGAGAGAGAATTTTTGTACCTGAACTTTAGCCTATTAATATTTAACAGCACCAACATCTAATTAACATTTCAGCAGAGATGACCTTTCCAAGAAACATGTATGTTTTTATATACATATATATATTTGGCCAGTGTTAAGGTGGCACGGATGGCACATCACCTTTTAGGAGAGCCTTAACTACAAAAGAAATTTTTTTAGACCTTGTGGTTTGCTGGGATTCGTTCCTTACTGGGCTGTAAATGACTGAAGAAGGGCATCAATTAAATTAAAGGACAGTCAGTTCATCTCTTCTTCTCCCAAAAAAAAAAGTTTGGGAGCAAACTGAAAGCAAGTTTGTGACACATGACATGGTTGTCCAACACTTTTAGTGAAACCTTCCTGGCAGGTCAACCTCCAGCCCTTTTCCTTCTGCAATTCCCTCTCCCTTAATCTTTGTGTGTTCTTAAGAACAGCCTCTTATTTCTGAAGTTAAATTCATGCAACTATTTGGTTTGAAGCTGTTTGGAATCACATTTAGCAAGGTTTGTGAAAATAAACAGTGGATTAGGAGAGAGGTGAGAGAATGCCCATCCTTGCACGTGGAAGGAGATGAGGAGACAAAGCATCCAAACCAGAACATCTCCCATTGCCATCTGAGTTGTAAGGAAGCAAAACGCCAGCAAACAAAACAGCTGAAACCCCTTCCTTGATAAATACAACCACCAAAGTCTAAGCCACGATACAAAGAGTTCCACTCCGTTAATGAGCTGGCAGCCGGGGAAAATCCCCCGAGGAGCACTTTGATACCTGCCTTTTATTGCACTGCAAGGCAAGCCCGAAGTTACCGTGTGAGCCGCCGCTGAAGGCCAAGGCAAACACGTTTGGGAGGCTCAGAGCCCCCCACCACTGCGCAGGGCCCTGCTGGTTTGCTGTGTTAAACCCAGCTCTGCACCACAGCTCTGCAGAGGGCTCGGATCCACGCCGAAAGCAAACCCAGGAGAAGTCCTGCAGCGGCCAAACAAAGATGTGTTTCAGCTGAAGGATGTGTTTATTTGTCTGACTTTGTAACTTCTTCTTCCTGAACAGAAAAGTCTTTGTTCCACCCTTCATTTAGATAAATTAGAGCGGATTAGTTGTTCTTTTGTCTGAAAACAGCTGATTAGTCTACAGAAATCCAAGACAAGAAACACTTCCTTCTGTCAAGGGTAAGAAAAGCCCACACCGACCAGCCAAACAATCTTTTAACGTGTTTAACATATACCAAGAAGCAGGACTGTGCTCCATAATTCCCTTCTTTACACTCGGCTGCACAAGGAGCAGGGCACAAAACCAGCCCTGCAGAGATCCAGCTCTTCTGGAGGGCAACAAACAACTCCCCAGGCTGCTCAAAGAGGGTGTGGAGCCCTTACAACCACATCCTCCCTTCAAAGTACATGGCATTTTAATGAGTATTATCTAAAAGATGTAATTGTGGCATATAAAGGGGGGGAAAAAAAAGGTCTTCAAAAGCAACTCTGCATAATTAATGATAATCTGTGTTATTTAAGATGTCTGTTGCTGAAGTCAGGTAAGAAATGAAGAGCTTATATTTTATAAAAAGAATGTTATTTAATTGACTGTAGAAATAAATGTGAATAATGTGCTCCTTTTTATTTTTCTCTTGGCTGGTTTGTTTTGGGTTCTTTTGGGAGGAGAGGGGATGTTTTGGTTTTTTTGTTTGTTGTGTTCTCTTTTTTGTTGTTGTTGTTGTTTTCTTTGGGTTTGGGGGTTTGGATTTTTGTTTGTTTGCTTTTGGTTTTTGGGAGTTTTTTTGAAAGCAGGATGATTGGATTAAATGTCCTACACAATAGGGGAATACAATATATTCCTCATGGTATGTAACCACGCCAGCACTTTGTATCCATAGGCCAGGCTGTACCCTACCTGTGGAAGCAGGTTCCTTCACCAGCAGGATCAGGAAGACCATGTTTGACGGGAATCCAGCCCAGATTCCCACTGGAGGGTCAGCACTTCTTGCACTTTGCTAAAGAGCCAACTTTGCTCCTTCCTGTTTTGATGACAGTCGTTGTTTGGCTGTCCAGCCTCTCGATTCCAGCTACAATAACCTTCTGGACAAAACATTTAATGCCATCGCTTGTGCCAAAAATTTAATTACATCCAATGATGCATCCGAAACAAAAGCGTCTCCTAATGGATTTTTCCTTAAAAGTGGCTTTCTCTTCCCTTCTCCACTAATTTCTCAAGGTTATGGCACTGCAGATCCCACCTTGTAAGTCCCCAAACCCCTGCCTGTCCCCTTGGAGTGCAGGAGCTCCTGACCCAGGCAGTAATGAAGCTCTCCCTGTCGGTTCTGGTGGGGTTGTTTTTGTGATTATTGACTGTTTGAGATGGTTCGTGCACGAAGATGGACAGCAGCCCAAGTTTCAGGCTGGCTGAAGAAAAGGAAGGGGATGATAAGCAAACAGCAGAGATCTGCTCGAAGGCAGGGGTGTGCTTCCTTGGAAAATTAAACCCAATGAAGTGCAGCAACCCTGCTGGCAGCTGGATAAGCGAAGGAGCTGGGCATCTGCCCAAATTAACACCACCAGCACACCTAAGGTTAGAGAGTCACTCTTTTTTTATCCTAACAAATTGAGCACCAGTGTAAAGCGCTGGCCTAATTGCCCTGTGAATATGAAGTCTTGGTTAAAGCAAATCCATCTTTCCTTGTTGCACTGGGCATTTTGGGTTGGCATTAAATGAGACGTGCAGCTGACAGATCTGCTCCTCTGGAGCCATGTGCCTAGTCTGCCATTACTGACAAAGGTAAGGAGAGTGAATAAGATATAAAACTGAGATTTCTAGGGAACATAATCATGGAATCAGAAAATAGTTTGGGTTGGATGAGACTTTAAAGCTCACCTGGTTCCCCCCCCTGCCATGGGCAGGGACACCTTCCACCAGCCCAGGTGGCTCCAAGCCCCGTCCAACCTGGCCTTGGACACTTCCAGGGCTCCAGGGGCAGCCACAGCTTCTCTGGGCACCCTGTGCCAGGGCCTGCCCACCCTCCCAGGGAAGGATTTAAGTGGGTTTGGCAATAAATCAAAGAGCAGATGATGTCCTTCATCGTGAAGGCTTTGAGACCACTCTAAGTTATGTTCGGCTCTTCAAATCAAGTGGAGCATTTGAGCTGTGAGATGGATTTCACACGTGGATTTTGTGGGGTCAGACAAGGAGCAGCTGAGAAGGTGCCTTCCCTCCCCCCCCCAACAGTATTGAGGGCACTGCTGTGACACTTGAACAGATGAAATAACTCTGCTGCCAGCAAGAACTCCCCATTTATCCAGCATGTGCTGTCATCATTCTCAAGTGTCAGAGCCTGATGTGGATCATTCTCCAGCTGATGACAGATGAGTGATTCCCTGCACACCACACTCTGTTGGGGAGCTCACACTTTGAGCAGTCTATTTGCTGTAAACTTTAATAAGATGAACACCCAGGGGCCTGTGGAGTGTAAAACAATGCAATAGCCCTACAACAAACCTTAGAACAATGTCATTTCTACCCTCTCCAAGACGTGTCGGGCCACTGACCTGACTTTTAAGAACACTGCCTTGGAGCTCTCCAGTGGGCAGGACTACACAATCATACTTGTAATCCTGAGGTTTTACACTGCCAATTGCTTTCCTCCCTCTTTCCCTCCTCTCAAATACGCAACTCTATTACTTACATTCATGTTTTAAAAATAAAACAAAATAAACCCGTTGTTAGTAGTGCTAAACAGCTTATGTAATCCCTAAGTAGCTTCTCTGAGAGTTCCACCTTCAGCAGCAGAGTCTAATGCTGATTCCCAGTGACAGCAATATTCGTTTTTCAGCATATTGCTGCTTTTTTGAAATATCAGAGTGATTTCTGGTCTCAAGCAAACATCATTAAGTATTGCCCTTTCCTATTCACCTCTGATGAGATCAGCATGTGCACAGGCAGAGCCCTGGCTGCTCCTGCCCACAAATCAATATTTACTGCAGCAGAGAAGGGAGGGAGGAGCGGAGGATGAAATGAGAGACCTGAGTGCTGAAGCCAAAAGCAAAGCTCTGTTCCTAATGACAATTCTCCCTTCTCACCCCTATTTTTTCGAGGTGCTGTTTATTAAGAGCAAGTGAACAACCCCTAACGCCTCGGTTCTGTGGCCAGAGGAACTTCAGCAGGGCAACCAACCCTCGCTGTTTGCTATTCAGCTCAGCCACGGCACCGGTCCCTTCGCTGCTCTGCAATTCCGAGCACGGACCCGCAGCCACCTCCAACGGGGTTTCAGACAGAAGGCAGAGGAGGCATTTCTATCATTGTTCTAATAATTGCTTCACACTCCTTTCCACTTCGAGCTCGGCTGTACTTCAAGGGGACCGAAAAAACAGAGCGAGAGGGTCAACAACGACTCTTGAGTTGCAGAAAAGTCAATAGTTCAAGTCAAAGGAAGGAACTCATCTGTTCTTCCACGGAAGGTGATGGTTTAACTACATGCTCTGCTCCACACTGTGGCAATCTCAGTGGACTGATGTCAGTGAACTGGAGCTGGATCTTAGGCCACAGAAATCCCTAAATGAAGCCCAAAGGTTTCAGACCTGTCACTCACATTGTGGACCAGGAGAGCCTGGACCCGTGTGGTTGATGGAAGCACTGACACCAACAACCCTCACTGTCCTCATTCCCGCTCCAGCAGCTCCAACAGAACTATCTAAAATGAGGATAAAGCTTATTTATTATTTATCATGAACGCGTGTAAAACTGACTGTGAGCACAGATTCCACAGCTGAATTTTCCTGGAACTGCAGTTCACTGTCTTCTGAGCACTTGCCATTCCCTCTTTTTCTTTGCGTCCTGATGGGAAATTCATGGGATTCAACCCACAAATTCATGACCCACAGGTGACTTCAAGCCATGAAATCTCACAGCTGTTCTGTACAAATGACTTGTGAACTGTCTGCATTTTATTTTTCTTGATAAACTTCTACCATGCTGCTTTAATTATCCTAGTCTTGCAAATAATTCAATATACTTATCCTGAAACACCAAAGCGTGCTTTATTACAAGAATCTAAAAGAAATGCATAACATTCTCAGTTTAAAAGAGAGTTCAAACTACTCACTGTAAGATCATTTTGCTACATTAATACTTCAGTCATTTCTCTATTCATCTTATTTTTCATTCAGGCCATTTACTATTTTTTTGGTAAAAATAATTAACCTTTTAAGCCTTTCACTCTTCCTTCTGCATTCTGACTAATGGAAATCCCCAAACTCACTACTTATAATCTGCATTTTTTAAATTGTTGGTTGCCTATTTTGCATTTGTCAAACCAATTATTCAGACAAATGCCAAATTCCCTTTATCCTCCACTATCCTTCTAGAATCAGCCTTGCTGTCAGCACTATCAGTGCCAGGAATAATTACATTACTCCTTCAAAAAGAACCCTTGGATCCAGACAAACCAGTACATTTGAAATCACTGTAAGCCAGTTTTTAACATCCCTTTTTTTCCTGTCCACTTCCTTAAGATACCGTTCTCAAGTATGTTTTGGGATTAACAAAAGACAATCAATCGGATATAAGAGTATTGTAACAAAATTTTAGCAGGGCAAAGTGATACAATTTTACCTAACACTGGTCCAGGCTAATAACAGATGTATTTTATGAGCTTTATTAGTGATCCTGACCATAATTTTTCATAGATTCATAGAATCATAAAATGAGTTGAGTTGGAAGGGTCCTTAAAGATCATCCCATCCCACCCCCTGCCATGGGCAGGGACACCTTCCACCAGCCCAGGTTGCTCCAAGCCCCATCCAAACTGCCTTGGACACCTCCAGGGATCCAGGGGCAGCCACAGTTTCTCTGGGCAACCTGTCATATGTATTTTTTTTTATTTATATATATATATATGCGTATATTTAACCCTGTCAAATTGCAAAATGCAGATGTCAGATGAGCATCCCTATGAGCTGATGACCAGCACAATTACAGCGCTGAAACAGCATTTCATAGTCCAGTCCTTGTGCTGTGGGAATCTTTTCTCACCTCAGAGTCTAACTGATTCTGAGTTTTTCCTCACCAAATACTGCAATCTCAGTTAGAATCATCAAGGCTGGAAAAGACCTTTAAGATCATCAAGTCCAACTGTCCATGTAGCACCACCGTGTTCACCATTAAATGACGTCCTCCAGTGCCACATCCATATGTTTTTTGAACACTTCAGGGATAGTGATCCCTGTTCTGATGCCTCACAACCCTATCCAGGAGGAATTTTTCCTATTATCCCTCTCCCCTGGTGAAACGAATCCATTTCCCATGTACACACACAGTGATGCAGGGAGAGAAGCACGTCATTACCAAGCTCTCATATTTAGCCTTTTGTGTTTCCTGGCCATAATCTTGTGTTTAGGATTACAGGCCAGCACTTTCCCCTCTTCACTTCCAGACAGAAGTGTGGGCTCTGTGAACTCGGCAGTTCTCTGTTCTTTCAGCATCTCCAAGTGTGGTTTCTGATACTGGCTCCACCCGGCACCCATAAGACAACACACCTTAATTCAGAATAAACAAATCACTGAAAATGAGTCTTCAAGGAAGACACAATTTATAGGGCTGCTCAGGTTATAAGTGCTAACTCCCTTTGTGCATGAGGTAATCAGCTTGTCTGAAATATTTCATCCCTACCCACGGAATCTGCTTTTTCTCGGCTTTCCAGTGCCTGCCACGGCAGCAAAATAATTTAATGCTGTTTCAAATCCTTCCTGACCTCGAGCTCCAGAACCAAGTGAACAGCTCCCTGCGCCTGCTTTGTATGACTCAAAGCCTTCCTAACCTTACAGTGTCAATACTGAGGATTTACCTTCACTATCTTTTTTTTTCCCTTTATTTTGCAAGGTATCCTTAATAAAAATGCTCCTCATTTTAGCCAGGAAATCAGCCTGTGCTGAGCCATAAGAGCATATGCAGGTTTGAAACATCGGAATAACAGTCTCTTCCTGCTCCCAGTTCCTTCACACCCGTCACAGTCACATCCCAGTTCTCACCTTTGCACATTAACAGGGAGACTTGAAACACTTGCGCTTTCTTTTTCTGGCAGCTAAACAAACAAACCGCACGCATTAATTTTAATGAGCACCTCCAGGTTTTTTCTATAAAAGAACTCTCAAGAATGTTTAATAGCTGAGATAAACACTCAATTAAGGTAAGAAGGTTGTTAAGTATTACGATTTCTTAAATACTCTCCCTGTGGACATCACATCGATTATTAAAAAATGGTACCCAGAGATAAGAGAGAAACAACTGACAGTGGGGGGAAAGATGTGAGGAAAGGAAAAGATTTCTGTAGGGTCACTGAGGTTAAGCCAGAACTTCTCTGCAGGCACAAGAAGAGAACAGGTGGGTGTTTGAGAAGCTCTGGCCCACATTGCCCCAACACAGACCTCTCTGAAGTCCAGGCAGCAGCTGCTTGGCTGCGGGCACTGGAGGCCCTTCCTGCCTGCCCTCCAGTCAGAGATGAAGACTGGCAGCCAAAGACTTCCTTCTGCAAAGAGGGAGGTGGGAGGTATTTTTAAATTGAGTCTGGACAGAAGTTCAGAGCGGCTGCTCTTTGGTGGGATCAGTTATTGCTGCCAAATCCATCCATGTTTCTGGCATTAACAGGGTGCTGTGCTGAGAAAATCTCACGGCTGAGACATCACATCCAGGAAACATTTGATGCATGTCAAAGATGAGTTCAATCTTCCACGGAGATGCCCTTCCCTTGTGGATGTGGGTTTTAAATCATGTGTTGCAACACTCCACCGAGGGACTGAAGGACAGGGATCGTCCTCATCACTGTTCAGAGCGACTCACTGATTTTGGTGAGGCTCCATATTTGCAAATAACTTGATTTTTGACTATTTACAGGTACCCTGTGACAAACCACCTGAGAAACCTGCAAGGACCAAGACAGTTTTCTAAAGGACACAACGAATGGAATCAAATGCTCTTTGGGCTGACACAAATCATGGGCTGTCAATAATCTGTGGGGATTTTTGAACTCCCTAAATCCTCATTTGACAACAAAAGTCAATTCATCAGCTTAGAAGGCAACTATGTCCATATCACACTGGTTAATATGTGTTGAGACAAAATTATTTGCAAAGAACAAATTCTTATCACAGCCTGTTTAAGGAAAACTATTTCAATGGAAGAAGATTCCTCGGCCAAAATATTCATTTCATCTAAAATTCCAAAGACAGTCCATTACTTTTAACCCTGGATCTTTAATTCTTTGGGTCAGCTCTCACCTTTGAGGTTGCCTTATCTCCTACACCGAATAAACTGTGCATCCATGTGAGTTCCAAAAAGTGGAGAGCATTCAGAAACGTCTCATTTTATGTGATATGCAAAGATGCAAAACCGAGGCAAAATGCCAAGGCAGAAATGGAATAAAAATAGCCAAAATTTTTTTAATCTGCAGAGCCTTTTACCTCCATCACCAGCTGAGCCATCTGTTCTGCAGTTGTTCAGGTCTGCAAAAATAAGGGTGTATAAACTGAAACGTGTTGTGTCATTTAAAGCTCTGACAATCTGCTGGGTGAATTTGGAGGTTCTGTCTACACGCACTAATAATAATCATCGCCATCGTTGTTTTCAACAATGTAACCAAAATAAACCTGCCGAACAAATTTAAGACGAAAACAAAAGATTTGATGTTTGAACATGTCTCCAAAGGGAGTCTCATGGTTCTTGAGCCCCTGAGTATGTGACAGAAGGAATGTGCTGGAGGGGACCTCCCCTCCCATCCCTCTGCATTCACCCACCACCCACCTGCTGTCCCTCCCTCCATGGGTATTCCCGATGGGAGAAGAGACACAGGGCAGTGCCTCCAGCTCTCACCTTACACCTGGAGCCTTTGGGTTCACACTTCCCCACCATAAATTTCCCCCACGACCTTCCCAAAGCCATTTACTCCTCCCGTGTCTCCCTAGGCTGAGGGGACTAAAGGCAGGGAAAGCTGGGAGCTCTCAGCCAGTGTGGGTGACAACCACGGATACACCTTGGACAAAAGGATGGATAATCTCCTCCGGGACAGCCCAGATGAGTAAAACAGTTCACATGGTTGGCCACTCAAAAGGATCCTGTGACCGGATCAACAGGACCACTTTGCAGGCCAAGGTGGTGCCCAAGGGGAATGTCCCACCCAGCAGTGCCCAGAGCAGATGCTGCAGGGGCAGGAACGTGTTTCACCCCAACACGAGTAACTGCACAGATCAGTCCATGCAGGTTCTACCTGGGCTTTACACACACCAAAATTCCTGTTGACACAGCAGACTAGACATTCAATAAAACCAGGGCGACCTGTTGGACCACCAAAATAAGTTGGATTTGATCTACAGGGTAAATCTGACAACGTGTTCAAATCCTTTAAAAGAGGCTTAAATATGTATCATGTTCTAAGAAATTGGCTCAGTGACCTGAAACTAAGAGATTCTGTAACATGAAATGCATCTGATTTATTTTTTTTCACCCAGCCTATTTGACATGGATTAGGGTTTCAATGGCTCTGCTGAAGCTCTTGGGCTGTGGCCTCCATACCTTCGAAGATGACGCAAACAGGACATTTGGAAATGTTTGTTTCTGCTTTCCAACTAAAGCCAAAGGCCCATCCCTGAACCTCAGGGAGAACAGAAAAGCTTTTTGGAGCAGAAGCACAAATTAATGAAGGATGAAGTCCAGCTGGTACATGGCTTTAACTTTCATCTTCTGCATCCGTATTTCCTATTTCCCTAAATCTTGTCATAAAAAGAAAAAAACACAGAGCTGTCCACCCTTAACAGAACAAACAGCTGAACTTTGCGTCAAACTGACAAACCATTTCAATGTGAATTAACAATTTTTCTCCCCCTTCTTTCCTCTTGGAGAGATGTCCCTCCCTGAGTCCATGGACTACGCCCGGTGTGGGTACAACTGGACACACCATATGCCAGTTCTGACCCTCCACCACTGCAGCACAAACAGGACCTTCCACTGAGCCCGGTCTGTTCCCAAACAGCACTTTCAAATTCACCAAGCCAAGCTGGTAAGACAGATAAAGCACATTCAAGAGACGAGATTTCATTTTGGCCACGGATTATTCAGGAAGTCAGAGAAAGACACTCACTCTGCAGTTCCTAAAATTCTCTTCCTGGGGATTTCGTTTAATAACAAATAATATACATTAACAATGCATATTTTGCTTTTCTTGTGGGATGATTCTCCATAACTCATTCATTATTTATGTTCTTTTAATATGCTGCAGCAGACAGCTGCTATGCACACAATGGTTTCCCCACTCTAAAATCTCTTCAAAAGAACTGCTGAAACCCTTCATTTCCCTTTAAGGGATTTGGGGTAGAATTAATAATACACATTAATAATTCAAATTTTCTTTTTGCCTGTTGGTGGATGAGCAGTTTTCACAGTGGCTGAACAGTTTTCACACCGCATTACCAATCTGCATTAATAATGCATTTTTTTTTCCCTCCTCCTAACTGGTTGATGGGCAGGTTGCTTATGAAATAATAAGCTTTGATAATAGTTAGTTTTGCTTTGCAGTGACTCAAAAGCTGGAGAGACTCACGATGTGTTGCAAATACTAAAGATAGTATCCATCAATCCACTGTGCTTTTCCTAGGGGAAGCACTGGAAATATTCACCTACCAAACACTTACTGCAAGGCTTGGCAGTACTGTCGAAATAAATACTGGAAAATCTCCCTCTCCTTGTGACCAGCACTGGGAATTTCCATCCCCACCCACCAGCAGGAATACAACTGAAAATCAGTTCACCTTCATGAGAGAGAAAAGGAGGGGAAAAATCAAGATAGAAGTAGAATTGTGGGATCATTAAGGTTGGAAAAGCCCTTCAAATTATTGAGTCCACCTTGAGCACTGAGGGCCATGGTCAGTCCTTCCTTGGACACCTCCAGGGGTGGGGAGTCCAAACCTCCCTGGGCAGCCCCTTCCAATGCCTGACAACCCTTTCCATGGAGAGATTCCTCCTGATGTCCAACCTGGCCCAGCCTGAGACTGTTCCCTCTACTCCTGTCCCTGTTCCCTGGGAGCAGAGCCTGTTCCCCCCCAGCTCTCCCCTCCTGGCAGGGAGTTGTAGAGGGAAAAGGTCCCCCCTGAACCTCCTTTTCTCCTGGCTGAGCCCCCCCAACACCCTCAGCTGCTTCTCACAGGAATAAATCATTATATTTTATATAAATATAAATATAAATATAAATATAAATATAAATATAAATATAAATATAAATATAAATATGAGAGTTTATATATCACTCTTATTTGTTAACAGCTGAAAAGGATCTAAAGGTTATAAACGACCTCAAGAGGGGACACAGAGGGCTCTTCTGCAAAGAGCACCTTCAAATTCCTAAAAATGCCTCCTGGCCTTAAAGTATTTTCTTGCAATTCTACCAACAATCCCTTTCCACCCTTCATCCCTTCTGACCCCTTTTTCTGGTTTATGAGGAACCAGTTTTGAAGTATTTCCTGTCCTTAGTGGCTTCCTGGCTATTTTTCGTGCTCTGTTATGGAGCAGAATATTGTTATAAAAGCAGGTGGGAGATTTAGGTATCGATTCCCTTTAAAGCTGGTTTATCAGATGGGAGAGAGATTTTTAGTCCTCCACCACCTCAGGGCCCAGAGCTTTTAGTTCACGAACAATTACGAGTTTGAGACTGTCCATTTGAAGAAGATGTCAATATTATATTACGCTATATTTCTAAAATACTATAAGCTTAAATGCTGCTTAATTGCATAATCTTTACAGCTGTTGGAAGTGTCCAAAATACTGGAATGCATAAATACGGTCATTCCAAAAGGACAGAGCAAGAATAAACAAGAAAGAGAAGGAATCAGCAAAGGAAATAGTTTTATCTGCCTTCGCAGTTTAACTTGAATTTCTTTTTAGTTAATGATAAGAGACTCGAGAAATATCCAAGCACTGAGCAAGAAGTGTCATTTGGAACAGAGTTAAACACACTTTTGCTATCATTAATCATGGCAAAAGTGACAGAAGAAAAATGAGCTGGCTCGGTATATCTAATATATTAATTCTCCCTGCAGATTGGCTCAATGCATGAACAAGTAAAAACAGGTAAACCTCTGGAAAAAAAAGAAAGGAATGCCAGAATGAGGCTTTTTGTTAGTAAGAAACAGCACAATCTTTTCCTCAAAGAAAGCTAAAAAAGTTTAAAAGAATCCAAAGATTCTTTTCTTAAAGAGGGTTGAACAAAGAAAATTAAAAAAAAAATAGCTAAACTGCAGCAGGTAAAGCCCATTTTCATGGGAGCTGAGAACAATTTCTCTTCTTTCCCCCCAGTTCCTGCATTGCCTGCAAAGGGGATTGATTCGTGTCAGTTTGCTGGAATGTGGATCATTTTTGCTCTTACAGCCACCCCAAAGCTGTGAGTTCCTCCCCACCCCCCCCCCCAAATTCTTTAGTTCTATTCCTGCTTCTTAGTTACCTATTTATAAACCCAAAGCTTATTTGTTGCTTTCTATTTTCCCCAGTTTTGGTAAAATGACAGCCCTTCAGGGCGCTCCTTGCCAGCAGTGAAACCTGAGCAAGGTGAGCAGAGGAAACGACCAAAAAAAAGGAAGCTTTTTTCCTGAATTCAGTTGAAATTCAAAGGTGATAATTTCAATTTTGAACTTGAGCTTCCTCTTTAATTCCTGAGCTGTTTTAGCAGCTCCGTTGCACATATGGAGCCCTTCCTAAAAATACCAAGGAGAGACCTACTTGCAGAACTGGTGACTTTGTTGACACCATGAAGAAAAACATAACCATGCAACTTCAGAAACCCCAAAAATAGCGTATTAGAATCTTTACCATCGAGTTCAAAGGTGACCCAGAGGCACAAGAGAAACAAAAGCAACGCGAGGAAGTTCAAATGCAACCTCAACGTTGAATTCTGTCTGCTGGAAACAGAGAAAGTTTCCAGTCGTTGGATCAAAGTTTTTATGGATTTTTTTTTTTTCGCTGTAACGCATCATGGAATGATGAGCTCCTGGCAAAACGAGGAGATGGATAACTTTGTACCACTCCCAGCCAGTTCTGTGCCAAGTTATTCATGTCACCCATCTGCAGCTCACATCTTCCTCTCCCAGTCTATTTTTCAGCCTTTGGGTTATAAAAAAATATTTTACTGCTACACAAAAAGTGCTAAAAACGGGGTTACAGAACAGGGGGCATTACAAACACACCAACAATAAAAATAGTTTAATTAGCAACCTTATCAATAACTCAAGTTCTAGATGCACCTGCCGATTTGGGTGTCCTGTGCTGTCATCTTCTGGCACAGTGAAACAGCAGAAAATCCCGATTTATTTGGGATGGCATCTGTTAGGCTGCCTGGAGTGGGAATGGGAGCAACTGTTTGGTGGGAACGAGGTGGGATCAAAAGAGCTTCAGGTAAAGGTAGGAGGGAAGAACCGCTAGGAATCAGTGCCAGGACTGTGCCCAGGGAAATGTGCAGCAAATACTGTAGGAACCCTTTTTTTAGCAGTCGGGAAAAGCAAATTAAATCACGTTGGAATTACAGAGACGTGGCAAAAAATAACGAAACCGCAGCAAAAACGGGCAGGACGCCCCGTGGGCTCCACCCAGCCCCGGTGGCACCGACATTTTGCAGCCCAGGGCACTACCAGAGGCAGCTGCTTGGAGGGTGATCTACAGCAAACCTGCAGCCCATCTGCTTCGGAGAGCCAAGGCACCAGAGAGGACTTCAAAACTCAACAGCAAGAGAAACGCTGAGCAGGGACACGGTTTCGTCTTTGAGCCCAACGAATTTTGGGTTTGCATCTCCTCTGCTAAGTGGTAAATAAAATAGAGAAAAGGAGTTTAAAAGGATTTGCTGATCTAGTTCAAGAATTATCGAAGCTATCAGGCCGGTGATTAACGGAGGGAAAATTAAGTTTTATTAAGATAAATCAAATTGTTATTGGGTCAAACCCTCCAGCGGCTCGGGTGAGAGAACAAGGTGTGGGAGGAGCTGGACAAGGGGTTTTTGCTAGCCCCAAGCTAGTGCAGAGCTCCACTGTCCTCAGGGATAGCTGGAGAACTCCCAGCCCTCGGAAGCATAATTTTCTTCCTGTTGGTTTGGTGCTGAGGGAAAATATTAATAAATCCAGAGTCAGGGTTTTTTTTTTGGTTTCTACAAGTCACCGAAGTCAGAAATCGCTGACACGATCAAGCCAAAACTTCCTGCAAGACTGACAGTTCTGACAAATTTCTCAGCCTTTTCCTGTAAAATAACATTTCAGTTTGGGAATGACAATAATTACGGCAATCACAAGTGTCAAAAGTGAACAGCAACAGTTCTCAGACAACTTAAGTGAGCCACTTGAGCAGCTTTCTTTCATTTTATATCTCAGTTCCTTTTCTGAGATTTCAGTCTTTCCTACCGACCTGAGGAATTCTTTGAGCTTTGTTACGGACTTCCATGTCCAGCAGGGAACGATTTCAGGGAATTCAAAGAAAATCAAGGCTAGCAATGAGAAGAAATTCCCATTGCCATGGGCTGGAGCTGATCCTTGGAACATGGAGACCCACACCAAAGGGGAAGGTTCTCCTGACTTGAAACTCTGCGCCACGAACCCCAAATGATGAGCTTTGCCATTGGTGTTGGGAAAGAACCAGCTCCCCAAAAGGAGCTTGGCTGCAGAAATCTGCATTCACAGTCACCAAACCACTGTCAAAATGCTGGCTTAAAAACTCCCAAATAAATGCTAATTTAACCTTTCGGCACTTGACAAATATTTCTCTTTGGTATTTCACGTTACCCCATTTACAGACCAGATACGACCCAATACAGGAAAATAAACACAGATATAAACACCTTTGCCAATTAAGAAAATTGGTGAAGATTAAAAAAAAAGGCCCACAAGGAGAGATTTTAACTTAAAATGAGATTAGTCATGTCCCAAGTTATTTATTTCCCTGAATAACCACAGAGGAGCAATCATTTTATTGTCTTTTTTTTTTTTTTTAATGATGTTTCTTTAAAGAGCCAAGAATTGAGGAAAAGCACTTTGTTTTAGTAAGGCCCCATGCTTATTCAATAATTTACATATTGAAGGTTAAATCCTTATCTCTAAATGATAAAAAGTATTTTTGTCTAACCTTGGGAGTCGGAAAAACCACAGAATGACAAAACCCGCACGTTTTGTGTACTTTTCAACACTTGCAATTGTTCTCCCACAGTTCCCATTCACACCCACTCAACATGAGGGAACAACTGCTTAAAATTAAGCCTCATTTATCAATGTGCTCCTAATAGACACATCTACAGCTCCAGCCATTGCCTTGATAAGTAACAACGCTGTGCCACAGCCTAAAATTGTAATCAGGACAGAACTCTAATTAGAGAGAAAGGGACAGATGATGACAGCGCGTTAAGATTGTTTCTCTTCCAAAACCCACTTAAATAGAGAGCTAAAAGGATTATTGCACAGTCTGAGAGGGATTTCAGCTCTAAATCCTGCAAGGAGCTTCCAGGAGAGCAGGCCACAGGAATTTTGCTGCCCCAAACATCCTCCCTGATGTTGAGGGGACCTTTTTCCCAGGTCAGGAAGGACTGGTGTTCTCCTGGTGTTCTCCTCTCCCTCTACCACTGTTTCCTCGTATGCCCATTGATACCAAAGCCTGTAGGAAGGAAAACCAGATGCTGCTGCTGATGCCCCAAGCCATACAGATTTTCACACCAAGAATGGCAACAGGACAACCCAAGCTGTCAATCATAGAATCATGGAATCGACTGTGTTGGAAAAGACCTCCGAGATCATCAAGTCCAACCCTTGGTCCAACTCCAGTCCCTTTACCAGATGATGGCACTCAGTGCCACGTCCAATCTCAGTTTAAAAACCTCCAGGGACGGTGAATCCCCCCCCTCTCTGGGCAGGCCATTCCAATGCCTGACCACTCTCTCTGCAAAGAATTTTTTTCTAATATCCAACTTAAATTTCCCCTGGCAGAGCTGCAGCCCGTGCCCCCTTGTCCTATTGCTGACTGCCTGGGAGAAGAGACCAACCCCACCTGGCTATAACCTCCCTTCAGGTGGTTATAGAGAGTGAGGAGGTCACCTCTGAGCCTCCTCTTCTCCAGACTGAACCCCCCCAGCTCCCTCAGCCTCTCCCCACAGCACTTGTGCTCCAGTCCCTTCCCCAGCCTTGTTGCTCTTCTCTGGACCCGCTCCAGCACCTCAATATCTTTCCTGAACTGAAGGGTCCAGAACTGAACACAACACCTCAAGGTGTGGCCTCAATACCTTCCATTTGCAGCGCCTTTACAGCTAATTTGGAAAATCAGATTTTGGGCTTTGACTTTTCCAGATCTTTCCCTCCTCAGGCCTGTTATTGACTAATATATCAAAGCCTTCAATGCGATGCATCCCTGGGGATGCCCCACCATCCTGATGAGGTATCACTCAATAACACAGGAGAAGCTGGCAAGAACCTCCCCTGGATCAGATGACGCAAGTTTTATTCTGTTTGTTTAATTTGCATGGTTGAGAATGAAGAGGAAGAAACGTTAACGGGTGGAGAAAGCAAGTTCGCATGCAAAAAAGTATTAAGTGTCTTAATAGGAATTCACAGTTGTGGGATCTTAGTTTGGAAAAGCTGATGTTTCTTTTCAGCTTTCCAACAGTTTCTGAAAGAAAAATCAAAAATAAATCACTGTATCAGAATTCCACATCATTCTGATTTTACTACCAAACTTAAGAGTTGTTCAGTTTAGCACCTGGATGAGCTTTAAGGTCCCTTTGAACCCAAACCATTCCAGGATTCTGTGATTTGGTGGGAGCAGAGAAGTCTCTGCTCAGTAGCCCCCCCTGCCCTGCCCTCATCTCTGACACTGTTTCCACATTCCCTGCCTACAGTTACCACAGTGACATTATTTGATGTCATACCATGAAGTCAGGAAACGAAATATAAACTGAAAAGTCCCCCTTATTCTCACACCCTGATCACTCTGCCTGTTAGTTTTGAGGAAAAGTTTAAATAAGTAGGATTAGAGTTTAATCTCAAAGCAAAGCAGCTCTGTCTGGATGGTATATCCCGTTTTGCCATTGGAAAAAAAGAGCACTTCCACAGTCCCACACTGTTAGATTGGATACCTCTGGGATTATTATCTCTGAAAAGGTAAATTGATTGCACGGGTTACAAGAGAGAGAATGACGCAAAGGAAGAGAAAGGCTCACAAATCAAAAAGAGGTTTGTGTTTCAGGCAGAAGAGGAGCTGGGAAAGGCTGCTGAAATTTTCCAAGGAGAAATATGGCACACTCATGGAAAAAACTGAAAGTGGAAGCAGCCACCACCAAAAGGAGGGGAGATGATGGACAACCTGGATGGACCGTGAAGGTCACAGGGACACAACATGGAGTCTGCAGTGGTGATCAGTGTCAAACAGGCAGCAGAGGCAGCTGGAGTTGCAACTGAGATGAAGATACGTAAGATTTGAAGACTTAGAAGGACTTCTTATTGAGACACTTAATGGGCAGAAGAGCTTCTGATGGCAAAGGGCTGGGCAGCATTACAGGGGGGCTTTTCAAACTCTGCTCTCATGTGATCCAGGCCTGGCTCCGTGGGATGGTGTTTAGAGAAAAATCCATTTATAACAGCAAGAGCTTCATGGTTGAATGAATGAAAAGGTATTTGCTGTACTTAAATGAAACTGGGATGTAGTACAGTGGAACAGGGAACCTGAGCTCTGCAAACACCTTTAAAATAGAAAAAGAAAAGAAATAAAGCAAGCACAAGGGGCAACAACCTCTGCCTGTAAGAGTCTTTTTGCTTTCTGGATTTTCATGGTGTTTACTGCTACGGAAAATTATCCTGAGCCAAATTTTATAGCTGTGGTACCCATGAATCAGAAATGTAGGTTTACTGGAAGCTGTCAAGCACACAAACTGCAGCACGGAAAAATTGGGTTTCATTCCAAAACCAATCCAATCACGGCGCTGGGATAAAAAGCCACAAACATGGGATCAAAAGACAGGCACATCCAACTTTGAACACAAACTAACTGGATAACTCCACTGAAAATAAACACCTGGATCCGTATTAGGGACAGCGGAGGCCACGAACACTCCATAGGATATCCAGGAAACCAAATGCAAACCCTTGGGCTCAGGGAAGACACACCCCACGCTGCCCATCAGGTGACACGGATCAGAGTTCTTTCAACTTTCAAAAAGACAAGAGTCTTTCACTGGGGCAGTGTATTGCTCAGATTTTCCAAGGTGACTGCGACGCTCCGTGGTCCCGGCTCACACACGGAGCGGGATTTAGTGAGCTGGTATTTTCCTGCTGATGAAGAAGAAGAGTTTTGGGAGAGTGTTCCATTTATGGGAGAGCAGCCATTTATTCAAAGTCATATTAAATAAGACTTTTCAGTCTGCCAGAATGAGGAAATGAAGGTCCTTAACATAAAAAACTTACAAAGTAGAGAAATAAAATCAGAGATCTGCTTTATTTCTTTGATCTTTCCTAGTGATAGTGCACTTGGAAGTTAATCCCACTCAATCAGCAGTAATTTCGAGATTATCTACAAACCCCACGGCCTTTCTACTGAAGGAGGCTGATTTACAGAGGCCTCTCCCAAGAGACAAGGGCCGTGGTGGACACCTGTTCTCCCAGCCTGAACCATTTCCACTCCGTGCAGAAGGCAACGGGGACGGAACGAGACAATGATGTCAATCACATCGCGGCTGAATTTATTTTTGAGGAGATGAGGACTTGTAAAAGCTGCCTGTAGAAAATTCCCAGGGCATTTGCAGGAGCAGACGGGCAGTTTGTAGGTGAGTTTGTCTGACAAGTGACAGTGACTATGGGGGAGGCACCAGCACAGCCCCAGCCCAGGGTCGGCATCGCTGCGAAAATAAACCTCCACCTGAGGAGCACCACGATGATGGTGGGTTTGCCCCGGCTAAAAAACCTTTGGCAGCTGAGGCAGAACTAAATCACATTTTCCCCATGTTACCTAATCAGCCTTATTTTTCTGTCTCCAATGTAACTTGACTCAGGGGCAGTGTTGGAACACGGTGCCCATCTATGCTAATAGACTAAATCACATTATCTGCTTCGAGCGAGGGCTGAGCTCTAAGTGGATTTTGTGCCACAGAAGAGCCCCACATTTAAGGTTGGAATCAGTATTAAAGGAGAAGATGGTTGTGTGAACACAAATACGGAAGCACATCGCTTGATGAAAGACAGATTTACTGGTGGGGGAAAAATAGGGAATATTTTCTCTAGTCCGTCTAAGCATTTTATTATTCAAAAGGAAAAAAGGGGGTGGGCCATCAGAGGAGCCCTATTTGTACTTTAAAGAAAGCTGCATAAAGGAGAAAAAATATGAATTTTCATGGATACACTAAAATATTCTTTGATTCAGGCAAGACCAGGGGTACGGACAAACAGCAAGATGTTATAAAGAAAATAAACATCAGTAAAGATACTGGGTCAGCATGTTGGAATTAGGTGGTATAAAACAACAAGGCACAGGGGTGCTCAGATTCAGAAATTCTACTTTTAAAATAACACAGGATCAGGGAAACACCAGAGAACCACCAGCTATCTAGTGATTGAGCAGCTTTGGCTGCTGGGTGGGCAGAGCCAGCCCAGCCCTGGCACAGGCGAGGCAATAACCCGGGTGCCGAAAATACACATGGAAATGGTTGTGGAAAACAGAATTCACATGGAAGATCTTGTGGTGGCTGCAAATAATCAACCCATGGGGCCAGTGGCACCGAGGACTGCTCTGGGCACACAGCGGGTGATGCAGCAGGAATCACGCAGAGCATCCTGGCGGTGGGAAAGGTGCTGCTGCAGCGGGATGGGCAGCCCCAGTCACCACCCAAAGCCACTGCAGCAATGAAGGAGGGGCAGGGCAGAGCTGTTAATTCCCACAGATTTCAGGGGAGGGTTGCCAGGCTTGGTCTCTCAATCTTAGATCAACTGAGCCTAAATGGGATTTTTGTGCCAACGTTTATGAGACTTTGATGCCAGTAGGGATTTTGAAGAGCAGGGAATTCAACTTGTGCATCCCCAGAGCTGAAGGACAGGAGCAGAAAGGAATGGCATCCACAGAAAGCAAAAGGTGTGCTGGCACAAAGGTTGGTCCTGCCCTCTATGGAGACCTTTGTCCCATTTCATTTGGGTTCCAAGAAAACATTTTTTAGCAGCATTCTCATGCCCAAAACGTATGTGACTGACTATACACAGAGATCAGCACCTGGAGAGAGGGATTAGCAGAGGCAGCTCTCTGGGGGCTGAAGCTCCAGCTTATTTTATTTTATTTATAAAAAGCAGATCATAATGGATAAGGAAGTCCGAGCTGGATCTTCCTCTTCTGCACGTTCCTCCTGGTGTAATTTAAGAGCTGGGCCAGAGTCCGTCTCCCTCACGTTCCCTCCCTGGCGAAGATGGAATAAAACAGCCCATGGAAATCTTATCCTGTGGTTTATGCAGCAGATTAATACATGGTAGGACTGGGAGGAATTTTGACAGAGCTACGGATTACAGTGTCTGCATTCCGAGCAGGATGTATTTTATACAAAATCAGCTGCAAATCTTCTTAAACTTTCATGTAAAAAAAAAAAAAAAAGAACTTCTGTGCACATGGTACCACTGAAACCTTGAAGTGCATTTCTCCTCAGGTTTTCTGGGATTTTATGGTTGAGTCATTGGTTTCTTTCAATTTATTGCTGCCTTCTATTTCCAGCAAGGGTTGTGGCCTTGGGACAGCAAGAGACCTTGGAGCTGATTCTCTGTGGTAAGAACATTTAATCAATTTTACCCATCACCGCTGAAATTTGGTTTCATCTCCCTGCTTAGAGATGACTTCACACTTCCACTAATACAGACAAAATAAAAAGCAGGATGCTCAACTATAAAGAGGAACCACAACGTAAATTAGGTGAAAAAACAGAAGCGCTGCTTAACGTTTTCTTTTATATTTATGTTTGACTTTGAAGACTGCAGCAATGCCTGAAAAGAGGGAACGGCTGAAACTGCTTTAAAGGAGAGAGTTGGAAAGAAAGATGAAGTTTTCTTCTTTATTTCTGCTAATTTTGTATTTCTATTAATAATACTATCCCTGGAAAAACACACAGGTGTTACCTAAAGCGTTTAGAACAATCATCATTGTGGAGTGACAAATAATTGGGTTTAAATCTGGGTATTTAAATAAAAATTAATAATATATGCTCTTCCTATTATACTTTGATAAATTGCAGCATTTTGACTTTAATCAACTGAATTTTACCAGTGTCAAGACGCAATTCTGATCTCACCTGTCTAGAAAATAAGACAATCCAAGCACACAAAAAACCTATAAAAGAGAAGATACTCGAAGCGGCGCCTAAAAAGAGGGACACAGAGAGCACTGCTGGGGCTGAGGAGTGATAAAGAAGGTTAAGAGAGGAAATGCCACTTTTTGTAAGTTCTCCCCGCCCCCTAAAATACTCTGTGTACATATCCAGACATATAAAAGGACTTGGTTTCCTTTTAATAACATTTTTAACGCACTAAGCCTCAGTTTGCACAAGCCAATAAAAAATAACAGCATTACAAGACATGCTCCTACCTCAGTTTGTATTTCCTTGAAATTCTTGGAGTTTTTTAGCACAGTTGTTTTACTGACTTGGGAAAATGCACACAGCACACAGAAAGGGGAAACACTTTTTAAATCAGCAGAAGGCTTCTCTCTCTTTATTTATTTCCTAGTAAAGCACCACGTTGATCTGTGAATGATCCCGGCGTAAGATTTACAAGCCTGTAAGAGCAACCTGGAAATTGGATCTTTGAGAGAAGTTCCCAAGATTTACGCCCTGCAGAACGTCAACAAAAGAAATAGGAACGTGGGAGTCGAGCTGCCCAAGGCACAGCTTCAAAACAGGAAAGTTAGGAAGAAAAGTTAATACAAGGATCATCTTATGTGTGAGAGAAACAGTTCTTGAGAGTTCTACCTGGGTTATAAAGCACTGGAATTTCGAGAGAGTCTCTCTTGGAATGACCTGTTACAGTGAGCGCTTCCACAGTAAAGGGAATCAAGCGAATTCACTGCTTTGCACAGTACATGAGAAGGGGGTAAATTCTGTTCTCTCCACTAGAAGGTGACAGATCTGAGCTCCATGGGACACCCCCATAATCCTGCTGGCAGTAGGAGATAGATTCCTGAAGATTAAAATAAAACTTTGAAAAATCCAATAAAAACTTCGGTAATCTACCTACTATTTCTGAAACGGGAAGCGCAGAAATAATTCCACCTCTTCTCCTTAAAAGAGTAATTTTCAATTACAAAGGTGTACAGAATTCCTCATTCCAGACGATTCTTCCAAACAGTTCGAATACTGAAACCACATCTTTCAGGGCAGCAAACACGGACTTACAACAGGTTGGCAGAGGAAGTAAAAATCTAGTGAAAACTCCAGATTTACTCCAAAGGAAGAGTTAATTAAAGATGGAAACCCTTAAATGCTGCACAGAGCCCAGGTCAGAGTTCCAGCTGCATCTGCAATGGCAGGAATTGTGATATTTTGGGAAAATAAACCATTCTCAGCCTGAGTTCAGCACACCACAGTTTATCTGTGCTCACAAGGCAATGTCAGGTGTTGCCTGCCTGGACACAGCTCAGGAAGGAATAACCACAAAACAGTTAAAACATACGCAAAAACTTATAAATATCTACAGATATTTGATGTTACAGTAAAAACAGCTTTAAATTGAATTAGCTGACGACAGGAGCAAGAAAGAACACACACCAGAACAAGCATTAGGATCTGGCTCCAGGATTAGGTAGATTCAAACTGCACATTATCAGCAAGGCATGCTAATATTTGCAAACTCGGGGAAGAAGAGACGAGGGCAGATGTGGAAGGGAAGGATCAGAGTGGTTTAAGGAGGAAAATATGCCCTACAGATAGAGCCTGGCCCAACCTACGCAGACATCCTAGAGGAGTCAGAGCAGAGCTGGAAAAACTGGAATATTTAGGAAATGTAGTGCATTGATGTGACTCTACTGAGGCACCATCAGTGCAACATTTATCTATCACCTCCCTTTGTAATGAGTGTTTTTAGGGATGGTCTCTACGAAGGCACCAGTCCCCAGGCACTCCCAGATTCAGGCACTGCTCCCCTCCAATCTCACTTTTCTCTCCAAAGAGCAAGAAGGACCCAACTGAGACACAAAGACTGAAGGGGGGGTGAAGAGCAAACCCCCTCCTTCCACAACCCTTTCGAATAATTAAAAAATGAAAACTATGACTCCCAGTGCTAACTTTGCACTGGATGACCTCCCCAGCTCCACACGGAAGCTACAGCATAACCCTGCATTAATAATGAAATCAGACAATTTTATACCTCTTCAATAATGGATGCCAAATATATTTGGGTTTAGGAAGGACAGGATTCATTTATCGATCACGGTGCATTATCTCCAACCTGGAAACTTCTAAGCAGCTTTCATCTCCTGTGCCATCCTAAATAATTCAGAATGTAATTTCGCTTGGGTTATTTTGTTTGTATCTTTTCCTATTAAATTTGTATTTTTTAATCAAAAGAAAAGATGACAGGCCCGTAGTAAAGGGTCAAAAGTCCATCTCATATTACTCAAAAAAGTCCCAAGGAAATCTTCTTGAAAAGTCCCAAAAGTGAGGATCCTTCTGCCTAATTCCTAGTTTTTAGAGCACAGACCCCTGTACTGTATTTGTACAGTGTTGCATGTATATTTAATAATGACTGTAATAACAGTAGCAAATAACTTTGAGCTCTTGTTAAAAGGACACAGCCACAGTAGAATTTCTCTAGGAGTTATTTGTTCATTTTGGAACAGTTTATCCCTGTCAATTCTCAGCGTGGAAACAGAAATTTTGTTCTGGCTTGTAAGTTGAAAAGTAAATTTGAACATGCAAGAAATGGTTACTAATTTCTGCTGCATTCACTCCAAAGGTGAATTCTTGTGTAAGGGACCAACAAAGTGTGCAGGGTAGAGATTTACAGGCTTATCTGGGGAATATTTTAATATTAATGAATTTCCAGCAAGGTTAGATCTTCATTTCCCCTATCTATAATTAGCGGGGGGAGAAGAAAGGATGAGAACAAACAGATGCCATGGTGACACTGAAAACTAGGAAAGAAAAAAGACAAATGGAATAAACAGTGTCTCAGGCAAGTTAATTAGGAGTCCTCTGCAGTTCCTAAGGCCTTGGAATGGCCAGTTCAAAAGATACCACTGCCATAAAGGGATTATTGTAGGACTCGACAGGTCAGTGGTCAAGGTTTACATCAGATTTGGGGAGGAAAGTTGTGCTATGAGAGACAAAATCAAGAAGAGTATGTTTTCATCGTTACAATAGGAGAAAACACAGGGACAAGTTCCAAAGTGGAGCAGTGGATGCAAAGTAATCAGCTGACAATAACTATTATTCTGCTTTAGGGCTTCTCAGACAATCAGCCCAAGTGATGCTTTGAGTGCCTCTACGGTAAGAGAGGATTTCACAAGGTATAAAGCCATAAAACAGTAATCCCGGGATTATTGGACTATCTGGATGTGCAATTAGGAGCTGCTTTATTCTCTAACTCATGCCCACTCTCACTTCACTCATGTTTCCTCTCCTCTTCCCAGAAAGTCACTCCCAGCACTTTTGACCACCCTGTCCCAAGGTATTTGACGTCATTAAGTTTTAAGGAATTCAAATAACTACATATGTAATGATTTTAGACATGTCTATATTGTCCCTTCTCCCAGGTAACAACTGACAGGACAAGATGGAACATCCCGAGTTGCACTGGGCAAGGTTCAGATTGGATATTAGGGAAAATTTCTTCGTGGGAAGGGTGTACAGCCACGGGAACAGGCTGACCAGGGAAGTGGTGGAATATTTGCACAACTAAAACCCTTGGACATCCCCCACTGGCTTTAGGGGGTCCCTCTGAGGGCAGGGGGTGCAGGAAAGTGACGAAAATGTGAGCTGTCACATGAAATAAGTTCTGTAATTCAGCGGGGTTATGCCTGATGGGAAGAGAAGAAATGGGGAGCAAAGGCACGGCGATGTGAGCTGCAAAGCCAACAGGTTTATCTCAGTGCAGCTAAAAAGCAACGGACAAAAGTAATATTTAATATAAGTCTGTGTAGCCACCCTCCTCTAGCACAGCACAAAAGGAAATAGCCATGACACGCAATGCTGCCACGTAATAAACCACAATAAAAGCCGCGAGACTTGCTTTAATCGCGCGCCGCCGTGATTTGTGAGACCCCGAGCTAAGCAGAAGGGCCTCCCATGCAATCATCCTTGGGGGTGTTATTGCTGCAGAAGGCGACGCTCAATTATTTACAAAGCACCACCGACGCCCCACAAAAGCCAGATTTTAAACTGCCCGTGCACGCGCCACCTGTCCAAATAATTGTTCCGAACAAATCGAAGTTTGGGGATGTGTTTGGGACCAGCGTGGTGATGGCTCTGTGTGCAAACCCCCACAACTCTCATTTCTCACTCGCTGCCTGCCCCTCACAGGCCGAAGATGAATGAAGTAATCATCCTTGAAGAGCTTTGCCAACCGAAAAGAAATAATTTCGAGAGCACAAATTAGCAGTTGCAAAAAAAATAAAAAAATAAAAATAAAACTATCCTACTCTACTGTGTCTCGCTAATTAAAATGCTCCAGAAATCACCAGAGATTTGGAAAATGGATCAGAGCGTGTCTTTCTGGAAGCTCTTGTTCTCTCAGTGCATTTCTTCCTGGTTCATTTATTAAAGTCTAAGGAATCTGAAAGGAATATGACTCTGAATTTATACAGAATGAAGAAATGAGCGTGATTTGCATGGAAGGAAAAACCTGGACCTGATCACAGGCCATGGAAAGATCCTTCTGCTTCCCTGGACATGGGGACTTCCATCTCTGGGCTCCAGAGCTGCTTCACAACATTCAGACCCCTGAACACGACCTGGCTCAGATTCCAAGGTGCAAATAATATTTGGGACCTCCATGCCAGTGAAAAACGTGTGGATGTCCACAAAAAACATGTGGATGTGGCACTTGGGGACATGGGTTAGTGGTGGGTTTGGCAGTGCTGGGTTAAGGGTTGGACTTGATGATCTTGGAGGGCTTTTCCAACCTGAACAATTCTGTGAGTCACAGTATAAATAAAGCTTTTAGTTTTATATTAAGACAGCCCCATTAATAGTAATTTCCTTGTAATATTTAATACCATTTAATACTCACAGCCCAAAGGGGGAGGTGGGACAAGTTAAATGATGACACATATGATTATAAACAATATATACAATATAATAATATTATATATATAGTACTTGAGGCAGAAATGCAGACTGCAGTGCCAAAAGGGATTTCGGAAGGGAATTCCAATGTTCACAGCCATTCCATCATCTCTCACCCCAGCTGCACCTCCAAGAAACTGCCAAATTCTCCCCCATGTCCATGGATTTCCAGCTCTTGGGAGACACTATTTGCTTTTTTCCATGCCTTGCCTGAGCTACACCGAGATTTACACCCCAAAGTGCTGATAATGCACCAACAAACAAATCCATAAATGTATAAAGGAAAGTTCCAGCAGGTTCTCGAAATACCAAAACATTCTCCATTTATTATCCATGAATAGGGATAATAAAGAGTTAGATATATTGCTCCACTCCTTTATTAAAAGCTGCAGTGCAAAGGGACTGTGAATTCGTTCCTCCCCAGGCAAACACAGCGGCCCCATTTGCTATTCAAGCACAGGAGGCACCCACAGCAAGGCTGAAAAGCTGCTGCTCAGGTTTGCCCTTTAACGTCTGACACACACACACACACAAAATACACCTTCAGTAGTCAAAATGTAATTAAAACCCAGAATTTCAGCCTGTTTGAAGTTCCCTCTCCAGGTGAAAAGTCAGCTTAGCTGCTCTGCTGAAAAATACTGTTTTCATTGTCAGTGTGTCAGGAAAAGACTTTCAGTTTATGTTGAAATACCCACTGCCAGAATTTTTTGAAATTAAAGTGCATATATTTAAAATAGTACAGAAATGGGATCAGGCAGAAGGTGAAGTCTCTTCTGTGAACTGAAAACGACACTAATTTCCCCTGCGCATTCCAATCCCAACTTTTTGTTAATTAAAACAGGTCGTTGCACACGCAAAAGCGACTCAGACACCGATGACAATTTGGGGACAGCACTGAGCAGGGAACAACCAGAGCTGCATCCCAGCTCCATTCAAACCAAAGGAATATTTGTTCCCGAGCTCAGCACGGCGAGGTTTCCATGTGCAGAAACCAGAGGTTACATTCAGATGGAGACCTTGCACTCAGAAACACTGAAAAGAGGAAAACCGAAGCCAAAAATACAAATATTCCTTCTCTATTTTCCCATGGAAGCAGAGGACAGCACAAGGAATGTCTGTAATGTGGCTGGAAAGACACTCCACTCTGGGAGCTGCCCAGGAACCAGACTTCACTGCATCCCAGAAGAGCCCAGCTCCATCACCCTGGCTCCCTCTGCTCCCGAATGTCCTTGTGCAAGAGGGAATCTGCCTTCCCACTCTCCCAAGCTCAGGAGCCAGAGGAACCTTCCCCACGGCGGCAGAGTGGGCATGGGAAGAGGAATTCTCCACCTGCTTGTGACTTCCTCCCTTATTCCTGGCACGGATATGTCCAGAAAAATGTTGGATGAATGAGTTTTCCTGGAATCACAGAATGATTTGGGTTGAAGTAGACCTTAAATATCATCTCGTTCCACCACCTGCCATGGGCAGGGACACCTTCCACCAGACCAGGTTGCTCCAAGCCCCATCCAAGCCAATCCACGCTATGACTCCATGATTGTAATCCTGCATCCTACCTGTTCCTTCTGGGCAGACCTGAGGGTACAACCATAACCACAGACCTTAAAGTCCTCATCTTAGAGCTATGAAATGATATTTTCTGGTCCAGCGCCCTTGCAGATGCGGGAGACCTAATGCCTTTCAGAGGGAGAACACCCAAGGTTGGCAGATGGATCTCAGAGGTGCTGCTTGGTCCTCACATGCCAAAGCAAAATAAATAAACAAGCGAATAAATAAATAATGAAAAAACAAACTAACCCAATCCACAAATCCCATATATTCTCCCTGGATATCTCATCCTAAGGACTTGTTAATACAAACTCCTTCCATAAGCCTGTGGGTTCTCTTGCTCATTACACAGCACATACCAACCACAGAAAACGCCTCTGTATAGATTTAATAGTTGTTAATTTATTTTAAATTGCATTTTTATTTCAGCAGTTGAACACCAGTACTATCCATTACATTAGGGGATTAGAAATCCTACATGGTATGACTGAGCTGGGATGACTTTTTTTTCTCCCTTACCATGATAATATTAAACTATTCCAGAATATATATATATTTCTTTGAATATTCACTCCATGTTTCTCTGGAGGATTCATTAGAAATTCCACTGCATTTGATTTAAAACATATATTTTCTCCAAACTATTTGAATAAGTAATGAATAAAGGAAATTTCATCTATTTTATTAATGGAGTCATAAATCAGGGGGCTGAGTTAAGAGCTTGTATTTACTGCTCACCTTGCGTTATGAACATGGGAGAAACTACTAAGCAGTTTCCTCTTCCTGTCGATACCCTAAATAATTCAAGGAGGAATCCCAGATTGACTTCTCATCCATGCATACCCATTTGAAAAAATGTGTTTCTATATTTTCAGTATCATAATACTGTTCTCAAATTAACAACTTCTTTCCCCAAATCACTGAATGCTTCAGGCAGATTTTTCTACGCTGTACCCCTTAAAATTCATGTTCGACAGGGCACACTGGGCTGTATAACTTCCCCCTGTGACACCTTTATGATTCTCCTCCCCGTAACTCTCAGTTGGGGAGAGTTCAGGGGACGTTTCTTGCTCCTGATGAACAGCTCTGCCCATGAACTTTTAACTCGGGACTTCTCGAAGCTTCCCTTTAATGACTTTCCTGTGCCAGTGAGGGACAATGGGAGCGGAGAACCTGACCCTGCCTCTCTTCAGCTGCTCTCCCCAAACCTCCCAACCAGCACCTTCCTCGCTGCCATCACAAAAAGGGCACAGTCTGGACACGCGACATTCAGACAATATCCAATTTGAAATCCAAAATTCATTACAACTCGGTTTGATGTGTTTAAACACGTGGACAAGGGGAAATTGGGATGGGATTATTTCCCCCCGCCGGTATTACAGTGGGAACGTTGTTCCAGAGACAGGAAAAATAAAGACCCTTGCAAATAATTAAACATTGCAGTTCAGGGTCATCATTTATTAATGAAGACAAAGTAGCCCAATGCTGGGACCTTGGAACTCTGTTTTATGATTATGACAAAGCTGATCTTTAATTGCACCAACTAAAGATTATTTGTCTCCTGTAGCTGATAGCAACATTTACTGCCTTCCCCTGGAAAGCTCTGACAAGAACTTTGCAGAACATCATTCTGGTTTCAGCAAAACTCTTTTACAGCTTCTGTTAAGATTAGAAATGAGAAGTCTAGAGGAGTTAAGCCTGTCTTACTGCCACTAATTGCTTAATAGCATTATAACAAAAATTATGTTATTTTACATTTCAAGCTTTGCCTACTAGTTAAGTTGTATTTTAGCCACTTGTGTTTTCATTATTTAATGTTAATTGTCATGAAATCCATATGTGTATATCTCCTCACAGTACATTAATTAAATCAATTATCAAATCTCAGACACTTTGTAACACTGAAATACCCGAAAACATTCCCTAGCAAATCATCTCACATTTATTATTTAGAATGACTTTGTTCTTTTTTTTGCACAACGCATAATAATTGTGGGCTGAGCAGAATTACACATATTCTCCTGTTAAATGTATTAGCATAAACATATAATATTTTTAATTATTTCCTTTGTGGATAAATTTTAGGTTTAATTGCCAGCTATTTCTCCGTGATATAATGAACCAATAAGCTCTTCCAGGGGCAAGGGAATCCTCTGAGATTCCCTCAGTCTTTGCAATAGAACACATTCAGCATATTTAGCTCCAAGGAGTACTCGGCTCATCTCTGCAGCTGCAAACTCCAGAGAGACCTGAGCAAGCCCATGTTCAGGAAAGTCTGTATTCACAGCCCCCAGCATGGTTTGGGTTGGAAGGGACCTCAAAGAGCAGCTAATTCTACTCCCCTGGGACACCTCCCACCAGCCCAGGTGGCTCCAAGCCCCATCCAACCTGGTCTTGGACACTTCCAGGGATCCAGGGGCTGCCCACCCTCCCAGGGAAATCTTTCCTCCTCAACCTCATCTAAACCAACACTGTTTCAGGCTAAATCACCCAATGCCAATTCTACCTCCATCCCTTTAGACAGAGCACTTTTCTCCCAGGCTCAAGTAGAACCTTTGAAAATTAGCCCTCTTGCTTTTGGTTGTGCTCTGTGGACCCAACAGCCCCACCTGCCTGAAGGGTGTTAAGCTGAGACTGGACATGGCACTGAGTGCCAAGGTCTGGGAATCACAGCGGGGTTGGATCAAGGGTTGCACTTGACGATCTTGGTGGTCTCTTCCAACGCAGCTGGATTCTATAATTCTCCATGCCCATTTCTGCAGGGACAGCACTGAGGGTCCTGCTCCTCCCACACCTCTCACAAACACCTTTTATTACATTCTGGTCAACACCTTTCCCGGTTTATTCCAATTTAAGCTGAGCACATTCCCCATCTTCGTAAAGACCTTGTCGTCTCTAATTTTGTTCCAATGGAAACTTCATGGAAGTTTTATGGAACTTTTATGGAAACTCTGAGCTCTCTATGAAATGATGTTTTGGGACGTACCCCCACTTTGTTATCAGCAAACAGGTAAACGTGGGATGGACACCGTGTGATAGGCATGTCTCTGAGGAGCACCCAAGACTGTAGACAAGAGAACTGCTGCTCAGCTTGGCTGTCAACCTGTCCTCAAGTTGCTGTCACTTTGGCACCTACATCTGCCTACAGAGCATGTACGGCCCGTAAATTGTATAACACAGCACTGCGGCTCCGTCTGAGAGGGGAAAATGCAACAATAACTAAGATTCCAAACACCCCGGTAGCACAAATGCTCCATTTACCCAGGCACACGTCAAAAAAGTGCTGAATGTGCCTCCTTTTAATGAAAGTTCCCCTTTAGCTTGCAACTGTTTTAACAAGCCCTTGGAGACTCCCCATCCACTGCACGGCCCCTTATTTTTAGAAAAGACAATTAGTCTCATGCTTGGTTGTGACTAAGCACTACAGGCACATCCAAATTTGCACTAACACAGAGCTCTGCATATTTTAAAGTGTCTCCAGCTTGGTAAAACATAACTTTTGGGAAAACATAATATGGAGAGTAGGAAATCAAGCAAGAACAGCTGGGTAAGCAATATCAATATTTCTCTGAGTCATTGGCTTATTTTATACATATAATATGTGGAAAATATGGGTTCATTCCAGCACATTGGAGACATCACTCTGGCTCCAGGTGAGCACAAATTGGCAGCTGCAAATACCTTGGAACTCTCCAGCATTTTACAGCGTGTGAAGGAGCTCAGAATTACATTTTTCAAAGTTTTTACCTGACTTCCCCGTGACAAACATTGTAATTTTAAGATGCTGCTGCCTTGCATTAAGTTAAACTTTAATGTCCACCGAGAAGGACAGCTTTATTTTTTAAGTGACCACATCAAGGCTGGGAATAGGCACGGCCATTAAATGCTGATCTTTACAAATCCCAGCAACAAGCTCTTATTGGTTCCCACGGCGGAGCACTCATTTCGTCCCAGATTTTATAATATCGGTTGAAAGGTTTAGGACCCAGCATAAAGCAAAGGAACGCAGGAGGCCAAAGATGAATTATACATGGAAAAGTTAGAGAGCAGCCTGAAGTTTTTATGGAAGTTTCCAGCGTGACCTTCTCGGGAAACGCAAAAGTCGCCCTAAGAAATCTGAGCCAGTTCCTCCCTCATTCCCCCAGGGATCCACGGGATGAAGTCCCTTCCACGGAATGCTGTGTATGGGAAACTGTCAGGGCTCTGGGGGGTTCTGATGGGGGTGGGTTTTTGGCAGACTCTCCTCTTTTGGAGCACTTTAGTGCAACCAAAACAGAGCGATGCATGCCAGGATTACGTGACTGAGGAAATCAAGGGCATCCCATTGTTTTATTTCTCCCTCTCCAACTATACATTGTTTTTTTCCTGAGACACCTCTTTGTAAGAGCCCATTTTCCATTTCAAATGTGGCAGTGATTTCAACAGATCAGCCAACTTTAAAGAGGAGGGGAAAGGAAAGGAGGGGAAAAGGCAGGAGGGGAAAGGAAAGAACCACTGAAAGGGATTTCATTCCTGCCTTTATTCCTGCTTGTTTACTGTTGGTACAGGATGTAAATTTCTGGACCTTTACCAGCCATAAAAAGTGATTTATCGAACAAAGGAGAGAAAGGAAAATAAAAAAAAGAGAAGGTTTGACAATTAAAGAACTTGTGCTTGTTCAATTTATTTACTTTTCTAGCAGCTTCCACTTATACCTTCAGCTCCCTATTCTTCTGGAGTTTTAAAAAGTGCAGGTTTAATCCTACAATGTAAGTTGAAACATTGTAAATAAATCTTTTTCTTTAAAATTTTTACTTGTTTGTTTATGAGATTTTGTGAGGGTTTTCTTGCTGATGTTGTTCTTGTTGTTAAGTCATGGCACTCAGAAGATAAATCACAAGGAGACACTCATGCACAGTAAAAGAACTACTTTAGGACTCCAGTAAGAGAAATGTTTTAAACTTTCTTTTGTTAACACAGTTTGGGATTGTTATTTTTTTTAATTAAAGCTCTCCACATCTAAAGTGCATTTAGCAATAACTGACCAGGGATTAACTCACCTTTAGGGTTTGTGCTGGTGCAGACAGGGGCACTCCAAACTTAATGGATTTGGTTTTAAAGCTTAAAACAACTTAATTGCATATTAGTTGAGAAGAGAAATGTGGAGATTTTTTTCATATATCTCTTACATATGTTTTATACATTCCTTTTAGGCATGTACCCATGAGTTTGGAGTTCTTCATGTAAAAGAATTACATCTAAAACCCTAAGGAATCCATGGATTTCCTGTTTACTAAAGTAAGTTAATAAATTAAACATCTATTATTCTGAAGGACACAAATAATTTAAGCAGGTCCTCCAAAATTAAAAAAAAAAAGCACTACTTCCAGCAAAACCAAACGGTGGGACTTTAACATTTCAGCATGACAGGAAAAAAATCTTTGAAAGGTTTTGTGAGTGAACTTTGGGAGAAAGTTAAACTTGGGTTATTGATTTAGCAACTGGCATGTTAATCTGTTATTATTTAAAGGGAAATAGCTTTGCATGGGAGATAATCTACTTGTCTTATAGTCCCCATCTCCTGCAAGAATTTTCTTGCTCATGCATAGATAGTGTCTTATCTAGTCCTGACTGGAGTCAATAGTGGGTTGCTGGTTTGTTTTTTAAACAGCAGCTGCACTGGGTATCTACAGGGGACGAAAAAGTGAAAAGATTACAGTTCTGACCTGCTAAAATTGATTTATAAGAGGGAATATTTTTTCCCTCCTATTATGTCCGAGTGATAAATTGGTCTTTCAAGCTAAGGCTGTGTGAAAAACTGATTCGTCAATTGTAGCCTGGACAAAAATAAAAAATGGGAAAATTACCCACTTCAATTAAAATGTACAGTGATTTTTATTTTTTTTTGTGTGTGGTTTGTTCTTTCCTCACAGACACGAGAATAATAAATATGTATTCCTGGGATGGTTAATGGTGGGAAACAAGAGGATGTAAAGGTTGAAGGAGGGGCCACTTACAAAGGGAAGGAGGGGCAGAGGACTCTGGGCACGACCCACAGAGAGGAGACCAGGGCTTCGTCTCACCTTCTGCCTCAGGGGGACACGAAAGGCACCAGCAATGAATGAACCCTGCTGGACCCAGTACAGCACCAGAGCTGCCCCACTGCTCCTGATCCACCAGAACATCCATCAAACGTGTGGGAAAGCAGCCGGGAACTCACAGCACACTGGGAACACTGGATGTGGGGACTGCCCACACCCACTGCAGGTGAACAGGGTTGGGGCAGCAGTTTGAAGCCAAACCCAGAACTCGCCCACGTAAGAAGAAAGAAGAGGCAACATAAACCCCCAAACTGACTCATGTAACTCAAAAATATATCTATAAATAACCAAAACCAAATTCAAATTGTTGCCAGCAGCTGCATCTTTCCACAGCTCTCGTATCTCCACGAGATCGTGTTTGCACCAAATCACAGGAATTCCAGGAAGCAAAAAACAACAAGGAATGGCAGGGAGGGACCGGAGCTGCAGCCTGTCCTGCAGGAGCTGGGAATGCTTCAGACACCAAGGAAAGGTGTCCTCGGGTGGCAGTGGGGAGTGATTTTCACCCCAGTGGGTGATGCCACATCAGGCGCTCACCCACAGACACTCAGGGGGAAAGCAAAGCATCAGCAGGAGGGGCTGGAACAGCAAAAAGAGCACTGGGGAGTCTAGGGAGGAAAAATGAATAAGGGTATGTATAATTTATCCACTGTTTTCTATGGATCAAGGGATTCTTCTCAGCAGCCCACTGAAGGGCAAGCGACAGGAGTGACCCGCAGGATGTCACAGTGCAGGGAACAGACATCAGGGCTCACATCTCCCTGTGAGTCCCATCACAGGAGAGCCAGAGCAGAGCAGAGAGGACAGAAAACAGCAGAGCCAACCTCCCAGAGCTAGAACTGAACAGAATCCCCCTTTTTTTTAACTCAGGACCCCCCTTTGTCGGAGCTGACACTTGTGCCTGTTAATGGGAACCTACTTGCGGAATTCCCACCCAACCCACTCAGCCCTCGATAGCCCAAGACCAGTGTCACCAGTTTGACCTGTCTGCTCATGGTTCCAGTGTCCAGGGGACAGCTCTGCCTCAGCCCCCACCCTCAGGTTTGTTCTCAAACATCCCTTTGCTTGAACACGCCAAGTGATGGTCGCGCTCGGCGTGAATGAGGAGTGTGAAGGCAAAAGCAGGTTATTGATCAACAACTCTGATTTCATACCCTCAAAAATAGTAATAATAGAAAAAAACACACCTTAGCATATAGGCTGCAAAATCTATCACTACTGTTTAGCCAAAACCAACACTGATGGAGACACAGATGAAATCCAAACCCTGGAAACCAGCGTGGTCCAGGTTTGTCAGCACAGGACACAGATGATCCCGCTCATGAAGTCCCTGTGCTGTGCATCCTTGGCATTCCAGAGGCACAGAATATCCCTGTGGGTCCCTTCCAGCTCGGGATATTCTCCGGTCCTGTGCAGTGCCCAAGAGTGCACAGGAGGCTGCTCCTGCTGAGGGCTCAGTTCACGTTCTCACTGTTATGGGTTCCAGCAAAACCAGGGCCCTCCTGCCTTGGGTTGTCCCAGGCTCTTTCCCATCCAGGAGAGGGAAAGGCCACACTGAAGTGTCCACCAGGTCCACCAGGCAGCGCCCATGGGGGAGTCAATGGTCCCCTTTCCCAGGCACAGAGGGTCAGCAAGGGTTTAGAGACACCAAAGCAGGAGTCCACCTGCCTGCACAGCGTGAACAGCCCGCTGGGAATCACAGAGGACCCCGAGCTGGAAGGGACCCATCGGGATCATCCAGTGCAGGACACCCCAACGATCCCAGCCTGTCCCAGAGAACATTCTCCAAACGCTCCTTGAACTCAGAGAGGCCCCTGGGGCTGTGACCAACTCCCCATTCCAGTGCCCAGTCACCTTCTGGGAGAAGAACCTTTTCCTGAGCTCCAGCCCAACCCTGCCCTGACTCACTGCCAGGGCACTTCCTCGACTCCTGTCACTGCTTGGTGCCCTCCTGCCCTCACCCTGGCACTGCCTCTCCCTGCTGGGGCACCAAGGGCAGCCCTGCTTGTCCCAGGGTTATCAACACACTCAAACCACTTCACTCCATCCTTCTCCCACTCCCGTGCTCTTTGGAGAGCAGGAACACCGGGATCCGGCTCCCCACGTTTCCTTTTTTTCTTCCTCTCGTGATAGATTTCCTTTTCAATAAATATGAATAATCTGAAAATTGGTTCTCTCATCTTTAACAACAACAACTACTTAGAGGAGCGTTGAGAGGATTAATTTTGAAGTACTCTGAAAATGTCAAGCGCTTATTAATTATAAGTTAATTGGAGTTAGAATTACATTATGGTAAATAACAATAAATTAACATAGATGATGGGCAAGCGGGAAGGAGCAGATTTTGAACAGCATTGTGCAAGCTTTTAAGAAGCCTTTTGAAGAGACAGAGTCTGACTGAAGGCACCCAGTGAATTCACTGCTACCGAGAACTCTTACATACGTGGAGAATTTAAAGCGATTTCTTCTCACCTGTCAGCTTTGGTTCACTGCTGGTTTTCTCTGATCTACGGCCCGGAGCAAAAGGCCCCCATGACTTGGAGGAGAAGAACAAGTTTTAGCATTCATTTGTGCCAGCTGAGAGCCTTTTAGGAAACACCAGGGAAGATGAAGTATATATGGAAAACACCTTTATCCCGCAGCGGGAATAACAGCAGCCTTAGTGCCTGTGGGGGTTGTACCTGTCTGATAATGCAGGGGAGTGGTTACAGCTCATGGGAAATGAAAAGCAAAGCCTAAATCTTTCCTCTGACACACAATCCCCAGCCTGAACTTCCTCTGTGCCGGAGGCTCCGGGCACAGAGTCACCCCAGAACAACACCCAACACAGGAGTTGGGGTGACAGACCCAGCCTGGGGTCTAATTCAGCAGGTCCTGTGACCAGGTCTGGCCAAGCACCGGGACCAGGCGGTGCCAACAACTCCTTCCCTCTCCAAAGCCCTCCCTGTTCCTCTCCCTGGAAGGAAACCAGAGGATTTTGTGCAGTGCCAGACGAGGACTGCACACAGAGCAGAGGAAATCTGAGGGATGCTCAGCTCAGCCGGGGCTTCGAGAAGTCTCTCTTGCTCAGGCTTTGAGCATGGGATCATTTCTGCTGCTTGGAACCAAAGCTCTGGAGAAGAGGAGGCTCAGAGGTGACCTCCTCACTCTCTAGAACCACCTGAAGGGAGGTTATAGCCAGGTGGGGTTGGTCTCTTCTCCCAGGCACTCAGCAATAGGACAAGGGGGCACGGGCTGCAGCTCTGCCAGGGGAAATTTAAGTTGGATATTGAAAAATATTCTATACAGAGAAAGTGGTCAGGCATTGGAATGGCCTGCCCAGAGAGGGGGGGGATTCACCGTCCCTGGAGGTTTTTAAACTGAGATTGGACGTGGCACTGAGTGCCATGATCTAGTAAACTGACTGGAGTTGGACCAAGGGTTGGACTTGATGATCTCTGAGGTCTTTTGCAACCCAATCGATTCTATGAGTCTATGATTCTCTTGGCTGTGAGAAGAGTTTTGGATGAGCAAGTAATGAGAGATGAGAAAGAACTTCAACACCTGCTTTCCACCTGCAGGGCCAAGCCCAGCTCGCAGCACTCCAGCCTCTTCTCCTCTGCAATCCCACGAAGATGTCAGGAAGGATTACACATTTATCATCTGCTCTAACGCAAATTGAGTTTATTTTTCATTCTTAGTGAGCTCATGGGAAATTATTTCAGACAACGGGCTACCACAATTCCGGAGAAAACCAACTTTTTTAATCCCTTTTGGCCTTTAAAATCACGCTTCTGCAAAAGAGGGGGGTTTAAGTTCTCTGATGCCAGAATTTCGTACCTTAAATTTGCCAGCAGTTAAGCCTCTTAACAAAAACAAGTGAAAAAAACATTGTAAATCAGAAAGGTTATTGGCATCAATATTCTAAATCACATTAAGAGACCGTATGAACTAAGTAAATGTTCCAGCTGACTGAGCCTACCAGGACATTTGCATACAATATTATGAGAGGAAATACCACGCTTATATTTCAAAACTGTTGTTATTTATAAAGACATTCTGAATGACTCCTTAAGTGACTAAATGGAGCTTAAAACGCAATTAAATAGAACATATCACTAATATTGCAGGATTTTCTTTCCCTTTGGTTTAATTTGGGTCTGCAATAGAAAGCAGCCTTTCATTCTCCCCCTTTCAGTTGCTGAAATAATCCCCTTGTTTATGACGCATTACCAGCAGATTAATCCTAAGTGCCTTTCCAGGGCCAAAGGAGCAGTGCTGAAGTCAAAGGCAGCAAATTCCCAGGGGAGAACAGTCACAGCCCTCCCTCCCCACGTCCCCCTGCTGGACAGGGACCTTCTCTCCAGTATTTCTGATGATTCCTGCCGTGTTTGAATCACTCTGCCACAGCTACAGCTCTGTGGCCTGTGGTCAAAGCTTTAAATTACAGAATCTCCTCTCCTGAAGGAAACAAGAAGCAATATTTCTTATTTCCTGGATAAGGATCTTCTGCTTTATTTCCTGAGCATCCTGTCCAAAATCCAGCTCGGTGTAATTCATGATCTAATCAGTGAAGCAACATGACACAAAAGCCTCTTTCCTCCGTGACATGTACAAATCACGGGGTGACTCTGGGAAGTGTAAACATGACATATGGATTAAAGCTTTGCTACTGATGCACAGTGCCCTCACCCCTGCACTGTGCAACCCAAGCCACCTCGTGAGAAGTCACCAGAAGATGTTTAACCTGAAGATTATAATGTTGTCTTCTCAAAGGGACTCCCCAGGGAGGGGAAGGGGCTCCCAGGGCAGTGGGTGCTGCCCCAAGGCTGCCGGAGCCCAAGGAGTGTCTGGATGATGCTCTCGGGGACAGGGTGGGATTGTTGGGGTGTCTGTGCAGGGCCAGGAGCTGGACTGGATGATCCCTGTGGGTCCCTTCCAGCTCAGCTTATTCTATGATTCTATGAAAACAACGGATGTATAAACCCCTTGGAAAACATATGCAGGAACATGGAATAAAAGTGGCACCTCCCATCAGAGAGAAGCAGCTGCAGACTAATTAAAAAAATTCTGGACTTCAGCTTTCCAAGGGAGGAGGAGGGAAAAATCATTATGCAACCACCTTCTCAGTTCATCTGTCTCTAGCCTTGAAAAAATGCCCTCATTTGTCAGTATACTCATTGATTGGCACTTCAACAGTTGCCTCAAACCCTCTGTCACGCTCGCTATCTTCATTATTGTCGCTGCTAATTAGAGGCCAAGCAGCAGAAGGCAGCTGATAGCACACAGAGGTGCGCAGGTAACACAGAGGCAAGGTGGAGAAGGAACTGGTGATATTAAGAATTTTCATTCTGAGAAGAAAAAAGGGGGGGAAAAAAACAAAAAAGAGGGAAATAATCAAGACATGATGATTTTGAAATTACGTATTTGTCAGGAATTTAGCTTAGACTTCCCAATGAGCATACTCATCCCAGGGATTTTTTTTCCGAAAATCACAAGAGTCAGAGAATGGTTTGGGCTGGCAGGGACCAAAAAGACCATTTAGTGCTCAGAGAAGCTGTGGCTGCCCCTGGATCCCTGGAAGTGTCCAAGGCCAGGTTGGACGGGGCTTGGAGCAACCTGGGCTGGTGGAAGGTGTCCCTGCCCATGGCAGAAGGTGGCACTGGATGGGCTTTGAGGTCCTTCCCGACCCAAACCATTCTGGGATTCCACCATATTGACTCAGGAGACTCTGTCTCAGTCTGACCTGCAGCAAGAACCCACAGCATTATTCCAATCAATGTTTCTTGTCCCTGCTCTCTCAAAGCAAAATCACAGCCTCAATTTGTCCTTCCCGAACTGACAACACTCTGAATTCTACGACTGGTGGCGTTACATACATGACTGTGGAAAAAACCAAACCCACTTTACTCATTAGGGCTTTTTGTTTCAAGTGACTAATGCCATTCATCTCTGCCAGCTGTTGGAGGAGTTCTCGGAGCAGCAGAATGAACACGCTCCACCACAGGAGCTTCTCGTGTGCCACTACGAGGTGAGGGGACAGCTGATGTCGGGCAGTGAGGTTGGTGGGAACACCAGCCTTTGGCCAACCTCACAAAGTACCAAACTGCTCAGCCTCACAGGCAAGACCTCAGCAGTTTGAGGAATTCAGCTCTGAAACAAGAACAGGCTTCCGAGACACCTTTGCAAGTTACGCCAGGACAATAAATGCCATCCATGGGGTGCAACCCCCTGGACAAACTGACCACTCAGCCAAAAGCCTTTTTAAAGACAAAGCAATTTTCCACTTTAAACGCCGTGTTTTGCTGAAATTACCCAGAACAATGTCATCCTGCAGGACCTCTTTGATTCTGCCACTTGTGAAGAAAATAATTCTTCAACACTTATCTACTCCCAGGACCATAAAACCCAATATTCTCTGCATTTCTGTACATGTTTATGTCCTCAAACAGCCTTATGATTACCGACATAAACCACCAAGAGCTCAGTTTATAACTCTTGCTGAGTCAATGGCCACTCTTACACAAATGCTAATGGCTTGTTCCATGGATATTTACTTGTAATATCACAGCAGCTGCATGGAATTTAAAAAAAAATTACTCCGAGTGGGGATGATATAACCATTCAGATAAAGAAAAAACTGCTGAGGTGGCTTTTTTTTTTTCCCTTGCTGCAAATGTTTTTTACAGGAAGAGATAAGGTTTCTTGAGGTCATTGCATTCCAAGTGCCATTTCCAGGAGCAAAACACCTCTATCCCTAGAGATTGTCTGAATCCTGCCTGGGACACGGAGCTTGAGAAAAAGGGTTGTTCCTTTCTTTTTTTGTTTTTGGATGAATTAAATGTATTTCTCTGTGATATTCCCGAGTTAAAAACAGCTTCCCTGCTCCACTCCAGCACACACAGCTCAAAGCTCTGCGTGGAGCCGCTTTCCTTCTGCTCCTGCACCACCCACCCTCTTCTTCCCCGCTGCTCTTCCCAACTGCTGCTTCATCACGGGGGAGGAAGAGGAGGAGAACAAAGCAAATGCCGTGTCAGAGCTCCACTCCCTGGCTCAGCACCTTCTTCCTTTTAGATTAAGGGAAAAAAAGCATTGAAAAGAGGAAAATCAGGAGTGCCTACATCAATGTTTCTAATTAAAGGCAAGTTTCTCGAGTGACTAGTAGGGTATTAAAATAGCGTTCAAAAATCGTGTGGATGTGGCACCTGAGGACATGGTTTAGAGGGGGACGTGTTGTTTGATGGTTGGATTTGATGACCTTAAAGGTCTTTTCCAACCTTAACAATTCTCTGATTCAGTGATTAACCTGCTTTATAACGTGCTTTTTTCCTCTCCCTCTTCTCTTCAGTAAATCAACATGTAACACAGAATAATAGTTTTGCAACTGGCAATATTTTAAGTTCACCCATTTTCAGTGTTCTTGGAGTTGCGTTTTTGGAATTTGGGGTTTGTATTTTTTTTCTTACACCTTTTCCTGTAACTGCAGGATTTGCTAAGCCAGAGTGGATTTCCCAACTCCACTTAGACCACTCTTAAAACCAGGGATGTGCCTCCATGGTTTTTGGAGCTGGAGTCTCAATATTTTGGGGGTTAACATACATTCTTTTGGCAGTCTGGAAATCTGCTAAAAGAACAGAAACAACACCTTTCCCTGCTGGTTGGGCTTTTTTTTGTGATCAAGGCACTGCTCTGTAGTTCCCTTCCCTGGGAGGGTGGGGGTGCCTTACTGGAACTCACATGGGAAGGTCTGGAGTGAATAACTAATAAAATCTGGTTTATTTAACTCCCAGGATGAGGTTCTTAATGCCAACCCACTGCACGATTTATTTTGTGCTCATGACATCAGCTTTGGAAACAGGAGCTGAGGTCAAAACCCAAGCCACATCATCCTGGATGATATTCAAAACTCTATTTGGTATTGACTGAAGTACATTATACACCAAGAAACACAGGAAAAGAAACTTATCTGAAGATATTTCCTTTTTGAGACTCATCCAGACTATTTCTTCTGCAGAGAAATCTGTGGAAATATGTGGTAAATTTCAAATTTACCACCCTGTGCTTTTGTTTGCAATATAAAGCAACTGGTACAAGAATTCAGCTTGTAATTCAAATTAAAATATTTACTAATCTAATCTGCTTTGTATTTAATAACCCGTAGAGCAAAACTGAAGGGCAGAACTACAGGTGGTGTTAACACTGAGCTCACTGTATAACTCCTAATTTACTGTATCCCAGTGCTTTCCAGGTTCCATATTTGCTCTTCTCTGGGTGAGTGGGTCAGAAGTTGGGACACAGACTCTGATCCCCCCCCAGATCCTGTGTTTGACTGGGGACAAGGTCAATAAACACTTAATTGAGTCTTTCCAATTCAGCTCAACCCTTGCCCTTGAAAACCAGTTCCAGTGCGTTTGGGTAAAAAAAAGTGTGTAAATACAAGGAACAGCAAAAGTCCCAGGGGCTCCACAGGGATTTTCCCAAGGGATTTTTAAATGTTATTCATGGGCATGACTGGTGAGAGGCAAAATGCACAGGTGAAATGAAGGGTAAGGAACAAACCCCATATTTTAGCAATTAAAACAAGATTCCTTCCCTTAAGGAGAAACGACAACATGTTGAAAAATCAAGAAATTCTACTCTGTTTTTGTTGTCTTACTGACCGAAGTCACTACCTAAGTATAAGCAGCAGCCAATTGTGTCACAAGCGACGAGTCACAATTACAGCAACAAAGGAATCCTGAAGAGTTTTCCTTGTTTTTGTCACTGGCACGACAGAGATGGAGACAGGAGGAGACACTGACGGACACACGATGTGCTTTGAACTTTCAAAAACACCTCCATTCCCTTCTCGGCATTTATGATTTTCTACTTGCATTGTCACAATACCTTCAAGGAACATCCATTATGCCCCGCCTGCACAAAAACATGATTATCACTGCGCTACATTTTTGTCAGCAAGAAGAACGTGCACTCAGTCCTTTCCAACACACCCGACTCTGAACAACAATAATCCTTCAGAGGAGCAAAGACCAAACCAAAGAACCCCGCCAAATAATTCCTACCATGGACTATTGAGTTGCAACGAGCCTGGAAAAGCAAAAAAAAAAAAAAAAAAAGAAAGCACGTATAGGTATTTAGAATATTTAGAAACTAAATAAGGAGGGCTGGAATCCTTCATACGTAATCACATCTCCCATGAAGGTCAATGGAAGCCCTTCAGCAGTGACCCAGCCTGAGCTTCACACAGTTATTTGCATGAGAATGAGAGTAAAAATCCATCACAGTAATGGTTCTTTTGTCTTACACAGTATTTTAAGCTTGTCCTTGTTATTGGTGAGACTCGCTCTGCTGCCTGCTTTGTACATTTCAAGCACATGGGCATCACCAACCCACCCAGGGCAACTTTGGAAAGTCATTGTGACATTAAAATAAAGCCCAAAAATCCTTTATAGAGGCTGATATTAAAAGCAAACAAACAAACCAACCTGAGATACTCCTAATTTGGTTATACAAGCAAAAATTTTGCAGTTCAGTGTCAGAAGTTATAAGAACATTTGGATCATTGATGGCCACACTTAGAGCAGAGGTGGCACTTGGGGACATGGTTTAGGGGTGGACTTGGCAGTGGTAGGTTTATGGTTGGACTCGAATTTAAGGGTCTTTCCCAAACTAAATGAATCTCTGAATCTCTAATAATTATGTTAATGCATCTTGGCAGCCAACGTTACAAAGAAAAGGCATCACAAGTACCTCAAACTGGGATAATTTGACTTCTCTGTAATAAAATACTCCTCTTGCACTTCCCAAAGCATTTAACAACATCATCAGAGCCCGAAGATTTGATTTAAACATGAAGATACTCAATCTTCCAGTTCAGTGCATCTTGTTTGCCCTTTAAGGGGATGAAAAGCAACACATACATAGGGTATTTTCGTACTTGAGCATAATTAATGTTTCCGTTGCAACAGATTTCTGCAGCATTTTGACAACAAGGTGAAGTGAAAACATCAACACTCAAAGGGTTTTTGCCTGGGCTTAAGAGTTCTTCCTAAACTGTCATAATAATCCATTTTTTTAATTTCTTTAATTTGGTGCTTTAGTAAACATTCTGAAATCTTGGTTTTCCATAATAACCAAAGAGACCTGCCCAGAGCCACAGCCGAGGGCAAAACACGTCTGGTTTTGTGCATTTGGGCAGCAAAGAAATGTGAGAAAGTCAAATCAAATTCCTGTCTCCTGCAGAACCACATCCTAAGAGGACCAGAGGAGCTTTCAGAGGCTCAGTGATGGAGTAACACCTTTGTAAAGCACAGACACTTGATTCCACCTCGGGGCTGCATTTCCAGCTCCTTCCCTGCACAGCCTGCCCAGGAAAGAGGGCAAAATTCCCAAAATTCCACAGCCGGGATTCCACCCACTGCAGCAGAAAAGCAAAGCAGGTGTTGAAAACAGGAGGGAGGATTTCCTCTTCTGCTCCTCTCAGTGAATTTCTTTATCGTGGCAGAAGAGGGAAAACTTCAGAACTTTCAGCAACAGGGCACTTGGGAGAGTTTTACAAATTGCCCATTGTCACCATGACATTGACTTTTAAATCAATGCCTACATCCAATTAATTTGTTATCTTAGATCTTGCAAATAAAACTGGGAAAAAGTGCAAATGGAAGGAGAATGATTCGGGGTTTTGTTGTGATAAACATCCAAATAGTCAGTCTCTAACAAAGTCAGGGAGTTCCACTGCAGGAACTTTAAAGGAGAGTAAATCCCCATACAGAGAGATTACAATGGCTTTGATGTTCCTCAAATATACTGTATTTTTTCTTACAAGTTAAAAAGAACATGTTTTAGAGAATAAGGCATCCTTTGACAAACAGCAATCTTCAGAAATTTTGATGGTATATGTATCTGCTATGTCAATTCTGTCAATAATTTAATGCCTAAAACATCAGTAGTAGTAGTATTATTGCCAGTGCCAGATAAGGGAAAATAATATTTATACTAGAAACGCACACAGAGACAGGACTTATAAATATTCCAGTTAAATGGTACAAGTCATCTTGTGTGACCATTAACCTCTGATTTTCAAATTAGTTGCAGATGGGCACAGCCTGACAATTATGGGAAGAAAACGCTCATGGAAACGTCCAAATATAAAGCAGAGATTTACAAATCTGCTAATGCAGGGCCTTGTGTGATTTACTGATATTTTCCACCCATCTGTCATTTGCAATGTTTTATCTCTCGGTGAGGAAAAACCTGGAGAAATAAAACGTGTCCCCCCTGCCTGCTTTGATGTGTCCTGTTCATTCATCACGTCAGGGGCTGCTGCGAACTCTCAGAACCACGTTAAGGACAACAAGGTGTCACCAGATGCCTCGTATTGAGGGGCAGGGGAGATGGCATTAAAATACTGCCTTTCCCCCCCCTTTTTTCAGGTCAGTTCTCCCAAGAATTGTCACCTGAAACAGGGCTGAATGCACCCCTTGGAGACAGAGCTGAAGAGGACAGCAGGTTGTGCTGTCCCCACCCTGTTGGACGATCCCTGGAAGCCTCCACTGGTTCACTGGGAGAATTAAAGCACATTTTTCATCCCCAGAGTTACCTCCCTACGAGTTACAATGAGCACAGACATTTTCCAGTGACCATTAGACTGTTAAATTGGAGAGAGAGAGAGAGAGAGAGAGAGAGAGAGAGAAAGCCAGTACGTACCTCAGAAACTAAAAGGAAGCCTGAAAATACCGAACCAGTGGCTGATATGCTGTATCATATCAAAGAAATACTATGAAAATATTCATAGCAGGCACATTAAAACAGTACAATGTGAGGGAGAGGAGGAAGTGACAAGATTAATACAATTTTTTTTCTGAGCTGCTTTAAGGCAGAGCTATTAATCTATTTTTTATGACATGGACTCCAACTTAATAGCTGCATTTTAAACAAATGAATTTCCTATAAAGTGTCACTAATAAAGCATTAGTGTAACAAAACATGATCCAACTTGGGCGTATTTTTTCACTCTTAGTTTTTCCCTTGTGTGTCTATCACAAGCTTGAATACCTAGTCTGGTAACTCCTGAATATCCAGCACTAGCCAATGAAATTCCATGGATTTTCTTGGAAAGGCAATTGCTTTGCTGGGTTTTATGCTTTACCCGCCAAGTCAGTTTCATACTCTGCAGTTAATGATCAGTCTAACGTTTGTATTTGATACCAGCATCCCTTCAACTCTCCAGGAACGTTCCCATTTTAACAAACTGCTGATGTATTGCTTCTTTTCACATGCCAATTGACTGTTTTACTGGGGCTGGTTTTCCCATGGCAGCAGGCTGGGATGGTTTTCTTTTGATCCCTTTCCCGACAAACCCATCATGTTCCACCAGGCTGCAAAACCCGAGGAAGAGCAAATTCCACCTGGCTGTTTGGTCTGGCTCTTGCAGCAGCAGCATTTTCCCTTGCTCTCTGACTGGTTCCCAGCTTGACGTTTCCTCCTCCTTCCTCCCATGACAAATTCCCACGTCCGAGCACATCCCTGGGCTTTCAGTGGGGGGATCTCCCTGTGGTTCGACACCTCCTGACGCAGCAGCTCGGCCGTCCCTCCGCACAGACACTCGCATTGACAGAACAAACCCCCACGGGCCTCTCCCTGCATCCTTCCCTTGGTCCTCCAAGGGATACACGAGAGAAATGAGGAAGGGGAAGAAGAGCAAGGCCACCTCCTGGGTGACTCTGTTAATGAAATCCGAACGTGCTGCCCGGCCAGTTCTTTTCTCCTTCCTCCAGCTCAACCTCTTCAATCGATGAATAAAACCCCACGGACAACCCAATGGCCCGTTTCGGGCTCATTTTCCTCAAAGATCTATTTCTTCTGTCCAACACTTGAGCTCGGGATGGGGCCGAGCACCATGAACCGCCTTCGCGTAAGGACAACGCCGTCCCCTCAAGGAACTTCTGCTTTTCCGAGGAAATGCATTCCAGAGTGTCCACCAAGGGCTGATTTCCCCCCAGAGACCCTCCTCCACCAGAGAGCCGGGTTATTTTGCCGTGACAGCCCCAGAGAAGCTGAATGCTGTCAATTATAGTGCACACCCAGACTAACAGCCCTTTACACAGTGATCTATAACCCAAAGCAGCTCCAGCCCACCTGGCTAAGAAAGAGCGCTTTGTTCCTTGCCCCTTCTCCTCCTGCTCCCCAGTTGAACGTTATTCCAAAGGGCTTGTTTTCTCTGGAGTCCCCGGAGCCCCAGCTGTCTCTCTTGAACATTTCATAGCACACAAGCACTGAAATTGCTGCTCATTTCCTCCCCCTTGTTTCCACCTCGTGGTTCCCTGACATTTGCAATTCAGTCTCCCATCCCCTTCCTCCTCTTTCTTCCTCAGCCCAACACCCTTTTAAAAGCAGGAAACTTCCCAAATTTGAGCCACTATTCTACAGGATTAAATAATTCTAGGAGTGCATTTGGCTTCCCAGTTATTTTTTTCCATCATGATCTACTTTCACTCGAAAAATCTGAGTCTTTCATCCCAAAACTAATTTATCTAACCAAGAATTTCCACTGCTTCCCATAATCATAAGTCATGTGGTTATTAGAACCCTGGGATAATTTTGCAACATGCAGGTAAACTGTGAAAAGGACTTTCCATTTGGCCCTGCTCAGGGGGGTTATTTTGAAAAGGTTTGGCTCTACTAGAAACGCCCAGCTCTGAATAAATCACTGGGTGTTCAGGAATTCACAGCTTTGAAGATAACCCCCTTCCTCAGCCCGTTGGTGCTGGAGCCCTCCCAGCTCCGATGTCAGGATGGAAAGTTCAGTGCTCCTCAAACACCCTCAGTGGGCTCCTCTCTCACCTGCTGGACACAGAACCCTCTTCTTTCCTTAAACCCACTGCTTGGCATAAAAGTCTGCCCAGGTGCAGACATTTCCATTTTTTATTTTGGATCCCCTTTCTCATCATGATCTCATTTCTGTTTCAAGCACTGCAGTTAATTCACCTTTGGAAATTCAGATTCAGCGAGGCCTTTCAAAGCTTCTCTTTAGGAAAAAAATGTACAAAATGATTTTTTTTTAAGCAATGCCTACCTTCTCTGAAGAAATGTCACTCTATTTTTAAAGGTCTGACTCTTTCCTCTGCCAATTTGTTTATGGACACAAAATATAATCTCCTTTAAGCTCTCTCTTTGCTTGTATTCTGTAGCTTTATGTTTCCTACCATCTGGCCTACTGGTTATTCTCCACCCCTGCCAGATTTCTACTCCTCTTCTGTACCTGGCTGATGGGTTTGAATTAAAGCTGCCATAAAATCTGTCAGCTGCACAAAACCAAACAGAAGCAAGGAGGGGAGAAAAGCCCTGGGAGGGTTTGTTTTTTGATTGTTTGCGGTTTTTTGAGCGGTTTTATTTGTTTGTTAATTTTTCTAAATTATCACCTGCAGTTTGTTAGAAGCTGACTTTGATCCCTTTCCTAAATGGCAGATGAGCATTAAATATTCACTCACCTCTAACAAAACTGTGTTGTGGGCTGGGGGTTTTTTGGGGGGGTTTTGTTGGAATTTTGCCTTTAAGGTTTTTTGAAGTCTTATCCACACCTTCCAGTGCTCTCCCTTTGCCATCCAATCCCCACTCTGTGCCTCGGAAGGATGGGCAGCAGAAGGTCTGGACCAGAGTTAATTCACAATTCACTGAAGCGATTTGTCTTTGATAAAGCCACTTGGCAGCCTCAAATGAAAGTAAAGAAGCTTCTGCCTCATAATGCTGAGTCAACCACAAATTATTACATTTCTTTGCTAATTTTAGGATGTTCCTTTTACAGACACCAACTTGAAACACGACCGTGAGTTTCCTCAAAGAGTCACAGTCTGATTGAAGTTTCGTGGCTCAAACCCTACAGTGAAGTTTCTTGATGATTTAAGACTTTTACTTAACATTCTCTTGCTCAGAACAAGAATGACAATAACAGGGATTTACTAACAAATACTGATCTAGTTTCTCACAGAAACCCACTACAAAATTCTTCTCCAGAGTGGGAGGAGAACTGCCCTTCAGAGATGTATTTTTGCACTTCTCTTTTTCAGACAACAAAGTGCTTCTCCTCCTCAAACAGCCTTTGCTTTCTTATCTGCTAAAAAAAAAAACAAAAAACAAAAACAAATCCCAACAACAAAAAAAGGGAAAGGAAAATAAAGCAAGCAGCTTGCAGCTCAGAAATAACTGACCTGTTTAATCAGCCCTGACTATTATAGATATATTTTGTTTGTTTTCTGTTATCCTTTTTTATCCTAAAGACAAGTTTTTGTTCCTCTCTCAGCTCCACCTCCCCTCGTTCTGACCTGCAGAGAGAAGCCCCCAAGGAGAGGAGGGTCACAGTCACAGCCACGCTGATGCTTTGGTTTTGTGCCCAAGATGGGGCTGGAACGGTCCAAAAACCAGCCCAAAGAGCACCAAGTCTGGGCTCCTCTAGCAATCCCTTCAGACTAAAATGTGGTTTTCCAAACCACGACACTCCAGCCAAACCCTTCAGAGTGTTTTCCACTGAAATCTCCCCTGTTGTTTTAACAGGATTGGTGGATTAATCTGATCAATCATTAATATTCTCCCTTGGAGCGTTCCCTTCTGTAAACATGATTTGGCACATACAGAACACTCAAATACAGAAATCATAATCAAGACAACTGAAATTCCTGCTCTTTGTGTGTTATCTCAACATAGAAAAGCTTTTCCCCAGGCGTGAGCTGTCAGCTTTCTGAACACTCTCAGTGAACAGCAGCAGACAAAGCTTGCAAAACCAAAATCTGTGTATTTTTTGGAAGGATGGGAAGTTATGCCCTGCCCTGGTCCATTGCTGAGCAGGCAAGTTCCTGGTGAGATGGCTAAAGCTGCTCTGGCCACCTCTGCTCATCCTCCAACTTCCCTACAAAACATTACAACAACTGGTTTGATCCCTCGCCAGTTTCCCAATTCTATCAGAAAATAATTATCATCAGGGAAAATTAAACCTTCAGTGGTGAAACCCTGAAAAGTTGCAAAGCTGATGAATGGTGAAGCTACAACTTGTGCTCACCGCTTGGGAGGTGACTTTTCTTAGACTGGAGGAATCAGCAATATGACCTCTAACAACATCAACAATGCTGGAAAGAGCGTTAAAAAGTATTCAGGTTAATTTAAACTAAACATTTTCTGGCCATGTGGATGTAGCATCTCTGTGACTGTTAATTATAGTGGGGTTTAAATGTAAATAACCTGTAGCAGATATTTTCTAAAGGGAATATTTACTGGAATGGTGCAAGGGGAAGTTTCTGAAAGTCTTTTTTGGTAACACACACAGTCTTCTCTAAGATGCATCTCTAGGTGCTTCTGCTCTGATCCCTTTCGCTGCAGAACATCTTTTCTTAATACTTTTTAATTGTTACCTTTCCCTTCCCAACGCAAGGTCCCTTCTGCCTCGCTTAAAGATATCCTTGTCCTTTTGAAAAAAAGGTGGAGAAATCTTAAAGACATGAAAGACAGGTTGGCAACTAAATAACTCCCCCACCTGCGGAGCCTTCACTCTGCCCCTCCTACTCGCTCTGCCTCATTGTGCTCCCCGGGAAATTTATTCCCCAGGAAAATTTAAATCAAGAACCAAAGAATTAGCATTGGAAATAGGCAGGAGTATTTTAGCATCCAGATTGTAGGAACAGATTTTTCCACAACGTGAACAATAAAGTCGTGGAACTTCTGCAGATAAATCAGCAGGAGAGTGATGTTCATTTTAAAGAGGCCTGAAACGTGCCCGAGTCACGGAACAGGGAGATTTTCCAAACCTTTGAGCAGATGATGGGTTGTTTTGCTCCAACAGAAGCAAACTGGAAGCTTTCCGGGTGGGATTTGATCACTGCCTACTGAATACATGGGAAAGAGGCCGGACATCCATCAGGCAATGAGCAGCAATCACAGAATCTCTGACTGGTTTGGGTCGGAAGGACCTTAAAGATCATCCCATCCCACCCCCTGCCATGGGTAGGGACACCTCCCACCAGCCCAGGTTGCTCCAAGCCCCGTCCGACCTGGCCTGGGACACTTCCAGGGATCCAGGGGTAGCCTTAGTTTCTCTGGACAAACTTTTCCAGTGCAATGGACTTCCAGGAAGCAGCAGACCTCCTTTGGGTAGTTTTCGATTATTTGTTTCTTTTTAAAGGCATTCACAATGACAAGTGGGGGGAAAAAATAAAATAAAAAAATCTGTTGCATGTCCATCCCGTCTCCTAAACCTGATGCTCTTTAACTGTGGGTGTTTGAGACACAGCCCCAGCACTGATGCATTGTCTGCTAAAGGAAGGAATTCCACCCTGCACTGAGCTGTTGTTAAACACTCTGCCTTTCACATCCCACCCTCTCCTCAATGTCACTGTGGCTTTCAAAACCCTCCCAAAGACCTGGATTGCTTTGCTCGCCTCCTGCTGCTGAGGAAAGGATTTACCCAGTAACAGAGGATACGTGACTCTGTATCCAGCACTCGGGAAGGCTGAGGAGAGAGCCCTGTAGAGCAGCACAACCCTGGAAAGTGGCTCCGAGACATTTAGGGATGGCAGCTCTTCCCACAGGGCTGGGATCCAGCCCCGAGCCCGGACGGAGAGCAGAAAAGGAGCAGAAAGGGGTGAGAATCACAGGGCCAATGCCTGGAAGTGTCTCATGGAATCACAGGATGGTTTGGGTGGGAAGGGACCTCAAAGCCCATCCTGTCCCATCCCCGCCATGGGCAGGGACACCTCCCACCAGCCCAGGTGGCTCCAAGCCCCGTCCAACCTGCCCTTGGACACTGCCAGGGATGGAGCAGCTGCAGCTCCTCTGGGCACCCTGTGCCAGGGCCTGCCCACCCTCCCAGCCAGCAATTCCTTCCCAATATCCCATCCAACCCTGCCCTCTGTCATTTGAAGCCATTCCCTGTGTCCTGTCACTCCATCCCTTGTCCCTTTCCATCTCTCCTGGGGCCCCTTGAGGTACCAGAACCTAAAAACTGACACCAAAGGAAAAGCCTTTCCAAGACCCCTTAACCAGCAGGGATTTATGCCATTAAAATACCAAGGAATTTTTTGTGCATGGTATTTTTAAATCCATATTCCACAAGGGCTACAAATAAGGAAAAAAACCCTTTTTGACAGATACCACTCAAGTGTGAAAGTAACCTTTAGCTTTAATAGTTTATTCAGGAACTATCCTGGTGTTTTTAATTAGCTAATGCTTCACTAAGATCTGCAGTCCCCAAAAGAACATAATAGTTCCAGAAAATGGCCCTGTTTTAATTTCTCTGGTTTTAATGTAGCATCTCCCATCCTACATCCCAACTGTAATTAGCACAGCTAATTACCGAAACTGTATGAAGCATAGTTGCAGTTGCCATAATAAGTATATTTAGTGTATTTCTAAGTACATTACTGGTATTACAGAATTTATTATGAAGACACAGTAAGGAAAAGA
>VWZG01011578.1:644737-719146 GCA_013396735.1 Grallaria varia
TATTCTTGTGGAAATAGTAGATCTCTCCAATGAATTAGGTGTTCTCCACAATCTCAAGTGCTTATGAAATTTCTGTTACATAAAAGTCTGTTCACTGGGGGGAAAAATGGGGGGGAGGGAGAACACAACAAACCTCCTCCAACAACGGGTAAATCACTTCTTTAAAACAACTGTCAGGAAAGGGGGAACAAAATGTATTTCACAAGCTTTAAACCACATCAACAATATTATTTCCTGACAGAAAGCCTATAAAACTCAAAACCTATTAAAAAAGGAGTTTCATATCTTTGAGGTTCGATAATAAATTCCAAAGATGTGAAATCCCTTTTTAATAGGCTTTGGATATTAAGAGCACCATTTCCCTACAGTAAGATTATACAGATCTCACACCATTTCAGGACAAGTCAACCAGGCAAAACTCTGCTCGCCCTGGTCTGCACCGGGGATAAGGGCAGTGAACTCCCTAAATTCATCTTTGATAAATATTAATTCCTGCCAAAGATCATTTACATAAATAGCGGGATATTAACTCTTTGCATGTGGACCATTCTCTCCTGAGAGAACCAAGTGAGTCCATCCAGCTGTCCGTGGTTAATTGAAAAAGAAACTCACGTCGAACATGTAGCAGGCGGTGCTACAGTAACTTAGACATCCTACCCTGATGGTCACCAAGCACAGATATCTCTGGACTTGTTTTTAGTTCAGACACGATGCAATTTAAACACATAACCTTGGGAAGGAGCACGAGCTCACCTATCAAACCAAGAGCAGCACCATCCTTCAAGTCTGCACTGCACGTGCACATGCAGGAAATAATTCCTGGCTACTCCATCCTGGGCTGTCGTCTTGTTTTTTAATAAGACAACTTAATTTGATCAGAAGGTGCTCGCAACAAGCTCGACTCTGATATTGTCAGGTAGTGGTTTAGTTCAGCACTACCACGGCGAATTGGATTTTGTGTTTTTATCACATCAGACAGGAGCATTCTTGCCCAATAGCCATTATATGCCCACTTACTTTCAGGTGGTTTTCATCTCACCCAGAATAAACCCATTGCTCAGCCCCATGGTACCTGTGTCCCAAATTGCTGGCCCAGCTCAGCTCTTTTGTTCTGCCCCCCAGGACAGCAGAACCCTGAAAGGAAACGGTGCCTCTTGTCTCAGAGGTGAAGAAATCCTGCCTGTATATCCAGATTACCACAGCAAACCTGGATCAGCATCTGCACTGCCTTCTCTGCAGTGCCCCTCTGGTGATTTTGGTCAGGTATTAGGTCTGGGGAGGGTCTGCGTGTGTGTCACCACAGTACATCCCTCTGTATCCAATTCTTACCCCATCAGCCATTTCAAAAATGCAGCTTGGGTTTATTGGAGCATCCTTTGGCTACAACTGCATGAAGTGAGCCTGAAAATTGTGCTACTCTAGGGCTAAGAAGTTAATCTTGGAAACTATTAATTTTTTTCAAGGTGTCATGTGAGATTTACTAATTTGCTCACCTGCTACATAAAGGAATACTTCCGACTGATGAGGCATTATATTATCAGGCTCATTATCAGACTTGAGATGCAAGTTGTGAAAATGTTACTGACTATATAGAATTTTCTTGATTATTACAGAAAAAAAAATCCATCAAATGCAAATACATAGAAGTTTAGCATAGAAAAAAAAAATAAAAAACAAAACCAGAACATGACCAAAGAACTGGAACACCAAATGCAGAAGTTCTTAAAATTAATCTCTTAAAACTATTAGAAGTGTCTAATACATCCCAAAAAATCTGTTAATACATTTGCCCCAGAGAGCTCACAGTTCGAGTTCCTATTTTGCCATGGGTTTTTCCTGAGGAAGCCCATCCCTCCCCTCCATCTGCTTGGGGGATTCCTGTTGGATCCCAGCAATTTAACCAGTGAGTTCCAGTTCTGGGGGCAGGAGGCATTCCCAGCTGAATGCACTGTAACTACACGAGCTTTACTCCTCCTAGAGTAGCGTGTGAGTTGTGTCTGCCATCTGGCTGGTACTGGCACAGCTGCTGAACGTGACACTCGCCCGGATCTCTGGGATCACACCGTGTTCTCTTACCCCTTCCCTGGGAACAGGGGGTGGTGTGACCCTCGCACAGCAACTCACAATTTCTTGTGTCCTTCACCCACAAACCCAGCCGAGCGCAGCATTGGGGAGGGTGGAAATGAAAGAGACCCCTTCCGACTGTCAACTTCACACCCTCACAGGGAACAGCTTGTTCCCAGCATCCAAACTACCCATCCTCTGAAGCCACTCCCTTGCAAACAGTCCCTTCTCCATCTTCCCTGAAGGTTCCCTCAGGTACTTCTCAGCCTCGTCCCTTTGAAAGCTCACATGTAATAAACCAGCAGCAAGCAGTAGAAATATCAGCTTTTTTAGGGGGGATGACAACTTCTGAGAGACTATTTTTAGGCTGCAGTTACTTACACCTTCCTGGGCACGCCGCAGATTGGGCTTGGGTGTTTTTATTCCATTGTGGTCTGAGCAGTCAATCTCAGCACCGCGTGGGCTCTGCAGGGCGCAGGGGACGCTTTGCCCTGGCCCTTCTCTCCGGTGTCCTGTGCCTTCAGCAGGAGCCCGGAGAGCAGGTTCTCAGCTGCTGCCCCTGCTGCTCTTCCTGCAGGGCACTGCCAGGGCCCAGCTGCTGCATCACCTGCGGGCAGGTGAGTCCCACCTGTGCCCAGCATTCCCAGCCCACCAGGGCCTCCCTCCCTCCCACGTCCCAGCTGCTCGGTGCCTCCAAACACAAAGCTCCCATCAGCAGGAATAAGTAGCAAAGCACGGGGAAAAAAAAAAGAACCCCCCACCTTATGCTGATCCATTTGCACGGGATAAAAATGCCTCTCATTTTTCCAGCATCTTGTTTTTTTTTTTTCCCTGATGAGACAAGATATATCCTATTCCTTTAGGCATAGGAAAGCTTCACCTTTTTATGATTTTTAAAGCAGAACACCCTCAAAGCAGCTGACAGTGAAAATTTCCAAGTGACGGCAAACACTGCCTGCATTTCAAACCCATTATTCTTGCAAATCATCCCTCTGTTTAGTGGAAGCAGATGCAGGCAGATGCGCCAGCTGTGCCATTCCACAGAGTTTTCGTGTCCACTGTGGATTTTCTGAGTTGCTTCAGTTACAAAACCCAGATCTGAGTTTTTATGGAGCCTGCACGGGTCAAAGAGAATTTTTCCAGTGACTTCAATAGGCAGTGGTTGAGGCTCCGTGTGAGATGCAAATTAACTGAGCCTGATTAACAGCAGTGCTGCACTTGAACCTGATCTCGAGCTGGTGCTGGCACTTCACTGGCAGTAGTTGTTCAGTGAGAAGAGCAGCTGCTGAAGAGGGCAAAAATCAAAGAGCAATTTCCTCCACAATGCAGCTCATCAGAAAAAAATAAAAATAAAAATGCTGGGAGAGATGAGCCTTCCATGAGTTCATTCAGCCTCCACTGCAACAGGCACAGGAAAGGCTCATCGAGAAGATAAGCCCTGTATCAACACACCTTGGAACATTTGTTGCCCTAAAATAAACTACTTCTGCTCCATGGGAAATCCAGATTTGTGCATCTCTGATTGGAAGGACTCTACATTTGGGATGTAATTCCATTCATTTAATGCTACAAAATACCTTTTTGCTTTAGGAACGCAACTGACTCAGATTTGGAAAATACCTGAGGAGGCCTTTTTTTTTAAGCAACCATCTGAGAAGCTGCTCACCCCAGCACGCTGGCAGGTTCCACTCTGGCAGGGGGCTGTAACTGGACCCGTGTGTGCTGTGAGTGATTTCCCCGACTCCCAGGGGTGGCTCACACAATCAATATTGCTGAACAGATGCACCCATTCGGGGCCTCAAAGCACGCGTGTCCCTCGGACAGCTCGGAGCCTGCTCCTGTTTCTGGGCTGGAATGGTCCTCAGCTGGCCTTGGAACAGGCAGGGGCACCTTCGCCAGCACCTGTGGGTGGCAGGAGGGAAACCCATCCCTGGGCACACACCTGGGGAAACGCATCCCTGGGCACACACCTGGGGAAACGCATCCCTGGGCACACACCTGGGGAAACGCATCCCTGGGCACACACCTGGGGAAACGCATCCCTGGGCACACACCTGGGGAAACGCATCCCTGGGCACACACCTGGGGAAACGCATCCCTGGGCACACACCTGGGGAAACGCATCCCTGGGCACACACCTGGGGAAACGCATCCCTGGGCACACACCTGGGGAAACGCATCCCTGGGCACACACCTGGGGAAACCCATCCCTGGGCACACACCTGGAACACCAACACTGATTGCAGAGAGTTATCCCATGGGGGCCATCCTGTCCCCTTCTGCTGTGACAAGTGCTTTGTCAGAGCCATCCCCTAAGGTCACCAGGACGTGATAAAACCAAGGATGGCCGATATTGTCCCTCCTCACTGGCTCTCTCATCCCGAAGGAAGGTGTCCCTGCCCATGGCACGGGTGGCACTGGATGAGCTTTAAGGTCCCTTCCAACCCAAGCCATTCTGGAATTCTAAGTGTGCCCCGGACATAGATGCTGATATCATCTATGACATATAGCGTAAGAACATAAACTTAATTAACATTATTACTTCATCTCTTAAAACCTCCTTCTCCACAAGGAGTTGATGCAGCAAAAATGTTCCGTAAAAACCCCTTCAACTCCTGAGTTCTTTTAACACCAGACAAGTAAAACCCCTGCACGTTTAGTTAACCCACCCAGTGACAATAACTGCTTTTAAAGAAACACCATTCTATTTTATTTTGTGTGGTTCATTTGTAGCCATGAGCCATAATTCTGGAATTGCCGAAGTGGTGCCAAATATTCCTGAGAGATTTAAGGTTCAAGTGATTTGCAAAAGGAACCCGACAGAAATAAAGGCTGATTAACGTAAGTCCATGAGGTAAGTAAACAGCACAAAACAGATCCCTCCCCATGCCTGTGGATTCAAATTTTTACTTCATTTGCTTCACTGAGAGATTTTTTCATAATAAACAGCAAACAGCCGAGTTCACTTCGGAGGAGAACTCCAATATATGTGTTTGCTGAAGAGTGTAATCACATCAGAGGCTGAACCACATGAAAGAGAATATTTCTATGGGTCACAGCCCATTCTGCAGCCGTGTTACTGCACATGAATTCAGGCTGTGAAACACCTCCCGTGGGGCCGAAACAGCAGCACTGAAGAGGACTGAAAATACAGAGAGTCCAGAGCCCGGAGGGCATTTTGTACAAAGCCTGCAGAGGCACAGGGAGCTTTGATTAGCTCAGGAAACCCTTCGTGACCAGCAGAACCCTTCTCATTCTCTTTCTGATTGTGCTGGTTAAAGTAACCATGGAATCTCTGTTGGACTCCTTAAAAATATTAAGAAAAGATCTCTAAGTGTTCACATTGATTCTTCTATCAGGCATTCAGGCAAGGAGTTAGTTCTTATAGTGCACAAAATAAGTTTGCAAGGAAATATAACTGAGCTAAATAAATCTAGATGGTTCACTAAAATGAACCCCCAGATGACACAGCTAAAATTTCAAAGCACCTTCCCCATCCCTGGGAGTGTCCAAGGCCAGGTTGGATGGGGCTTGGAGCAACCTGGGCTGGTGGAAGGTGTCCCTGCCCGTGTCAGGGGGTGGCACTGGATGATCTCTAAGGTCCCTTCCAACCCAAACCATTCTATGAGTCTATAATCTTCTTTCAGCATTTAAGTTTCAGTTTCCACCTCCTCATTAATGGTGATGCTCGTTGCCCTTGGACAGGAAGGGTTAACCTGGAGCAGGAGCTCGGCAGGTTTGGAAGGGAGCGCTGGGTTCTGCAGGGAGGCCAGGGAACGCACATAGTTCATTAAATAATGGGAGCAGTAATGAGGGTTTACACAAATCAAACAGTGTGTTAGGTAATTGTAATGTTGCTTTGTGGTAAACCACCTGTCAGGAAGCACTTCCAGCCGAAGACTCAATCTGCTGCCGTGCCTCCAGATGATTTCTAATTAGTGCAAACCTCATCTGTGGCGTGGAACCAACACAGTAAAGAGGTAGCTGCATTTTTCTGTTTGTTTGGCTGGAGGTTTTTTTTTGTAAATTCTTTCCCTTTTCTCCTCCTATCATTGTAAAAAATGTTTGGGTTTTTTTTTTCCTATGTGCCTCTGAAGAAAGCTCTTTTACCAAGAGTACTGAGGGAAGCCCAGACACTCACCTGAGGAAAATGACAGGGAAAGAAAAGCCCAGCCCTGGAAAAAAAAATGGTCCTAAAAAGACTCAGTTTTGCCCCCAGTGTAAACCTTAATTTCGAAAGGTTAGGGCAGTGCACACCTCTGGCAGTGACATGGAAGGACTGCACGCCAATAAATGTCACTTGCGTATTTTGGGGGTTGTTTTTTAAACATCAAACACAATTTTAATGCTTACCAAAGATACAGATGGATGCCCTACTATCAGAACAGCCCCAAAGCCAAATTCCCATTCCCTCTAAAAAAATCCAATGTATTCTAAGGTGCAAAGATGAGTAACTGGGAGTGGTCCTGATGGCTGCAGGCACAGGGGGATCTCACTGCACCACAGCCACAGACCCGGAGGAGATCAAAGCCCACCTGTGGGACACAAACCACACTGTGGCAAACCAAAAAGGAGCTGTCAGGAAGCAGCAAATCTACATTTTAAATGTGCACTTTTACAGTTCAATCTTAAGAGTGGGTTCAATCCTTTATTCTGCACCTGCCTATAAAAAGAACCCCAAAATTAAGACAGCGTCCCTGTCCCCTTCTCCCTGCCCTACACGGAGTCTTTGTCCCCAGGAGCTGCCAGCACTGCCAACAAATTATTTCACAGCAGCAACATCTCCTCATTATCAACCAACCCACAAAACCTGGGGTTTATTCTCCAAATCTTGCATTGCTTCATTGTTTTCTGGAGTCTGGAGCACGCTGGTATATCAAAAATAAATAAATCCCTCCCCCAGATCTATTCAACACGTCATCCAAGAGCAACAATAACCAAAAAGGGCAAAAAGAGGTGAGCAGATGGAATAACAAGGCCCAATAACATCACACCAAAGAAAATGGCTTTTGCCTGTGATTTTAAAGGCATGCTCAGAAAAAGGAGTGGTTTTCAACAAGGAAGCCTCAAGTCTCACAGGCTGCTCAGGGAAGTGGTGGAATCATCATCCCTGGAAATGTTCAGACAACATGTGGATGTGGCACTTGAGGACATGATGGTGGTGCTGGGTTGGACTTGATGATCTCAGAGATCTCCTCCAACCTTAACAATCCTATAACTCTACGGAGACCAAAACCTTTTAGCATTAATAAAAAATAAAATAAAATAAAATCCCAAACCCACAGCGACAATATTCTCTGCCTTGAAGATATTTAAAACACTGGATACAGTTTAATTTTTTTAGCAGCTGAAAACACTCCTAGAAATACAAACAAAGCTGTTTGGACCAAGCAGAACCCTACGTGACCATTCATCCATGCTTGGAGCCAGCTCAGCCTCTGTGCTGTGTTGCTGAACATCCCTAACACTTCTGTTGCACTCCAGTTCTTCCTTCTTAAAAATAAAATAATCATAAAAAAAGGATTAAGAACCAGGCTCGAGGAGAACAGCTGTTGTGATGAAGCTTCTGGCCACTATAAAATGGGAAGAAGTCTCTCAAAAACCCTCAGTATGTCAAGTTTACTTCTTTGTCATCATTAAAGGATGTTGGTGTGAATTTTAGGGTTTGAGCGTGATCAGCGGGCAAGGAAAATCACTTTACTCACAAACCCACCCGTTTGATCCAGAAACCACTTAACAGAACAACAATCAGATGCCATCCCAGACGGAGTTATTCAAGTAATGCTCTTCTTCGTTCTAAGAGCCAAAATTCCTTAAGTCTGTGTAATGCCCCTGCCCCGGAGAGCACACAGAGCCCTAACTAGCAGTGGGTAACTAACCGTGGCATCACAAGGGCTGTCGGAGACTCGCCCTCCCCTTGAAGCAATGGAGACGTGCATGTGCTCCGAGTTCTCCTGGCATGATTGGGTATGTTCATTAACTCAAGCTGCACAGAGAGAGAGTATCTTTCGCCCAATTAATCTCCAGGCTCCGGGGTAGTGCCTGTGAATCATCCTGCCATTTCTCATTGCTTGGCTACCTGTAATTTCGTGCTGCGCTCCTGCTCCGAGAGGCGAGAGCGGTGACGAACGGCACCAACTCCCACTGGGGCTATTTTGGCATCCTCGTGACAACCCGCAAGAGGGTCTTTCTAATTAAAGCTCAGGAGAGTGAGGCTTCTCTAGTAATAACAATGCATGTCCTGTGCCCTGGCGAGTAGTTAAATTTGCTCCAAGTTAAGCCTGAACCTGCAGCTCCCAGAAAACTGACTGGGAAATGATTTTAATAGGTCAGGGTGTGAGTTCCCACACCCCTCGCCTGGGGGGTCTGATGGCATTGGGAATTGGTGTCTCACCCACCTGCCAGGAAACAAAAAGTCAACCCCTGGGCTGTCCATAAAATGCACCACCACCAACAGCAAGGGGAGGCAGGTCAGTGGTTCTTAGAGAGGGAGAGCTGGAATCAGGAGCCATTTCAACACATCTAATTATATTTCAAGAAATTAGGAGCAAAAATGCAAGTCCTCTTCAAGTCCCAACTTTTTTTTTTTTTTTTTCTCCTCATGCTTTGAAGCAGGAAACACATGAACAAGAAAGTTGGGGCTGTTTTCCTGTTTTCCAAACTGGTGCTGAACTGCTTTAGTCAAAATTTGGAATTCTCAGCACAAGAACTGTGAGCTAAGGGGTCAGTCCACAAGTGCCCAGGAAGGGTCTCTACATCATCCTAAACAAGTAGCTTCACAAAATTTGTAATAAGAGAAGTTCTCTGTGTCTGTTTTCAGGCTGCTGACTGATACTATAATAATATCATATCATTCTAGTTTTGGGACAAAAAAATTCTGGTTTTTCTTGTGGCCCTTCATTTAAAACATCCAGGGTTTAAACCTCAGCCACACAAGATGATTTACAGCATGTCCAAACTTCAGGTGTAATAATGAGCTACAGCCACTTGAATTAGTTCCAGGAGGCTGCGTTTGCAAGGTCAGGCAGTAGCCTGGAGTTCCTGGAACAAGCCAGTTGTGCTCGGTCTTTGCATCCCATTTCCCTCCCAACAAGGTATCATTCTCCAAATACGTCAAAGTGGGAGTAGAAACACAAATATTAGAAAAGTAGAATAGTAGAAATAAAGATGACAGTTGCTAATCTCTTCAAGAAAAAAGCTTTTAAATGGGCTCTTACAATAAATTATTCCACCTACCACATAAAGTAGCACAAGCTTCACTGTAAGAAGCAGCTGATGATGAATTTTAATCATTTTCAACCTGTGTAATTATTACAGAAAATGATTTACAAGCTCCAACAATTAATCAACCCAAACAGCAGCTCACAATAGTCACCTGGTCTTGGCAATACTCCTGTTTTCTCTGGAGAGGCCAGGACAGGTGGGGACACAAAGAGGTGACACCCTGAGCAGAGCAGTGATGTGGCACTGGGCGTGTGATGGATCCAGCACTGACCCACCCCAGAGGCACTGCTTGTCCTGTGGTCCCACCATCCCTCCCCAGCACAGCCCGGGGCCCCTTCCTGGGCACAGCCTGAGTTCCCCAGGCATCTCCACCAGCAGTGATGGCATTGTGGTGCCAGGACACCACCACAAACCTGATGGGACAGGCACAGAGCCACAGCTCAAACCTCAAACCCAGAGCTCATCTCCGTACCACCATGGGGGCTGTTCTGACATGGAAATACGGTTTCCTCACTGCAGGAGCCAACTTTTTCCCCCCAACAGTAGATTAGGGAGACACCAGAATCCCCAAAAATAGTTTCTCAAGATTGCCCACCACGTTGCCAAGTGAGAGGAGGAACGAGCCAAGCCCCAGCTTGGACAGCTGGAAACAGAGGCTGTAGTTGACAAACTTGCAGCAGCACCTATTTGGGTGAGGATGAAAGGGATGCAAAGCCCAGCCCCTCCCCTGGTCCAAACCTCTGCTGGAACGGTGATTTCGAGGAGCCCTTTCTGCCCTGCTTTCTTTGGGACGGTCAGCATTCAGACTGATTCTGCCTGGCACCAACCAGCCCACGCAGGAGGAAACTTTCTGCTTCATGGAGGACAACAATAACCAGGAGCAACAGTTCCCTTTGGCCACAGCATTTCAGTTGCCAAATTACACGGTAAACACAGCCACAGTAGCACTAAATGGTAAGGAAATGGTGTTTGAGATTATTCAGCAGGTTGTGGCAGGAACTCTTGGCTTAAGAGGGGTGATACTTCCCTCTTATGAAGATTAAAACCTCCCCTGGTCCTGGTAAATCCAAACTGTTTTTATCCTTTATATTCCACATTTCTAGCGTCTAGGGAAAAAAAATTACCTCGACGGCATATCATGACCTCCAACATTTGGAGAATTTAATCTACCCACAGAAATCAGTACTAGATAAAGGAAACTTTTGGATTCAGTGCTCTTAGGAAAAGCTGCCAGAGATGGAGAAACAAGGGTAAAGGGATATAAAACTTTAAAACCCCGAGAGGTACAAGGTGATACCACTATCAGAAGTTAAGAGTAATTTTTCTTTCAGACAACATCTTCAGCAGAACTGCATCCATGTATAAGTGGGAAGCAAGAGGACATACCTCGTTCCTTATCCAAACATCTCAAACTCTTCCCACTGACAGCACGACCCATCCTACCTCGGAAATTCATCTTGCTGAGGGTTGAAATGCAGATTACACAATGAGAGGATGCTTTCCAGAGAGGGATAAAGTGACAAGAATGAGGAAAATCAGACAGATAACCCTTTTCCAGTCAGCTGCCCACCTCGTGCAGAGGAAGAGAGGAGGAGAAAGGAAGGGCATGTGTAAAACAGGGAATGTGAGAGCACACGAGGAGTCCTCCTGAAACCCTTGGGAAGTCGGAGGGCAAAACTTCAGGAGAAAGGCAAACTTGTTGCTCAGGTGATTTAAAACAAACCAAAAAGGGAGGGGGGGAAATAAACCAACAAAGCCCAATATTTCCTGTAGCCACAATCCAGCCTCCTGTTTTCTCCACGTGAAGGAGACAGGCTGAGAAACCAGAGCTTCACAACACTAATACACCAGGGAGGGGAAATGTACATTTTTAAAGTCTCAGTCTTAAATTAAGGTGCATTTTGCTCCTGAAAGTGAAGTTATTCATCAGGTTGTTGGTTTTTTTTATTGCTAAAAATCTGAGTACCTTAAAGAACACCATACTCTGTGTCCCAGCAGGCAGCAATTATCCTGTTAGAGCCCCCCCAGACAAAACCCACACCCTCTAAGGCAGAGCTGCCACGGGCTGTGGGGTCTGTACAACACCCAGCACAGACCTGCAGGCCTTGGGCAGAAAGATGCTGTTCCCAAAGGGACAGGGAAAGCCCAGTTCAGGTCAGGAGCCTCATAAAACCAACCCACTGCGTTCAAGTGTCACATTTGGGGAGGAACTTGCACACGGATGAGCGAATTCTTCAGCATTTTAGCTCTTGTGACAGAGACCTGTGCACAGACTGCCCTTTCCTCAGCCAGCAAGCCAAGTTTCAATCTGTTTATTTAAGTTTTAATTGAAGCATCATGACCTTGAATGGGGAGGACACCCTGAAACCATGTTACCAACAAACATAAACATCAGCCCACAGATAAACAAAGTGCCCACTCATCCTACTGAGAGGTTTCTCTCTGGCAATTTTAAAAGAAATTCAGCAAAAAGACTATTTTTCCCCCTCATCGCTTTTTTCATTCCAGGAATAATTAAGATAAATAAGAGCATATAGAAAACATGTATAAAATATTATTTGTGAAAAGACGCTGAAAATACAGAGCACTACAAATAATGATGTATTCATTCCTTATTTTCTAGTACACAATCCCTCCCTCCTTTGCTTTGCCAATAAATGCTGTTTGTCCCTTAATTCTTGACTCTGCCACAGTTTGTACAATATTTTTTGCCATTCTCTCATTTTCTGCTCTATTAATATATTTCATTGTACTCAATGGCCACAATTTAGAAGTTCTGTAGCCAACTTGACTCACCAGGCTTTTGTTTTCTTATGCTTCTTTTAATAACGCTCTGACAGCTTGAAACGGTGGCAGAACACAAAAATAATCAACATCCAGTGCTTTACAAAACAACTGCAAAGTCCAAGTCGCTCTGCTTTGACCATTCAGTTAATTTGACCATAATTAAGCCAATCCATTAGGATCAGCAGATTTTCACACTCACTTTCAGATCCTGACTCCCTCCACAAAGATTTGGCTCTCCCAACATTTGTTCGTAAAACATTTCTGCAAAGGAAAACTTCAAATGGCAAAACACGAACACGGGAATTGTTTGTAAGATTTTGGCTGGCAGACAATTCATCCCACCCCAGCAGGAGCAAGAAGGGGTTTTTTTTTTAAGTTATCAGTGATGAGAAGGTTTGTAAAGCCCTGGATTGATTCTGAAGTGCTTTGTTCACATTCTGGTGGCCTCCACGCCGCACTGCTCTGAAGTTTTACCTTTCCTGCGCCCTGCTGGTCTCCAAGCAGGAGATTTGCACTCCAAGACTTCTTCGGTGCCTTTTTTTGACCTAAAACGCAGTTCAGGCTTTCAGGCTTCAGTCTGCCTTACTGCTGGCTACCCATATTAGGGGTTTAATTCAATTAATTGCCTTAGCTGCCTTCCACAGAGCAAGAAAACAGCCACGGATGTTTTCTGTGGGAATAAGGAAGAACAGGACACCGGTGGGTGGGAGCAGGGCAGCGAGCGCCGGGGCATCCTGGAGAAACCCTCTGTGCTCTGGGGCTGGGTAATCACAGCCAAGGGGCTCCCTTGGCTGGCACCAATAAAACAGCTGGCACCTCTGGAAACTGCAGGAGATGGCCCCAGCATCACTTGTGTTTATAAACCTGCCTTCAGCTGGGCATTTATCGTCCTGCCTCCGAAGGATGGCGGCGAGGCTTCAACGCGCCCAGCAAGACATCCCCAAGCACATCGATCAAAGGCTGAAAGGACACGGCCTCAGGTCGCACCAGGTGAGGTTTTGGATTGGACATTTGGAAACGTCTCTTGGCAGAAAGGGTTGCCAAGGCCAGGGAGTGGGGAAGTGGCGGAGTCACCACCCCTGGAAGGGTTCAAAAACATGTGCACACAGCACATGGTTTAATGGTGGATACGGTGCTGAGTTGATGGGTGGACTTGATCATAAAGATCCTTTCCAACCTCAACAATTCCATGAATCTATTCTACGATTCAGGGGGCGTCGCTCCCGACTCCCAACCTGCAGCACAGCTCACATCCCACAGCTTCTCAAGGATCAGGATCTGTCCAGCCTGACCTGCAAATCTGGGGGCTTGGGTGCCAGCTACGGGCATTAAAAATAAAATATATACTTCAGGGAGCTGATCAGCATTTAAATATCACATTGCAAAACAAGAGATACAAAGATGCTTTAGAAACAATTCAAGAGGAAAGGAAGGTTATGGATTCTGTGCTTCCTGTTGAGCTGGTTCACTTCCCCACACGCAAACTTTGGCCCAAACCCCAGTAAAATGTGTTGTAATATCTTCCTCGTGTGGTAGATTTATTTCTCATCCAACACACACCCTCTGAGAAGATACAAAACTGACAGTCTGGGGCTTGTATCGTGTCACAGCACTGCAAATTCCTCCTGACTTCTGCAAGGCTGTGATTTATATAGGATATTCATTCTTATCTATAGAGAGTAGCTTATAAATTATACACATTTCCTAACCCACTTTGTCTTTATTCTGCAAGGGGAAGGTCATTTCATTCCTTTACATCAGAGAGAGCAAAGTCACCATGGGAAGAAGACAAACCTGTGTGTGCACACAGTCTTAATCTCCTTCATAACCATAAATCCACTTAAACCACTTTTTATTCATTTCTATTTTTGTACTCTTTCGGGAATAACAGGGGACATCCTGAATAATGTATATAATTCCATGTCCTCTGTAATGCCAACAAAATTACACTATTTCAAGATACATTAAGTAGCTCACCACTGAGGCATGGGAACACATTAGCAAAGCCATTACACTGAACAACACTGCAAAAATCACTGATACAGCACCGGAATTAAGAAGAAAAGCATCTGGAAAAATCTGCCGCATTGTTTAGGTCATTCAGACGTAACTGGCAACTCTCAAAGCTGGAATATACTGTTGTGATTTTACCAGGCGGTCAGAAGTGGCAGCTGAGCCAGAGGGAAACCATGGAAAACCCCCTTGGACAGGATGTGAAGAACGTTGGAGAACTTCCCAACCGATTTTGGTGGGCGCTGGGTAAAACCCATACAGGACTGAGCTCTGCAGGGCTTGGCCTCCAACAAGAACCTCCCAGAGAAGGGGGCAGGTGCTTCCTCCTACCCGTTGTTTGCCCAGGTCACAGTTTGCTCCGTGACTTGGCTGATTTTAACTCCTCAGTGCTTCCATCCAACACACTGACCATTCCCCAACGGCCTCCAAAGCCACTGAGCCTCTCCCAAACTCAGCATTTCCTTCTCCAGTGGACAAAATCACAGACTGGCTAAAAAAAAAATAAATAAAATTGTTTTGAAAAGTGTTCTTTCCCCCGGATTGCTCCAACCTGGACATCTCATTTAAAAGACATTAAAGACATACAAAAACCTTGACCATCTGATGCCCCACGTCTGAACGGATCATTATGTCCAAAAAGAATAGAAAGGAGAGGCTGGGCCATGTGTTTAATGGGCAGCTCCACAAGGACAGCAGTGGCATCACCTTGGGGATGAATCACCTAATTAAACGAATCAAGATGCACCAGGAATTGGAGAGCAAAGCACAGAGTTTCTTACGCCAGCCACAAGGGTTGAAAGTACATCACTAAAATGAAATGCAACCAGAACGTCCTAACTTGGGTGAGGTTGTTCACAAATATCAATGCACAATTGAATAAAAAGATCTATTTCTCATCCAAAGTTTATGCTGCTGTGCAGTGAGGTGTTTAGTCCTTCACTTTGGCTTTGTGGGATAAAACTGAGGTAAAAACACGTGGTAAGTAATTGCAATTAAAACACAGTTTCATGACATTCCTTAGCACTGGACTTCTTCCCACCTCACCAATAAACACTGAATTTTCCCACCAGCTGCAGATCATCCTCTCACAACAAACATTCAGTTTCACTGGCCAAGGTACAAACACCCACAGGCTTAAAACCACATGTATTTTGGAGCTTTCCTCAATACAAAACCAATCCATTGCCCAAAACCAACACGAACTTCCTCACAAAATTCCTCAGGCTTTGGAATGAACTCTTACTCCTTCCCTGTGTTTCTGTATCCTTGATGGGCATTTGACTTTCTCCTTAAAATTCCCGAGGGGATTATTTTGGGAGGGCCGTGCTGCTCAGCCTGTGTCCCAAAGTCACCTGTTGTGACAGCAAGGAAAAGAAACCCCACCAGTCTCTTATTAACAGGTTCCATCACGTTATATTCAAATTATAAACTAAGATGGCTTATGAATATTTCCTTCTGAATTAAAATGCCAGTTTCTCATGTGAAATGGGGTTTATGATAATTCAGAGCTTATCTTCACAGTTTGATGTCTTTGTCCTTCCTTAGGTAAACAGTCTGCATATCACATCAGCTTTAACTGTCCTTTGACTTATTCTGGAACTTAACTAACTTCATTTTATTTTTTGAAATAAAGTCATCCCCACACAGTGTTTTATTGTTGGTCTCTCCTCAAATTTTCATACCAGCTGGAGCAGAAATTTTAGAGGCACTGAACCAGAAGAAAAGCAACTGAGAAAATTCTTTCCTGCTTTTCCAATTAAAACACTAAAAAAACCCCAATAAAAGCAAACCACCCTTTCCATGGCTCTTAAACACTTTAACTCACAGCTTCGACCTGCTGAGCAGTTTTTAAACTCCATGCACCACACTTTCCTCTGGCCATCTGTCCCCTGGTCATTGGGAGAACCTGCACGAGCTCTCCAGTGTGGCCCATTTCCCTCAAAATCCAGAAAAATCAGTCAGACATTTTAAATGTGAGGCCTCGGAGCCCAAACACTCTCCCTGTTTAAACACAGGATTATCAGCACTTTTTTCAGTTGTTTTCACCAAACCTGCTGACCTTGGCCATGGCTCAGCCTCAGGAAATGATTTCCCTGCAGTGATTCTGGGTCTGATCTCCATCTCTCCGAGCCAGACCCTCCCTTTAGACACAAAGTTCTCATCTTTTCATGATGAGTTCTCTGAGAATGACTCAACGAGGAAACAAGAAAACAACATTTAAAACTTTAATTTCCCTCATCCTTGCATTTTTTCCTGGATCAAAAAGCAGTCACTGCTGACTGAAATGAAAGCACCAGGCACACCCTTTGTGCAAGAACAAAACTGCTTTTCTCTTCACTCAACTTGCAGGCATCTGCCTCTTAATCTCCGGCAGCTCCGAGCCCCCGAGTCCTTCTTTAATCTCCGTGGGCATCACTCTGCTGCTTTGATAGAGCAATTCTTTCCTTGTGTCTCGCTGTTTTCTCCTGCTCTAACGTCGCACAGACAACTCATCTCCCTCCCTCGGAACGCCCTCAGTCCACACAACTTCTGAACCTCCCTTTTCTCCACTTTATGAAAGCATTTTGTAGCCCTGGTGGAAAACACAACCCTGTCACTCACCTTCCTCCCTTCCAGCTGAAATATTTCTTGGTGGCCAAACAACATTTCCCCTCCGTTGGTTTTGGCCAGGTTGCTCGCCACAAATTAAGCCCTCCCATTAACCTTCTATATATGAATAAACCTCTCAAGGCACTCTTAATTACTTAATTAATGGTATTCAATGTCTCATCGCTACCATGTGGTCTCCTGGTTACCCAAACAAAGGCCAAAGAGAAGATAATTGAGCAAAAACAACAGGACTGCTTTGAGGTTTGGATTTCTCACCCAACACAGACATGTTTTGCCCAGACGAAGTAGAACAAAAACAGGAAAAGGACAGAATTTAATGTTTTTCCCCTTTTCCTGTGCAACATTTGAAGTTATCCTTGCTCCTCTCGGTTCTCCCAGGCAGCTGACAAGCATTTAAATAATGTCTCCTGAGCAAATTGAAAAGCAAGGAGGAGCAACATGTGTAGAGATTTGAGTAACTGAAACAACGAGCAGCTCTGCAGGAAAATGAATTTAATTAAAGTTACTCATGCAGGCTCTGAGCCTTGGAAATCTATAAATCTGGAAAATCATTTCCCTTTCAATTAAGTCTGTATTTGTCATTTTCCGAGAGATAAAAACAAGTCCCCACCGGGCAGGTTTTCCAAAACTGAGAAACGAGGAGAAACACACAAGGCAGGAAAAATGCAGGAGAGCCAGTGAGAACCTTATGGACCTCCCGAGTCCCACTGCAGCCAAATGAGTCCTTTCTCAAGCTACAAGTACGGCTGCATCAAGCAGAGATGTTTGGAGCCGGTGTCTGTGTTATGACTAATACCCTGAGGAGGACTCGCGTCGCTCACCTCCCACTGCCTTACGTAACCGTAACCGCTGCGAAGCAAAAGGTTCCTTCCCGAGGGGGTTCCAGACCTGAGTGGAGCTCCACTCGCCTGGCCCTTTCTCCACGGCCCTCTGGAGCCCGCAGAGACCCCTCTCCCAGCCCCGCTGCCTCCTCTGTCCCGCAGGGGACACATTCCAGCACATCCCAGGAGGAGGAGGAGGATGGAAAACGCTGCTGCTCGCAGCACTCCTGGGGCTCGGAGCCAGGTTGGGATGGTCCCCTTCAGCTCCTTTCTGAGTGTTCACACCAACCAGGAGATCCAGGTCCCTTTTAGGATAAGAGGGAACTGGCTTAAGCTCTGCCAGGGGAGGTTTAGGTTGGATATTGGGATGAAATTCTTTACAGAGAGAGTGGTCAGGCATTAGAATGGCCTTGTCCAGAGAGGTGGTGGATTCTCCGTCCCTGGAGGGTTTTGAGATGAGACTGGACATGGCACTGAGTGCCATGATCTGGGAATCACAGTGGGGTTGGATCAGGGGTTGGACTTGATAATCTCAGAGGTCTCTTCCATTTTTGAGATGAGACTGGACATGGCACTGAGTGCCATGATCTGGGAATCACAGTGGGGTTGGATCAGGGGTTGGACTTGATGATCTCAGAGGTCTCTTCCAACCCAGCCAGTTCTGTGATTCTCTGCTGCACTGGTGGGAAGGGCTGTCCTACAGGACAGACCCAAGTCAGCTTTGCCGTGTCCATGTGGAGCTTCTGCTGATGAGAAATCCCACAGAAACCATTCCCTTTCCCTCACCTCACCCACACAGCAGATGAACTCCTAATTTCCAAACTTTGCAGCCCAAATATTTCGCCTTCACAACCCGGCAGTGACAGGAGAGAGCTCAGGGTGTCAGGAACAGCTGCAATTAATAAATAGCCAGTTGTTCTGCATGTGCTCTAAAACACTAATTACTAATTAATTCCAGGGGGAGGAATTGAGGGCTCCTGCTCTCTCCACTGCAATCACACCCAGCAGAAACAGCCCTCAGCGTTCACAGATGTGGCATTCACAGGATTCTGGTGGATCAGCTCTTTTTTGGGTTTTGGTTGGTTTTTTTTTTTTTGGTTTTTTGGGTTTTTTTTTTTTTGTTTTTTTTTTTTGTTTTGTTTTGTTTAGTTTTTTGTTTTTTTTTCAAAAATGAGCTTGAATGAAATCAAAGTCACTGTGAAGGTTCTCAGTTCTTCCCCCAGGCAGAACTCCCACTGAGCTCGGTGAGAACTGAATCAGACTCGGGGAGGGTTTTACATCCCTGGCTTTATTTGCAAGCAGGGATCCAAGCCCAGGATTTATCTGCGCACGCACACACAAAACCCCCACACTCCACTTGACCTGGCAAGTCAGTTATTCATTCAGGAGGAATACAACGCTGGCACTAAAAAAAGCTTCAAAGAGTGGAGAGGAATAGATATTTCACCTCGTTCACCTCTCTAACAGTGGAAGGAATAAATGGGAGTGATGTCTGCAAAAGTTTCAGTCAAGCCCAGAGGGAGCCAGCCTTCTCTGCAGGACATTCGAAACCACTCAGAATTCTCACTTTGCCATTAAGTGAGGGCTGTTTGTTAAACAAATGGGGCAGCAAGTTGAATATTTGGGATTTCCTTTCCCCTTCCGTATTCTCTGGTCAGAAGAGTGACTACAGGAGTCTATAAGGTGATGAAGTCCATCAGCTTCATCAGATTTGTACAGCCGTGCCTGGGAATCCTGCAGTTTTTCAAGGAGACTGGAACTATAAGGAAGTTTGGGGCAGTGTCCTAATCCCTGGCTAGGAGACACAGGGACACACAGAAAGCAGTGGGAGGGAACACCTTTTCCAAGTTATCAACTGCAATGAGAAAAAAAGCAGCACCATTCTCCCCCCTCTAGAATTTAATGCCAATAAAAGCAGAGTCTGAGATCCCAAGGACTGTGTTATCTCAAGCAGAGAGGCAGAAACTTCTCTTTAATATATGATAAGTTAGCATCATACTTTTTTATCCCTCAATACTCCAGAGGTCTGGATTTCTCCTGATCTTCAGGTGGCACATGGAAGAATTCCCACATTGTGTCACCTGAGTGACCTTAACACTTTGCACTTCAAACATTACAAAATCGGAGAGTTGTCATTTCCTCATTTGGATCATTCCCCATTTCTCTGGGATACAGATCTCCCAAAAAGCTGCTGCCAGCTCTGCAGAGAGATCCTGCAGGAGAGCAGGGCAGGTGGGATGGTGGGAAGAGCTCCCCAAACCAGTGGGGTTCTGATATAACATCACATTTTGTTTGCACCAGAACTCATTGACCGAGAGGAGAAGGACGAGGAAACTGCTGGAGACAGAGCAGTTCCTGACACATCCCACCCAGAACAAGGACATTAAGCAGGGTTTGCTGGGCCAAGCACAGCGACTGCCTGTGATCCTTGCTCTCTTTTTGAGATCTGAGCTACAGCCTCGAGTCATTCTCTGTGCTCCAGGTTCTCTACCTGAGGAGCCCTTTGCTTGCCTCACAAGGTCGGCCACGTCCTTAAAAACAGAATTCATTCCTTCTCATGTTCCAGGGCCTGCTCTAACTCCACTCTCCTCTCCTAACCTCTGACTGGCCCCAAACACTCAATTGAATCCCGACGCATCCGCCTATAAAACGCTTGACCTGACATCCCCGTGGTGTTTGCTGCCAACCAGAGGAGAGAGATTTATCACAGATTTGCTCTTCTCCGAGTGTTTACGCACAGAGGTTTTGTGGAGACTGTTGGGTTTGGCTCAGCAGCAGCCCGAGATGCCCACGGTCCCTCCATGCTCAGCGGGCTACACGGAGTTTGACAAACAATTAATCAGAACTCAGCGCTGCATCTGGCTCGTATTTACAGCCAAGCAGTGAGTCGGGTTGGAAAAGCATCTGAAAAGATAATACCTCAACCTGATGACTTTGTAGTTGGGTTTTGTTTTCCTGGAAGGAATCTGCTAGCATATCATGTTTGAGAGACCCAACAGACAGTGAATTGATGAGCTTTTAGGTAAACAAAACATATGGCGCTTGCTGCGTTCCATCTATCTGGTGATCAGTCATTTAGCAATAAAGCACAATCAAATTTGGCCAGCTCCTCAAGACACGACAGCTGAGGAGATCAATTACAGCCTTAATTTAGACAAATTTTTCGTAGCGTAATTTTTTTCTTTGCGTTACATTTCCTTTGTTTGTTCCATGGAGTTTTAGCTCCTGTGGAAAATGAGGGCTGGATTCTTCAAATCAAAATGCATTCATAAAATATCAGTGAGTTTAGGGTATGAAATGGTGGCTTAATCAAGACATTGGCCAATATCAGCTCCAAGTTGTTCTTTGTGTAATAACTTTGCCAACATCCCCTAAAAACTATACACTGACATTTTTTGTTTTACTGTTTTAACTAAAGCTCCTCAGAAGAATTCCCTTTTCCCAGCTCTCCATCCTACAAGATCCAGGTGGGTAAACAGCCCGTTCTGGGCTCACAGTTACAGAAGGGCGGTGAGGATTATTTTGTGACCAGTTTTACAACGCGGGGACACAGGACCAGACCGAGGAGCAGGAGAATTCTCTGAGCACCGAGGTCTGGAAGAGCACAGGGACTTGGCAAAGGTCACACTTTGAACGAGCTCTTCCACTCACAGTCCCTGCATGATTAAGTGCTGCACTGAATCAAGACAGTTAAATTTATAACTGAGACACGTTAAATAGGGGCGATGACTTGGCAGCCGTGGAGAGTCGAGGATGTATTAATAGGTCGAGAAAATATTCCGAATTCTTATTAAGTAATCATCCTCCATCCCACAGTCTGTGCTCCTCAGACCTCTCCAAATCCCCACGGGTGCTGGAGAGCTCTGCAAGGGCTTCCATGAGATCCAGGCAGCATTTCCCCACCAGTCTGCACCAAAAGAACTTCAAAACAGCAACTGACCCGCACCATGCCACATAAAACCAGCCACTGCCCTGCGCTCACATCCCTGCTCCCATGCCCAGCACAACCCCAGATTTCCTAATGGCATCTTCATTTATTACCGAGATGTAGAGCGGTGAGAAATTATTAAAGACCTGAAAAATCGATTGAAGCATTTTAAATTTGAGATGAGGCTCCTCAGCTCCTGCAATTTATGGAATGCAAGATGCTGCTACAACATCTCCATAAAGTGAATTAGAGCAAATAATTTCTTTGTTCAGCTCGAATATGCCCAGGAGATGTTTCTATATTATGTTGCATCAAGGGGATTTAGATTTAATGCTGCAGTACCAAAAGTTGGGGATACAGGCAAAACTGTGGCAAACTGCACAAATCAAGATTTGGTCTTGTGTTACTGTAATAAAGTTTCCTTAAGACAGCATTTCTCTGAGAATTTTTTTTTTTAATTATCTAATTTGATTTCCCATACGGTGCTTAGGAGGCTGGAGGTGTGGGGTTACTATTAAATACTGTGTTTGGTGTACAAAAACTGCAGACAGGAAAACTGATTTTATATAAAAAATTGTGGGTGGTTTTTGTTCAGTTCTGGCTTGTTTTTTTTCGTTCAAACATTCATTGGTTCATTTCCAGTGTCTCCCATTCTGTAGAGATTGTATTTTAAGAGCAGTTTCAGTGCTATAGCACAGAACCCAATCTATATTTCAATATGTGCAGTCTGTGAGCTCGGCACAAAGGATAAGAAACAGATGCAGGTTCAGATGAAGAAATGTGTCTATTGTGAAGTGCGAGGGGCGATTTGGCACGAAAATAATTGAAGTCAATATGCAGCAAGAAAATCTGTCAGCAAATTGCAATGCTTGACTGAAGCACAGATACATTTTTTTAAAAAAAGAAATTCTATGCAGGCTATACGTGGTCCACCACTTTAAATGGATTAGAAGTGTTTAAAATTCCTCTACTTTACTTCAGCCAAAGTGTTCACTCTGAATACACAGGGAGAAAATGCTCATGGAATTTGAACCAGGATTTACTGATAAAAAACTTGCAGGAACGGAGCTGCTGGGCCAGGGCAGCACTGGAGGCTCACCAGTAAGAGCACTGGACTGGGACCAGTCCACACAGAGCTCCTTCTACAGAATTTAAGACACACAAGAAATAGGTCCTCATAACTGTGCCCAATAAGAGAAGGCACAAACAATTTCCAACCCAGAAACCTAATATTGCTTAGTAATTCCATATCATGTCTCATATAAACCATATTTAATCTCTGTTTTAATCAATGCATTTCTCCAGTCTTTGATTAAGAGACTCCTGCCTTCCTCCCCCCCGCCCCCCGCAATATTGTCACCTCAAGCTCTACAAAGTTAAAACCTCAAGTTAACAGCAACCAGAAGGCAAAAGAGGAAAACCAATTACTGCTTTGAATATTTCCTCAGCCAGATCAAAGGATTTCTTAAAATCTTATTTATTCTTATCCTCCTATTATTGTTTATGCTCTTGCCTGAATTCCTGGAATTTGCCAAGACACAAAAAATCCACGTGACCCATCCTTTAACAGAATTAACCAGGAACTCTCCTAATGAGCAGCCCTTATTCCCAGCTTGCCATGGTACCATGTTACTGCTTCCCAGTAAATATCCATGCTTCATCCCAAGGTCTTGACCATTTTTATTATTCGATCAGATTTTCTTTCTCTGAGAGACACCTAATACTGTTTTCTAAAGCATTTTTCTAGCAGAAGGCCTGTGTTTGCAGGGAGTGACACCACAGACAGAAAACGTTGATTCTGATCACCTTGTTTCTTCAGGCCTAATTCTATTTACACGCAGCTCAGAGAGGACCAACGCGCCCTCCAAGCAGAGCTCCATCCATGCCCTGCTTCTCCAATAAATGCCACATTTACCTTGCCAGGGAGAGGGGAGAGTTTTTTAGACCCCCCCCCATGATCCTGACTTCATATTTAATCAAGCCCTTTAAACACCTCTTGCTTAATAAGCTAATCCGAATACTGGAAATTAAATTTTCTCTTTTCAATTTTTCCTTGCCTTTTCCTTGGAAACAGGAGTTTGCCTTGGCTGCCTCACATGGATTGATTTATTTTTTTTTTTAATGTAGTATCAGTTCAACAGGAATTCTTGATCACTCCCTGCTGCTCGAGGCAATATCAAACAAGCTCACACACTTTTCTAATTAGCTTTGTTCTAATGAGTGGGGAACTTGTTCCAGGGCTATTACGTACCATGTTAATTGTTATCTTGACAAAGAATAACCAATGAGCAAAAGTAATGGTTGTTTGACATCGGTGGAAAACATCCTTTAAGCCTCCCTCAGCTCTAAAAATAATTTTAAAACGGTTTTGGAATTGGGTTTAATTACCATTCCTATGGGACAGTTGTATTCAGATATTATTGTGTTATCTGCACAGTGTTGTTTGCCCCAAAATCATCCATCACAACCCACCTGGGGTTTCAGGAGGGGCAGGGAGGAGTTTGACAGTTGTATTCAGATATTATTGTGTTATCTGCACAGTGTTGTTTGCCCCAAAATCATCCATCACAACCCACCTGGGGTTTCAGGAGGGGCAGGGAGGAGTTTTTTTGTCGTGGTTCTGCAACGTTACCTGTCACTTCTTTATAATACAGATATATTTAAAACAGGATCAGAGAACGGTTTGAGTTGGAAGGGAACTTAAAACTTATCTTGCCCCACGCCCTGCCACGGGCAGGGACACCTTCCACTGGCCCAGGTTGCTCCAAGCCCCATCCAAGCCTTGGACACTTCCAGGGATGTGTGTGCATATACATATATATAAATTGAAAAGAATTGTGCATTTGGAAGTGTGCTTCACATTTTTCCTTCAATAGAATGCAAGTGCCAGGTAATAAAAAACAAAGTGGTTAGTAAAGTTGACTAAGTGCCCAAGAAAAGCCCCTGGATGGTGTGGAGCCTCCAGCACAACCTACTCATAACAGAGATAAAAATCCAGTTTTCCCTTCCAGCTCCATTACAATCCTACACTTGTGTCAGACTCCAAACTCTGCTGGAGGCAGAACAAGGGTTGGAAACCCCTGTTTGTACAGCAGACAGAAAAAGGGAAAATCAGCATAAATCTCTTTTACTGACAACTGCTTTAGAGCACTGATAGTGAGTTTTAGCAAGTTTGACACTGCCTATGGCACAAGCAGAGAGGCTGAGACTGTACCAAAAAAAAATATATATACACCTGTTTCTTGTAAAGAATTATTGCAAGAAAAAAATAGTATATTCCCCTTCCTGTTAGCTCCTGAATGCAGGAACCATGACACCAAAATAATACCCCACTGGAGGGTTTGAAAAGGGAGGAAAAAAATAATTCGGTTGGGGCTTGATAGAAATTAAATATTAAAATAAAAAAGCAACTAACTGAGCTTTTCAAAAATTAGGCAGGATCAAAAAGAAAGCAAGCAATGAAGTGCTGTGCTTTTGGTTTTTTAAAGCTGTATCCCCCACTGAGCCACGTTTGCAGGAAGACATCGTCTGCATTTTATATTCCGATTAGTGCATTAATCTTTCCTCAATTATTAATTCGTATCCAAAAGTGTTTCCTGGCTCCACTTTGTAACTTGCAATTGCACAGGAATGGGGGAGAATGTCACTGTCTATTCACAGGCATTTCAAAAGGTGTTTCCCTTCAGACAACCAACCACCTTCTGAAGTTCAGATTAACAGTCACTTGTACAGTGGGAAAAATAACCGATTTAACCTTCATTTTTAATTAAAAAATGAGGACATTCCTGTGCCTTTTTTTTTTTTTTTTTGCATTACTGCTACTTTCTCCCTTAAAAGTGACCCTGTAAAAGGAGAGATTCTTAGCCCAAGATTCCTAAACTCCTAAGAACCTGTGGAAAACCAAGGGACGTTAAAAGAAGTGTTAATTAAAGGCAGAGGACAAGTTTGGAGGATGTTTTAGAACATATTCCATGGCTGAGAGCCAGCAGAAGAACATGCTAAAGGATGGTGACCCCACCAGCTCCATGGGCAGCCTGTTCCAACGCCTGACCACCCTTTCCATGGGGAAATTCCTCCCGGAGCTCAGTTTGGGTTGGGATTCTGATTTTCCCCAGAGAAGGCAATAACCAAGGAACGATGGATTGTGTAATCAGGGGCAGATTCAACGCCAGAAATTCCCATAACTCCAGAACACACGTAGGCACTCTGCCCCTCCGACATCATCTCAGCAACCCAAGGCAGTTTTAAGACCACATTATAGTCATTTTAGGAATATCTTCCCCTTATTTTGTCTCCCCGTACAATTGCTCTGCATCCCCTGCACTCCTTCCACCTCACAGTCACTATAAACAGACGTTCTTGATTCTTACAAGGAGTGTGGATCTTCTGTTTCTAATTCTATAATTAGGAGGGAAAACAAAATCTGTAGTATTCAGTTTGACTTTAATTCTTGCCTTCAATAATCCATAGGAAACCATTTCCTCCAAGATTTTTAGCATTCTGAGGATCTCAACCAAACCAAAGTAAATTTAGAAATCTCACCAAACCAGTCAAACACCGTTTCTGTAGAAAAAAAAAAAAAATCAGGAAGAATTTCTCCGTGGAAAGGGTCGCTAAACCTTGGAAAGGGCTGCCCAGGGAGGTTTGGAGTCCCCACCCCTGGAGGTGCATCCAAGGAAGGGCTGCTGGACATGGCACTTGGGGCTCTGGGCTGGGGGACAAGGTGGATGGACATCGGGCACAGCTCTCGGAGGGCTTTTCCAACCTCGGTGATCCTGTGAGATCCATTCAAACCCACTCAGGAACTAAACCCAGGCAAGCCTCAGGACTGCAACTGAGCAAACCACTCATGATTTATGACCAATCCCTCCTCCTTGCTGCAGGTTATCTGGAAACAGACGGGAAAGGCAACCAACCAAACGTCAACCAACCCGTTCTGGAGTTGTCCTCACGGTGCCAGGTGGGAAACCACAAGGTAAAGTTTGAGGCAGCTTTGAGTGAGCTCCTTGAGCCAACAGCACAGGTCAGGGGTGACCAGGAACACGTTGGATTGGGATCCCCCCGGGAATACCCTCAACCTGTCTCTCTACAAAGATTTTTATGAATGCACGTCTATTACATCAGCCAAAAAACAAAAACATATTCGTGTTTGGCTACAAATTAAGTTTGTTGTTTGTTTTGGGGTTTTTTTGTTTTTTTTTTTTTGTTTTTTTTTTTTTTGCAGTGGTTTCCCAGATGGGTGATTAAAATAAACCTCTAGCGTTCAGAAATCTCACCACAACACTCAAATAACTTTTGTGTGAGGGGGAAAAAAAAAAAAATAGGCATCTGATTTCTTTTGGTTCTCAGCAGCCGAGGTGATTTGTCATCTGTAAAGCATGATGATAAAAACACCATGATCACACAGGGCTTCAAAACATAACTTTCAAAGGCTCTTCGGAGTGTACTTTGATCAAAATGTTTACAAAGCACAAGCTTTGCGAGAGATTCATGAGCATCAATCTTGATTAGGGTTATTTACCAACACAGCGGTAATAGGGGATACACCTATGGAGCTGCACGTCCGAGCCGCATATTAAATATCTAAGTTTTTTGCACTGTTCCCAAAAAAGAAAGTTTTCCTTAAACTCGGAAGGCAAAAGACAACTTGTGAGGCTTCTAAACTTATTCCTAAGGAAAGCCTGAACTTATAAATAGACATAGAAAAAGGGTTACTGAAAAAGGATGTGTAATTCCCATGCACTTCTTGTGCGAAAATACAGAAGATAATAATACTCAGTGCTAAAAACAAACAGAACAAGATTTAATATAACTACAGCAAATTACAGAATCATTAAGGTTGGCAAAGACCTCCAAGATACCAAGTCCAACCTTCAAGGCCATACCCACTAAACCACATCCCGAAGTGCCACATCCCCTTGTTGTTTGGACACTTCCAGGGCTGGTGCCTCCGCCACTGCCCCGAGCGACCTGTCCCGATGCTCAACCACCCTTGAAGTGAAGACATTTGTACTCATGTCCAACCTGAACCTCCCCTTGTGCTGCTTGAGGCTGAAATATTGATTAGATTTACGCTTCTAACTCTTCACGGCTCCGACTTCAAATACTGCGGAATTACTAATATTTCAAAACCAAGGGGGAAAAAAACCCAACACAAAAACCCAAACAAACACAAAAATAAAAGCTTCCAAAAAGCCACAGCCATTTGAATTTAACTACGCTTCAGCTGGAAGACAGGAAAACATGCACAGCAGAGCAGGTCGAGTGGGAGAAAACAACCAGGAATACAAACAATGAGTCAGAAGGAGAGACTCCATTACAAACCCCTCGCTGTTCTTGTGAGGATGTCCCAGCAAGGGCCAATCTAAAGCCTGACCAAGGAGGAGGCTCTGCGAGGACATTGGGCTGGGGAGGATCATTTCCTGGCTCCGGTGGCCACCGCAGGACCCTTCACGTCAAGCATCAACAATCTGCAATTCATCTTCTCAACTGCCAAGCAAATGAGGCAGCAGAAGGTTGTTCAGGGAACGTCAACCAAAAGCGGCAGACACTCTCACATCCCTTCTCGTAATTCAGAAGGTATTTCGGCTTTTCTTTTCCTCCCTCGCTGACCAGGGGGGTTTAGCAAAGTTGCTTATGTGAAAATGAGGGCAGAAAGGGTTTGTTTAAAACACTGCGCGTCTGCTCCCTGCTGCAGATTGTATTTTATGGGCTTGTCTGAGTTTTGGGAGCACAACAGCAAGATAAATACTCATAATTCAGTTCTCTCTTTACTCTTTCTACTTTCCCTACTACAAATCTCTCTCCTCCTTTCCACCCTCACTACAGGCTTAGGCTGACAGCCTTCTCCGCTCAGTGGGTCTGATTTAATCCAACTGCAGCATCTCTCTCCTCCATCTCCCCTGGAACCTCTCCTCACTTCTCCACTACCCCAACTTCCCTTTGTACTTCTACCAGTCACTGAATTCCAATTACAGCACCTTTGGAATGCATTTGAGGGACTGAACGTAGGAAATGCTACACAAAGAACATTGCGAGGAAGAAAATCAAGAGGAAAGAGCATAATAGCTCTGTGTGCTCCTGAGATGAAGGCAGAAAAGGGGGAGGAATTTTATCTATGAGTATTATGCACTAACAAAAGGAAATTGTGTCTGGATTCCCCTGCCTGGACTGAAAGGATCTGTTTTCGGATAAAGAAATACAAACAGGAAAACACAAATAATAATACTTCTCCCAGTTCAAATTTGATTAGCTGGAGGAAGTTATGCCTTAGCGGGTCACAGATGTCACATATCCTGCTCTGTGCTCATCCCAGTTCTCAGAACACAACCCACCACCACGAGAGAAAAAACTCACACAGCCCCCAAATCGCCTCATTGCCAAGGTCTCCATCCACTCCCATGCATGCCCCGTTTCTCTAGGATATATTCCCACCATCCACTCCCATACATGCCACCTTTCTCTAGGATATATTCCCACCATCCACTCCCATACATGCCATGTTTCTCTAGGATCTATTCCCACCATCCACTCCCATAGATGCCGTGTTTCTCTAGGATAGAGTCCCACCATCCACTCCCATACGTGCCCCTTTTGTCTAGGATATATTCCCACCTCCCACTACCATGTGTGCCACGTTTCTCTAGGATATATTCCCACCATCCACACCACGTTTCTGTAGGATATATTCCCACTATCCATTTCCGTACGTGCTGCGTTTCTCTAAATATACTTCCACGATGGAAAGAAAAAAAAAAGTCCTATTATCTCAGTAAGAGACAGAAGCAGCTTCACAGCAACAATAAGGAAGTGAAGGCTCAGAAAGCAGCAGAAGGGTCAAAGGGAAAAGAGCCCAAGTGATGGCAGAAAAGAGGAAATCCAGGAGCACTAAAACTGGACTCTGGTTGTCAGAAGCAGCTCCAGAGTGAGTCCACTCGTGTTATTGGTACCAGTGGAGCCCAAACACACCTGAGAGAGCAAAACATTTCACATGGGCTGGTTTTTCAAATGATTAGACACTGAAGAAGAGTTTTAACAGTTATTCTGATTTTCTTCTCCAGGAACACTAAGCAACTGAACATATTTCCCTTTTTATTCTGATCCTCGAGGATGGCCCTGCTTGAGCAGGGAGGTTGGCCCAGGTGACCCACTGCGGTCCCTTCCAACCTCAACCACTCTGTGATTTTTGATCCTTTAGAATCCGGTTGTGACCAAGTTTCTTGTCATCAGAGTTTTACATGCTGCATTTGATATATGTAAGCAGACATTTTTGTGTTTCTCTACATTCACAGATGCCTGTTTGGTAATAAAAGTGCCAAAGACAGGAAGAAAAATCATGTGCCCCTGCCCAGACATATTTTAAGAAGACGAAAAAAAACACATAGAAAAAGGAACTTTTTACAAACAAACTCGTAGAGACATAAAAAGTTGCAGTTCTTCTGTGAATAAAGTACGATGGAACAAAGTGAGCTGTAGAGTTTCAGTCTCTGATTCTTTTCTGGGATTTCAATTCTGCTGCATGCAGGACTAACCTACACCGCACCGAGCTGGCAAACCTGAGGCATCATGCTCTGCTTTTGTCTACCTGGTACTTTTCCAGAGAGCAATGAACTTTTTCCTGCATAAACTGAGTTCACAAGGGCAAGAGAGACTTGGGAAAATCTCCACATGGCTTTGCACCAATAATCCCCCACCATTCCCACAACGGCGCTGCTTTAACTTCATGACCTTTCCCTCCCCAGCCAGTATAAGCTGCCATAAAGCAGCTTGCCCTTTTAATAAAGATATGATGAAGGAGCAGAAAATAGATACTAAAAGCAGAAAGTTAGAGAACAAATCATCAGTACTGAATATTTAGAGGGTAACCGGACTATTTCTTTACAACTTAAACTGATTAAAAAGCTTTTAAATAATTGTTATGATACCACATGTAGTCCATCACCACTTGGAAAACTGGACTGTGTTTGAGCAGTTTGACTGAAAGCAGCAGGGACACTTTCACCCATGAAATCAAGAAAAAAAAAATACAGTTTATATGGAAAAAACCCACAGAAATGTGTTCCCCTCTTCACTACATGGGGTACTAGAAGCTGTATTATGCTTCCAGCAATTTAAATTTTTATATTTAGCTGTTTTCAGAGGGAACAGAGTGGTGGTTCCTTACACACATCAGGACATCAGGCAGTGAAATGCAGCCACAGGGAGGTGAAGCTCCTGCGCAGGGCTGGATGAAACGTGTGCAGACTCTAGAGGGAGTTCTAACTTTGCCAGATTTTTCCCCTTACAGAATTTTATTCAGGCGTTCCCAACAAAATACACAAATAACAACAGAAAAACACGGCACGTTGCATGGACATGAACTATCGGCAGAGGAACTTGGACGACTCCTAAAATCTATGTATTTACTTCTGTCTTCCACACGGTACAAGGGAAAAAGAGGTTACACTTAAGGCAGCTGTCTGCCCCTCAGCCTTCTTCTCTCCCTTCTACAGGGTTTTATTTCGCTACAGTGGCATCAGAATCTATAAAAAAAAAAATTATATATATATAACATCTGTGAACCACAGCTGCCCCCGGACCACTTGGTGGTTTCATTTTAAGCTGTAAAACCAGTCAGAACAGAGACACTGCAGCAACGAGAAGGTGTGGGGGGGAACTAAACTGCATTTAAAGTGATTTCTGAAGGAGCAAAAAAAAAAGTGTGCAAAGGCAGATACTCCTTATTTTTCAAGTGCTCTTTCATCCTGTCTCCCAAACTTGACTCAATTCCGAGTCAGTACCGCAGGACAGAACTGGGGAGAACCTTTGAGGTGGCAGAACCTGTCAGAGCTCACCTGCTGAACCCCCTGCGAGTACTCGAGTCCCTCCCACTCTTCTGTTCCACTTTGGGGAGCCGTGGATAACCAAAAAAAGACCTCCAACACAAGTCTCTGAGCAAGGATGATTTTCCCCTGAGGTAAATCTGACAGGCAGCACAGAAGTCTGGAGGAGGAACTCCAGCCCTCCCATCTCTTTGCTCTTGCCGTGTTTCCAAACCATCTCTTCAGCACCCAGAAATTAAGCATTTGTGTGATAAACAAAACTAGGGATTCATGCCGAAATGAGAATGAAGGAGGTCAGTGTGACCTCGGGAAGGGAGGAAAAGATTCTAAAACTGAATTGCCCCTTATAGAACTTAAAGCAGACTATCTCACCTTACCTTGTCCATGAGTTATAGCTAAACTAAGCTTAGCAACAGGACATTCACACTGTCTTGTGGAGAAATACAAGAATTTATACCCTGTTGTATAGATAACAGATTAGTCTAAGTAAACATCTGTTGAATTCTGGAAATAGTGATGTAACCTGTATATTCATATGATGTAATGAATATGTATGAATTAACTCAATAAACACTTAACATACCCCGCATCTGGGTGCGGTTTTGGCAGAGCAGAGGCCCCCCCGCACCCAGTGCTGGTTTGCTTTTACCGTATAATAAACCCTTATTCAAAACCCCATTTGGGCTTGGGACTCTTGTTTCTCACAGTTTGGACACAGTGCAGTTCTTTCTCCTCAAGGCTGATTTAGAACCATCTCTTATTGTAGGCTCTGAATAGCAGGGTGGGAAATAAAAAAACCACTTTTTTCTCCCGTCAAAAAGAAGCAATGAAATAATGGACTGGCTGAAAACACGTGGGGGTCACAGGTTGGACTGGGTGATCTTGGAGGTCTTTTCGGACCTCAGTGATTCCCTACAGGCAGTTTTCCTGCTCAGCTCTGCGTTTGAGAACATTCCATGAACACCAACAGCACTTGCACCTTCACGTGCAAAAACATCACGCGCTGCTCTGTTCAACGCTTGAGCCACTCTGTCAAACAGGGCATGACAAAACCCCAAGTTTTCAAACCAAGATCAGATCCACGTGTGTGTTTTGGAGTGGTTGGACACACCTGGGGGACAGCGGGTCACCTTGGCTCTCCCTGAAGAGGGTCACCATCTACTTGGGCCACCACCCAAGAGGGTCAACCCTCCACTGCAGTGCGCCCCAAATCCAGCTCCGCCCTGCCCACAACTGCACCGCAGCGTTTCCGTCTCCCACACCGCCGAGGGAAAAGGGAGCTTTCCTTTCTACTTGATTTTTACAATCATTTTGAAGTAAATGATACTTGCACTTGAATTATTTTGCATTCATAAGTCAGCGCGTTTCAGTGACCGCTGATCCAATCTGTATCATTTATGACTTGTTCTGAGACACCGATGGCTGTTTAATGTGTCCTAAACATGACCTTGAGACAACGGGAGCCCAAAGCATTTCGCAATTCTATTCCTCTGTTGGAAGCAAGTTCCACAGCTGACATATGGAAAGACCAAACTGTTCTTCCGTTCAAAACAAACAAAAGCATTCCTATTTTTCCAACTGTTAACTATTGAACATTTCAACTGCGCTTCACTGAAAAGCACTCCAGGACGTTCTCAAGAGCACTTTGTAATTCCCTCCCCGCTTTTCAAAGCGCCCGGGAGAGCTGGAGAAGTACAGAAGCACAGCTGCACTGAGGCCACAGCAAGGAAAACCGCAGCATCCCAAAGGCACCCGGGACTTACAATCACATCACAATTACCACCCAGCAACAAACCATCCCGACCCCCCATCAGTAGAGCAGCTCCAAGCGATTTTTAGCGGACATTGACCCATCAAGATGGGCTAAACCTTTAGAGTGCAACCCAAGCGGCTGTTTGTCATGCAAATCTACTGAGCCGCTTGCAAAGGTCTCATCGATAAATTGATAGTTGTGGCTCAGACACCAGAAAGGACAAATCTCAGCAGTTCCCTTTGGCTGGGGTGCGAGAGAGACATACCAAGACTTGCGGATACAGGGACAGCTATAAACGAGCAAAATTAACTCCCAGCTCCTCTCCCAAGCCTTAATTTCTTGGGTTGTGTCTTGTAGAAGAGCAGGCAAAAAGCTCCAAGAAAGGAGCTGTAGAAGCCAGGCGGATTTGCAGCGCGAGCGGCCAGTTGTCAGTGGGAAAGTCATCAGCTTACTCATTAGTCTGCCTCCATCCAGGAGAAACAAAGAGGAAAAAAAATAAAGAGAAAGCAAAATCCAGCTCCTACGACAAAGTTTTCCCAGCAGTGGATAAGATTAAAGGTACCCTCCAAACCCTGCCAGGCTCAGAGATCCAGGCTTTCATTCCTAAGGTGGCCTCTCATCCCGTTTCCCACGCTTGACTGTTGTTCAAATCAGCATTGCTAAAGACATCTCTGAGGAACTTAAAGAGGATTTGGGGACCATCAGAAACGCCCTGAGCACCCGCATGAGGCTGCTCAACCCGCGCCAAGCGCTCGGGGTTTCTTCTTGCCCCGCTTTTCTGCTCCATTCCCAGCTAAAGCTGAGCTTTGTGAAGGTCCGGGGGCGTTTTCGCACCTGAGTACCAGTCAATGAGCTGTTAAACTCGGCCATTAAGCGCTCGGGTTAACAGAGATCCCAACACCTTTAGGGAGGTGGAAACGCCCTGGGAGAGGCAAAGTCTGAGCAGGAGATCGTCTGCTGAGAGTCAAGGAGTCTGCCGGGGCGAACCCCAACCATCGGGAAACCTGCCTTTGAAGAGAGGCAAATAAGAACGAAATAAGGAGCTCAAAGAAGAACCCGAGTGTGATAAATGAGAATGAAGGAGGTCAGTGCGACCTCGGGAAGGGAGAAAAATATTCTAAAACTGAATTGCCCCTTATAGAATTTAAACCAGACTATCTCACCTTACCTTGTCCATGAGTTATAGCTAAACTAAGCTCAGCCAACAGGACGTTCACACTTTCTCGTAGAGAAATACGAGAATTTATAGCCTGTTGTATGGATAACAGATTAGTCTAGGTAAGCATCTGTTGAATTCTTGAAATTATGATGTAACCTGTATATTCATATGATGTAATGAATATGTATGAATTAACTCTATAAACGCTTAACATACCCCGCATCTGGGTGCGGTTTTGGCGGAGCAGAGGCCCCCCCGCACCCAGCACTGGTTTGCTTTTACCATCTAATAAACTCTTATTCAAAACCCCATTTGGGCTTGGCACTCTGTTTCTCACACAGAGCAACACTTGAAGGGTCCCTTCCAGCTTGAGATGCTCGAATTCCCACCTCTTTTGTAAGAAAACAGGCAGAAGTTGAGAAGGAGGAGATGCAACCCAAGCACCCAAGGTAAAAGCTGTCCTCTCCATCTCCGTCTGCCACCTCACCAGATGGACACACAACTCCGCCAGACGGGGCGGATTTCTCCAAAAACCCGGGAGAAGGAAGGGAAGTCCAGGAGAAGGAAGAGAAATCCCGGAGGGGTTCGCTTTCCCAGCCAGCCTTCAAGGCTACGCAGAGCCTTATTTTCATGCAAATGTAAAGAACTGGCAAAAAACCAAACAAAAAACCAAACCCACAAAACCCCCAAAACAAAACCAAGCAAAACCCTCAGACGAACAAAAAAACCAAAAAAAAAAACCAAAAAAACCCCGAACAAGTGAATGAATAAATAAATAGAGGTCAAGACGAAGGTTAAATATCACTTTTTGTGAGTTTCGGAGGCCAGGAGGAGCCTCAGGCCAGGCAGCCAGAAATCCCCGCGGTGAGGAGCAGCCGCCGCTCCGCGCACTCACGACTTCTGCAGTTTAAAACACCAGGCAGAACGCTAATGAGAACTTCATCCTCCCGCCGCTCACCTCTCCTGGGCAGCTCAATATTAACGCGAGCCTGTTCTTCCTCGCTCCTTTAGTAAGCGAGGGCTAATTCCAACCAGCGCATCCTTCAGGAGCAATCCCTGCGTACAATGGCCCTAACCCGTTCTCCCGCGGTGGCGGTGGCACATTTCGGTTCCCGCGGGGCTTTGGGGTTTCTCCGGGAGGCGCTGGGTGAAGTGGCCGCCCTGGGGACAGCGTGGCACCCCCAGCCCCTCCTGCTCGGGGGTTTTATGGACCCCGCTGTGCTCCGCTCCCCGACACGCGTGGGAGGGAGCCCAGACGCGCCGGATGATGCCTTCTAGCATCTTCCTACTCAGGCCTCCTCGGAGACCTTCTCCCTTCGTTTGTCCTTTTCAGATGAGCGTGTTGTTCTTTTTCTTTTCCGCTGTGAAGGCGGGACACCTGCTGGCGTGGGAGCTGCAATGGGAACGCGCAGCGGGCTCGCGTGGGAGCAGCGCCCTTCCCGCTTACTTATCCCATTTTGTTGTACTAATCCTCCTGGGGTTCAAGCCCCAAACCAGGGGGTGACTGACCCTCTGTGGGCGTGATGGGGACACCTGCAGCCCCCACCTCAGCCTACCTGCGTTCCGGGGGGCACCTCCTGCCCTGGGTCCCTTTGGAATGCGCAGCTTCTCCCACCAGGGCTCTGCTCTTCCCAAAGGGAACATCACTCCCCTGACCCCTGACTCCCTGGCATGGGGTGGGGGCACCTGAGGGGGGGAATGGCCCTCAACGAGCTCATTTAAGGGCTCCCAAAACCCAGCCCCTTTCCCTTTTCCCTCCTCCTTCTGCTAATTAGGACGCAGTCATCCTATTCTTTGCCAGCCCCTTTTCCATACAATAATCCCTTTAAAGACACCAGGAGCCAAGGTTAACAACACCTTATCCATTTCCCTCTTCTTGGTACTGTATAAATTCCTTTACAAGAGCACTGAAAAGGGGCTTCAGACAAGGGCCTGGAGGGACAGGACACAGGGAATGCCTTGGAACTGCCAGAGGGCAGGGTTGGATGGGATATTGGGAATGAATTGCTGGCTGGGAGGGTGGGCAGGCCCTGGCACAGGGTGCCCAGAGAAGCTGGGGCTGCCCCTGGAGCCCTGGCAGTGTCCAAGGGCAGGTGCCTTCCAACCCAAACCATTCCGTGATTCTGTGGAGATGGGACACCACAAGGAGCAGGACAAGGCAGAAGTGCCCTCGGAGCACTTGGTGGCCCCAGGGCTGTCACTGCAGCAGCTCCAGTCATTCCAAGAGCTGTGAACCAGCTCCCCATTTGCTGAAACAATCGGACACTGAATTTGCCTTTATGGCTGGGAACTGCCGGGCTGCTCCCCAAACCACCTGGACACGGAGGAGAAGGATGATGTTCCCAGCGGAAGGCAGGAGACATCCCACGTGGAGACAACATTCCCTCCAGGCCAAAGCCAGGACTATTCTGCTCCACTAACCTTGCTCTCCAGCTCAGCAGATCACACAGGCGGCCCTCAGGGGCTGATGTTCCAAACCCACTGCAAAGAGAAAGGCTTTGGTTCCCTTTTCCCGACCCCTTCTCCGGTTGCAGGAGGCTGGTTCCAAGCCTCCAGCTGTGCCAGCTGCAGCCATCGCCACCACCCCGGGGTCTGTCTTTCTTCTGCCAGTGCCCAGCTCAGCAGGAGGGGATGGAGGGGCAGACCCTTCTTGTCACCCCAGCACACAAATCCTAAATGACGGGGCAGACCCTTCTTGTCACCCCGGCACACAAATCCTAAATTATGGAGCAGACCCTTCTTGCCACCCCGGTGCACAAATCCTAAATTATGGGGCAGACCCTTCTTGCCACCCCGGTGCACAAATCCTAAATTATGGGGCAGACCCTTCTTGCCACCCCAGCACACAAATCCTAAATTATGGGGCAGACCCTTCTTGCCACCCCGGCACACAAATCCTAAATTATGGGGTAGACCCTTCTTGCCACCCCGGCACACAAATCCTAAATTATGGGGTAGACCCTTCTTGCCACCCCGGCACACAAATCCTAAATTATGGGGTAGACCCTTCTTGCCACCCCGGCACACAAATCCTAAATTATGGGGTAGACCCTTCTTGCCACCCCGGCACACAAATCCTAAATTATGGGGTAGACCCTTCTTGCCACCCCGGCACACAAATCCTAAATTATGGGGTAGACCCTTCTTGCCACCCCGGCACACAAATCCTAAATTATGGGGTAGACCCTTCTTGCCACCCCGGCACACAAATCCTAAATTATGGGGTAGACCCTTCTTGCCACCCCGGCACACAAATCCTAAATTATGGGGCAGACCCTTCTTGCCACCCCGGCACACAAATCCTAAATTATGGGGTAGACCCTTCTTGCCACCCCGGCACACAAATCCTAAATGACGGGGCAGACCCTTCTTCCCACCACGGAGCACAAATCCTAAATTACAAGGAGTTGTTTTGCCTCTGGGCCGGGTTGGGAACGAGAAGCAGCAAAAGAGGTTCTGAGCCTCCCCCTTTCCTCTGCCCCATTCCTTTTAGCATCTTCAAATCACCTGCAAGTGAACACTGAATTTTGGTTGTGTAACATTTCAGCTGGTCGGGAATATTCTGGGGGGGAAAAAAAAAAAGGCAGGGCCGTACAGAGGGGAAGAAATGGAGAATATTTTCCTTTCTCTGTGAGCTATAGGTAAGATTGTGGCCAAATGATTTCTGCATCTCCTCGGCTCCCAAGCAGGGTGTAAAAGGGTCAGTAGCTGACATTTCCCGAGCACTGCAGCACTGACCACTTTATCTTCAGAGGGACTCCGGGCAGATTGCCGTGCAATTTAGTTACCTTGGTAACATCAGACAGCAGGAGACTTGCAAATAGTTATGTCACCTTGCCAATCTGCCTCTCCACCTCCCAGGAATGCAGAACAAGCAATCAATTACAGGCAGAGCACTCCAATTCCTTGGACTCACGTTTCAGAAAACCGGTGCTGCTCTGCTTAGGGAATTAGCTCCATTCCAGTGGGAATTCCCACAGCTCTGTTTATGGTATGCTTTTGGTTTTTCCAGTTAAAAAAAAAAATTCTTAAAATGCCTGGCTATTTATTACTTCTGTTCCTCCTGAAGACATTTTGCATAAATGATATGACATGGTCTCAAAATAATATTGTCCTGATTTTCTTAATATTACATACCCTTGTTTTTCAGTCAGGAATTATACACTGAAGCAACAGGGTTGGAAATAACAGAAACTAGTGAACCTCGCATATATTAAGAAGGGAAATGTTCTTTTCATAGGTATCACAAGCTATGGATTATCATGAAAAACAAGTCTAATATTCAATGCTCTGCAAGCAAAAGGAAGCCTGAATGAAGCTTTGTAAAAAATTCATTTTTTAAAGAAAATTCCTCCCAGGGAGGAATTTCTTCTTAATATCCAATTTAACCCTACTCACAGTTGTTATAGCCCTGTTTCTGGGGTCATCTCTTTTTAAAAGGCATTTTTTTTGTCTGACTTAACATGACCAGATTGTCTCATTTGTGATAAATCTCTTGTCTTGAAAATATAGTTGGGAAAGAAAAAAATCAGGAAGCTTTTTGTGAAACAGTTGCCTTAATTAAAACTTAATAAGGACTAAGTGAGGCTCCTGACTTTTATGTTATTTAGCTGGGCACAGACTCCCTCTCATGCCACTGGCATAGGAGTGGCAGGAAGGCATAAACATAATAAGGTATAGACATACTCAGGATTTAAATTTCACCCCCTTTCCCTTTAGTACTTTCACTTTTTCTCTTATTCAGAGTTATTCTGAGAATTGTATTAGCTCAGCCCCAGAGCCAATACGCTCATTATTTGGATAAGAATGAGGGAAGAGACAACAGGGATCCCCCCTTTTGCTTTCTTTGGCTCTCTGGGAGAGAAGATGGCACAGTCACCATCTTTTCCACCACGTCCCTCCTGCCACTGGAGCATCCACACCTAAAAGAGCCCTGGCACACGGAATCATGAAGGTTGGGAAAGCCCTCCAAGGTCAACACGTCCAATCACTAACCCAGCACTGCCAGGTGTCCCCGAGCACCACATTACATGTTTCCTGAGCACTTCCAGGGATTGTCATTCCACCACTGCCCTGGGCATCCTGTTCCCACACCTGGCCATCCTCTGAGAGAAGAGATTCTTCCTCGGATCCAATCCACATGTGGAGCCCAAACAATGACTACTAATCTCTCCCAAGTTTTCAGCACCCAGACTTCAATTCCTGGGGAGAAGAGCCAGGTTCTCAGGCAGCACCTCGGGAAGCTTTACAGGGATTTCCAGGAGCTGCAGGTTTGGGTTCACTGCCGGAAAAAACTGTTCAGCATCCCTTGGTGGCCCAGGTTAAATGAGGAGATAAATAGCATTTCCCACTCTGGCTGCTAGGAAAGGCGGCCACAAGCTGAAGGTTGGTGTTCCTTCCCTCAAAAGGGCTGGAAGCAGCTGGATCTTCATCTGGTAGCCCCATCACAATCCCAGTGAGGACAATATGATTATCCACCTGAGTGGCTAATTGCAACAGTCAGACTGCCGAGCTCAAATGTGTATATTTATTATACATAATATATGGTTATGTATCCTAACTTCGTGCCAAGCAGCTGTTTGTGTTAGAGGAGACAGCTGTTAGTGGGATTCGATTCCTGATTTTTTCAAATGTCACAGGAAGAAACATTACATGTTAGCTCACAGTTGCATAAACTTCCCCCTAGAATTAATAACATTTCTGAAAACCGCACGCAGGTTTGCATTAATAATGAAGATCCCTCATTACCATTTCACTGTTTTACGCCATAACCCGACAAAAACTATGTTAAAAAACTACTATTGAGTCAGCACAGAAGTACTTTTCACTCCTAATTTTCACATAATTGGAAGCTGTGTAGTAAGTCTCAATTATAACTTATATTTTGTTTAATTCCAAATTAATTTTAATTTCAAGCATGTATTCGTTGTACAGTATGACAGTAATAAAAGCTTAACTGGGATAAGAACCCTGTTTTGCAAGGTCCAAAGAAAGAGAGAGAAACACGAAAGTCACACATTAAAGTGGCAGGCTAGAGCAAGGACAGGTAACACTTCTTTCTGCATTATGTGTATATATTATATCCATGCTCTATATATATAGTCAGACTTTTCAAACTGGAGCCTTTTCTTGAAGAAGTGATCAATGCTTTTGAAAGCACCATGGCATATTCTCACCAAACCAAAGCTAGTGCTTTTTGGAAAAGTTGTTACAATCATTTTAGGTTTGCCAAGGTCAGAGGAGATCATTGAAAGAGCAAGCAACTGAAATGCTCAGTCCTTTTTTCAGTGCCTCAAGAATAAGATTTTCTTCTCTGCCTGGTTCTCATTTCATCTGGATGGATAAGGGCTGAGCTTTCAAATTTTAACTATTTACTGCATGCTGTATTGGAGCAGCGCATTTAAACCTAGTATGGTTATACAGTACCCTACTATGCCACCCTAGCAGCTAAAAAAAGCCCAATTATTTTTTTAATAAAAAAATAAAGACAGGAGACTACATCAACAGTAGAGCAGGATGTTCATGATTTGCCATAATTGTGCAGCAAGCCTCATTATAAAACCAGGTAAAATAAAAAAAATACAAATTTTTTCATGTGTAATACGAAGATGACAGTTTTGTGTTTGTTCAGTGGCTCAAACCCTTCTCTCGAGGGTGCCCACACCATGAGTTTGGCTGTTTCCATGTCACCCCATCAACCCCCCATGGCACAGCCAGAGCCACGAGCCCACCTTGGCACTCACCGAGCGCCTTGACATTCCTGAGGAGGACTAGGATGGATTGACACCTCCAGGGTGTCCCCGTGGCCTTTCCTGCCACCCTTGGGGTCTCCAGGCCACAGAGACTCAGTGTTCAACTTGTAGCCCCTGTGTGTGCATCACTGAATCACAGGTGCCACATCCATTTGGAACCTGCTTCCAAATGCTGCTCAGAGGGAAGGGCCGTGCCCAGGCATGAAAGACGAGAAGCAAACAGAAAAAACCCAAGGGTTGGTCATTTGTGGGGCTTTCTTTTGACCCAGGAGGCAAAAAGAAGCCTGGTAAAATGAGAAAAAATGCAGGTTTGAAGCCAGGGCCGACTGGTGTCTGAGCCACAGATCCTCCTGCAGAACCCACAGGGACACTGGGAGCGCTCCTTCCACACCAGCAGCCTGAATTAAAGCTAAAGCCTAAACATCAGCAGCCCCAAAGAGGCCAACAAAGACCTGAGTCAAACTGGGAGGTGTAATGAGCCATGGTCCGTAACACGCCCAGAGCACTGCGGGGACTCGCACTGCCAGAGCTTGGCAAGAATCATTTCCATTTTATACACAGCTTTTGCTTGGTATTTATTTGTCTCAGGGTGAAAATAGAAGCGCTTTCGACTCTGCTCCCTTTTTCAGACCAAACGCATGTTGGATTTCTCCTTCTAATGAATTATTCTAATTAAAGTCATGGTTTTTATTTGTTAGCCTCGGTCGCTGTCGTTTCTTCAGGTTTTTTGAAATAGCTGATCCAATTCATTGTTCTTAAAAATTTAATCACAATTACTCTGTAGAACTCGCACCAGCCAATGAGAGAGAAACTTTTTTGCATTTCAGGCTGCAACCACATACGGGCAAAACATTTCTCATTGATGGCACCAGAAGGTTTTCAAGAGCCGAGTGATTTTAAGCAGTAATATATTAATTTTTACCATAGGTGACACAGAGCCTGAACTACTCTGGGGTGACTATCGTAAAGAAGTAAAACAGGTGGGAGGAGGAGGAGGAGGCTGAAGCAGGGATGTACTGGCAGGGCCTGGTGGATAAGGAGATGAGAGAGGGGAGAGCAATTCTCCTTCTTGGGAAGGGAATTTGGAGAGCAGAATAGAAGAGACTGCAAGGTTTGCTGGGGAAAACCTGACCAAAACAAGTGGTTCTGATTCCAACAGAGAAATGGAGATAATTTACCGTTGCTATTATTATGTTTAATAAGCACACTGTGGAAGAAAAGCCGGAGGAAAGAGGAGTGGAGACAGCTAGAGGGCTGATTTACAAGGACATTTGAGGATGAGAGAATACCAATAAAACAACAAATCTGTTGGGGGAAAAAAAGGAAAGGCAGAAGGAGAAAATGTAAAAAATAAGATTTGAAGGTAAAGCGCAAAAGCAAAACACACCTCCCTTATAACTAAAGGGAACAGGAATCATAACCCAAAGTACCTGCTGTTCAGAGCTCTGTCAGAAACATCTTTGCTGCTCATGACTTTTAAAGGATAACATGGAATGAGTTACCAACATAATTCTGGATTTAGCTACTTCCTTTCCTGATCTCCAGTGCAGCACCTTCTCTTTTTTATCCTTTCTACGCAAAACACAGATTTCCATTATAGACCCTTTTTCTCTTTTTTTTTTTATCCTTTCTATAGAAAACAGTTATAAACCAACAAGTGATATTTATCCCTATGATCACAAATTTCCATGCCAAAGGTTAAACCGTGGCTTCGGTGCTTGCCCAAATTTGCATATTCCTCCAAGGCACCAAGGCAGGGCAGCAGGATGTTCATCACACCTGCATTTTCTCCTGTGACCCATTTCCAATTCTCATTTTTTTTTGCCTCAAATTTAAGCACTTTGAACTCTTACCTAAAAAAAAAAAAAATAAATATGTGGTCTCTACCTTCGGAGTAAAATTTACTGTATTTACTGTATAATATTTACTGCATTATCCTCTTCCAGGAGGCATCACCCTGGTTTGCCATCCAGATGTTCAGCAGATGTTTTCTGGCTCTGGAGGATCTGTGGCACATCCATAGTGCTGTCCACTAATGGTGTTATCTGTGTGGTAATTAAAATAACGTTTGTTCAGGTCCCTCATTAACATTAATGAGGGGCTGGTGCTCTGCTCCACATGTCTAGGAGCTTCAGCCAAGCCTAAACAGCCTTAAAAAGCTGAGGAATGGGAAGTGGGATGTCCCTTCTATGAGGGGAATGGATTTCTCCACGAGCATGTATTAAATAAGTATTTATTTGGAACTTTTTAAAGTAAATCTTTGAGGTCTCTTAGTGAAAATACTGTTCTCTGATGTTATATCAACCTATATTTAAGGATATAACCTATATCCTACTAACGATCAGGGTATGAGACTTTTATATCTCAATTTTCTGCTACTAGTTGTGGGCGTTTCTCTGTATTGGTAATAAAAATAACTACTTTTTGGGTACATTCTGTTGGAGGTTACAAATAATAAAGAAGGGATGTAATTACACGTAACAATGACCAAAAATGGATTTTTTTTTTAAATGGATATTTTAGACCATATCCACCCTGTTAACTACAAATACAAAGGTTGGACTTAATGATCTTGAAAGCACTTTGCAACCTTAATGATGCTTTGATTCTAACTGAGTGGTCAGCTATGTCTAAGATCTCCATTCTTCAGCCCACAAATTACAAATTATTATTCTCTAGGGTTTGTTTTTTTTTTTGTTCTGGGAGTCTCACCCTGCCTGGGCCCCAAAAGGGAGAAGAAAAACATCACCTACGGGCATATCACAGACACAGCTACAGCAACAGAGTCCTCCAGAGAGAGAAATTATTTCTAATATCTTCATTAATGATATTGCGGGAAGGAAAAAGGAGTGAACATCACCCAAATGAAATTGGGAAATCAAATGCAGCAAGGAGAAAAGCAGGAAACATTAGAGATGAGAATGAGCCTCAAATGCTTCCAAATAACATATCTTTGAAAAGAAAATAACTGAAAAAACACTAATGGGAAGGATGAAGATGTAGATGTGGATGTGCTGGGACGCTGGCTGATGGAATATTCCTGAGCTGAGAGAGCAGACAAGGCTCTGGCACCAAAAGGAGGTCAGTGCTCAGCTAAACGTGCTGACAAGTGAAATGCTGGGCCACAGAAACAAAGTTTTCACATCCACAACCATTTTCAGAATTCTCTCCTTGGATCCGTGCATGTGGTTTATGACGCCAGTAAAAACTGAGGGTAAACACAATTTTACATTTACAGCAGCACTAAGGGACTCCAGGTTCCATTTAGTGGTGCGGGGTAATAAAAGGTGGCATCTAATGTGGTTTTATGCACTGCATTCTTTAAGAGAAGCGCTGCTATTCTTTGCAGGTTGATTAAAATCAAATTACCCCAGTGGATCCAAACTATTTTACAGGAATAATTACAGAAAACACATTTTTGGGGCTACACATGGTTGGTCAGCTCCTTAAGAAGGAGAAATATTTAATATTAATATTCTATAGCACGTATAATAATATGCTCCCACTCGAGGGCTTGCTTTCCTCAGCCTCCTTTGGCTGATCCCAGCCACAATATTTGTTTCATGTATTTCAAAGTTCTGCAAATAACTGGGTTTTTTATTTCATTTTCAGGAGTTGCTGGGGCTGCCACAACCCAGCCTTGTGCTAATACTTGATTTACAGAGCGGGGAGTATTTCAAGAGACACATGAAGCGACTTGGTGGTGGAAATTCGATGCTTTTTGGTTTTGAAGTGCTGGTGATTTGTGTTGTTTGGAGGGACATCGTTCTGATTCCTCTCCAAACAAGCTGGCAGAGCTGGGAAAATAGATGTTTACCAAGCCAGAACTAGATATGTTTATTTGAAAAGTAATCCAACAAAAAGGGGGTTTTTTGTTGTTTTGTTTTNCCACTTTGAAGGTTAGAGATTGAAAAGGAGTCATTAAAACATTGTTTCATCAGCAGAGAGATCAAGATTTGGGTAAAGGGCTCGAGAAATACAAAAACTTGGTAACTTTGAGTGAAAGTCCAAGTTAAATCTCATGGACAATCCCTGTGATCTGCCAGGCTTGGCAGGAGGAGCATGGAATGGCAAAGCTGAAAAATGAAAATATGAAACAGAACCCGACTCTGCTCCGGTGCTATTGCACCAAAATCACAGATTTACTCACACATCTGTCTGTTTTTCTAATTTTGCACTAAATTCTATTACAGGGTAAATGTAAGGAATAAAAATCAAATGTGTTATGGTTTATGGGTTAGGAATTTAGCTCAGAGCTCAGAAGAACCTTCAGTATGACCCCAAAAGCTGCATGATGATTATTTTAGCTACGGTTCAATAAGCAAGGCGAAATTTAAGATGTTTCATGTTTTTTCATAAATAGATCCAAACTGAAACAATACAAAACTCACAGTACTCATTAAATGACAACTTCAAAAAACAGCATTTAACTGGGAAGGAAATTCGACCCTGAAGAAAGCCAAAAACTGAGGAGATGCCTCAGCAAACAATATAATCCTTCCATCAGCCAGGCTGCAGTTCAGGCTTCAAGATGAAAAAAGAACTGTGGGCTCATTTTGATGCAAAATTCATGTAATCTGACAAAATCATGCCTAAGAATGAAGCAGAAAATGAACCATTTTTCACCTTGAAAAGAGAACACACAAAGGAAAAGGCAGAGACCTTTGCAGAACTGATGAGAAGGGTGTCTGTGTTGGTGGTAGCAATAAAGAGCTCCAATTCCGCTCTGAATAAATTCATCCTTAGGTGATACTTAGAAAATCAAACCCAATAAATCTGCTTTCCCTGCCTATAAAGCCTTTCACCTCTGACCAAGAGGCTTGACCTCCCCCCCACCTCAGTGCATCAATGAGCAAACACACCCACTGAATTTGGGGTTTCATTGGAAACAAAAGAAATAGATATTTTTCAAAGAAAATATAATTTTAACTTGGGCTCCTTTAATACATTTATCTAAGCAAAGTGAGATAATTAATACTCCTAAAGCATGAGAAGGCACTATTGGGTGGATCAAAGGAAATATTCAGGTGCATAACTTAGTATCTAAGACTACACTTATAGTTTGTAACTCAAAGAGTTGCAAGATGAGACCTCAAAAGAAACGGATATTTCCAAACTTCTAGAGGAGGGGGGAAAAAAAGTCAGGGCCTTCCAATTCAAGCAATTAGTAATATGCAGAAAGTCCATTCATTTCCATTTTAATTTCTGATGCAAAATAAAGTTTTGTGCGTGTTTTAATGTTGCAGGCTAATTGCCAGGAAGATTTTCAATAAAGATAATTTTGCTACAAGCCACTGAAACATTAATGAAGTGTATTAAGAATTGCTTCCCCGGACATCTCTTGCCATACAGGTGGCCTCATCCCAACACATTCCCAGGCTGCTGCATGCACTGCTTTGGGGTAGTCAAGCTCAGGATGATAAAAGAATACCTGTAATGCTACCAAAATACTCCCGTATGCTGCCAAAACACGAGGTGTGACAAAGGTGTCACATCCAGTGCCAAGAGGTGACTTTTGGAACCATCAGTCCTGTGCCTTCGCCTCCGGTCTGGGCAGACAATCCCACTGTAACATGCCCTGCTTTCCGCTGTGCTGGCTTTCTCCAGGCTGCTCAGAGCTACCCATTAGCAACAGTTTATTGCCCATTTGCTTTTGTTATTAACGCATTTGGGATGGAAACGTGTGCTCAGAGACGTGCACAGTTTGGAAAGCAGCAAACCGAACCACAGCCTGACCGCAGCTGCATCAGGGTGGGGACACAGGAAACCTTCCCTGGCTGGAAATGAAGGTGGGGTTGAACCCAGAAATTCCCAAGTGAAAAGACCCAAAAAGAAAGAACAGAATCAAGTTGTTACATTGCTTGAAAAGCAAGTGGGACACATTCAAGGAGAAGCCCTGAAAAGACCTCAAATCACTCCCTCACCATCATCCCAAAAACATCCCCCTGTGTGACCAACAGGGTCAAACCACCCCCACTGAATTCTCCATTCAGTCATTATTTTATTACTCAATAATACCCAGACTCCACAGAAAACAATAACCCTTCTCCGTTAGCTGGCTGAAAACAAGTTTTTACATCTCAAATTAATTAGTATCGTGCATTAGCTGGAATCAGTTTCTCTTCAATGAGAAATAGAGCTCACTTTCAGTATGTATTACCCAAATAATCAAGCCCAGATTGTCCCACAAGGAACATTAATAAGTAAGTTATACAAGGCACAGTAAAAATGAATCATTTTTACTTCCATCAGAATGCTAGATAATATATGATCGAGAGCTCCCCACGGCATATGGCTAAAAATGACATTATTTAATGACTTTTGCATCTGTACAGTTAAAACCATGTGGGATAATTTAAATTTATAGCATGTCACTGCTTCTCTCATTGTTTTAAACTCTAAGAATTGATCTGCTGGGGGAAATACAGCTCATTCCTGCAACTTTCCTTCCCAAAGAAGAGCCTTTCACGGGCAGCCCCACCATGAGAAGACAAACACAACACCGAGGATCATCAAAGCCCCTGTGGTACCCAGGCCACCCTTATTTGTCACATTGCAGGGGGATCTACCACGGGTTGGAAAAATCAAACTTTAGTTTATTTAACATGTTATCAGTCATGACACTTTGTCATTTTGAACACTCCCTACATAAATTCTTTTCAATCCCGTGGGATTCACTGTGAAACCAAGGTGTCCCAACATCTCCCTCTTTCCCAGTTTGATGCAGAAAAGCCACTGTTGGAATAAAAAGTAGAGAGTTTCAGGGATTTTTACAGAAACACACAAGAGGAAATAACGTAGAAACATTAGAAGAGCTGGACCAGCTCTGACCAATCATGGATGTTAAAAACCATGTCCTTCATCATCCCCCACAGCCAGTGCTCAGAGAGGACCACAAGCAAAGGGAAAACTCTTTCAGGAAGAATTTCTTCCTGGAAAGGGTGGTCGGGTACTGGAAAGGGCTGCCCAGGGAGGTTTGGAGTCCCCACCCCTGGAGATGTCCAAGGAAGGACTGGCCATGGCACTCAGCGCTCATGGTGGTTATCAGTGAAGGATTGGACTCTGTGACCTTGGAGGTCTTCTCCAACCCAAAGGATTCTGTGACTGGCCAAGAAGACACCACTGCCAATAACACCTCGCTGTTTGTGGTCCAGGGATTTCCTAAAACTGAGGTTCGAGCATCTTCTACTCACTTTTTGACCCCCTGCAGATTTTTAGCATATCCTACATCCTGTAAGATAGACACAACCCCTTATGGTGACACACCAGTGAATACACATCACATCATTAAAATCTGAGCTCCTAACTTCAGTTCCTGGGGCTGGTAGAAACAATTCAAACCTCCTTAACTTAATTGTTGGTATTTCTGAAACAACAGTGAGGCTCAAGGCCAGCCTGGATGGAGCAATCTGTGATAGTAGAAGGGGTTCCTGCCCATGGCAGGGGGTTCGGAACAAGATGAGCTTCAAAGACCCCTCCAACCCAAACTGTTCTATGATTTTCCAGACCATCTTCTACAGAAGACTATCTTTTGTCAATCCCTTGCTTTGATCCTACACAGAATTCCCATAGTTTGCCTGTGTCATTTTCAAAGCATCAGCAGGTATTTGGGATAACCTTGTGGGATTGCACATGCAAATAGTTCAGAAGAATATAAATAGCTACAATTTAGGTGGTTTGAAATTTAGAGGATAACTCCGCAAGTCACCATTACTCGCTGTTAATTACCATAAAACACTGAATCAGGAGTAATCTAGAGACAAATACTACGGTTACGAGCACTTCTCAAGATTCACAGCCCAGCAAACCTTTACATCTTGTGTATCATTAATAATAAAAAAATGTTTTGGCTAGGCTCAGCTATTTATTTTAAAGTCTCTCCTCATGTTTCTTAAATGTTTAATAAATCTCCTGTAAAGTAATTAAAAAAACATAGATGAACTAAAACAGAGAGAAAACTGACACTGTTTCTGCATGAGCACAGAACCTCAGGAGTTCCTCCCCACACAACTACATTGACCTGGGAACAACTGCTGCCAAAATTGATATTTCTCCCCATGCACAGGAGACTTTAGATCAAGGATTATTTTCATCCATAGGGGAGGCAACAATTCCTTCAAATATAATGGTACTATTATTCTAAATATAATTGGAGCACAGGCACCACCACAAACAGTGCTGGCCCCAGAATTGTTAAGATAAATAGGGTAAACCTTGGACTTCATAGCTGTTGGGAATTTCAGCTTGTTTTCTTCCATTAACTGCAGAATTTTGGGATATGGTTGAAGACAATACGTTTTTTTTAAATTACTTATTGCATCCTTGAATGCCAATTAATTATTCAGGAAAAGAACTGAGATGCATACACCTTAAAATACTCAAATTTAAATAATTATAATATATTTAATTTGATAACACTGCTATTAATATAACAGGAGTTGAGAGAACAATGCAATAAAAACATACAGTAAGTTTTTCATCTGTATTTTGTGCCTTACATTTAATATACACACACCTCTAACATTGTGTTTAATATATATTAAATCCCAAATATATTTAAAGCTATATTATTTATCAAACTGGAAAATCTGCCGCCTAATCTTCAGAACCTCAACAGTGCACCAAGATGGAACAAGAGGTTACATTTAGAAACTTTTCAATATTTTAATTTAGTATTTGGCCAGATGAAAACACACATAAACCCCAAAATATTTGGCTTCAGTGAAGTGTATGAGTGAATTCTGAACAATTCAAAGAGAGACGTGGAAAATTCAAAACAATCATCTAAAACTTACATCTGAGGACCTGAAAATTTAGGGAGTAAAATAAGCAGGAAGAAAAAAAAAGTCAAGGAAAGGGATTGGAAACAGAACAGGGGAAGATTCACCTTCAAAGACCTGTGCAAAGGCAAATGTAGGTTGGCCAATCAACATTGAAGCTCAGGGACTGAACAAGGTGGAAAGAATCATGGCCAGAGTCAGGAAAATGGGAATTTACACCTTGGAAACCAGGTGCTTCCATGACCTTATCTGGTCATTAAACCTATCCATTAAAAATTGACAGTGGCAGCCTTTTAATGCATCACTGTAAGGATTTAACCATTCATTTCAGAGGATTTCCAATTAGAAGTCTAATTTTTAATCCCAGTTGCTTTCTACAGCCTGAGCAGCTGCCCATGAAACCATCCCCATGGCCAACCAAGGATGGGCTGTGCTGGTTCTCCCCATCACTGTCCATGGGAGTGTTTCCTTGGGAGTCTGCAGATGACTGAGTGAATTAAATCGCTCATGTGGCCTTCGTGGAGTGAAGAATGGCTAATTAGTTATTTGTGCTCTCGTGCAAACAATCTCGCAGAGGTGATAATTGCGCCGAGTGCCTGTTCACTTTGAGATAGGCCCTGAAAATTGACTGGAGAATGGATGAAATAGCAAATATTTCACTGGAGAGCTTCCTCTGAGCTCATGCAGGCATTAGTCAGTGCTGTGACCATGCTGGTGTGGGCAGTGTCACTGCACCCTGGGCAAACGTCATATTTCATGGACAGAAACCTCCTTGATGCTTTGATTTCATTTTCCTTCACTGAATTACATTGTATTCTTAAAAAAAATTTTTGAAATGGCTTCGTGTATCTGAATAGAAATGTCTATTTTAGAAGCATTATTTCTTCCTCCAGGTAAAACAAGACCCAGACTGGCCTCTGAACCAACAAATGAGCCAAGGAGTGACATCAGCCCTGCCATCAACAGGGAGATTAAAAATAAGGAAATTCAGACAGAGGAAGGATGGAGGATTTTCCCTTGCACCGTCCTGTGTCTGACCAGCTACATCCCAGCCAGGAGCACCAGGAGAGGAGCCCCAGTTCCTGATGGACCACACTCAGGGGATGTTCCACCCCTGCTCTCTGCAAGGCCATGCTGGAAGGCCCCCACCCCAAATGTCACCTCCTCATTCACCCCCCCAACCACAGCTCTCTGTTTCCAGCTCTGCGCTGTCTCCAAGGCACACAAATTATATGTGTGGAGCACTAATCCATCAAGATAATCCATGCATAAATAGGAATTCGCATGTGAGATGCGAGAGCTGTTGCCACCAACATCTGGAGTTTCAGTCATCTGGTGCACTCACAAGTTACAAAGGCTGAACTTGAGCATTAAGTGAGTCTCAAATTTGAATTTCTGTGGTTCTCAGCCATGCCTGGCCAGAGAGGCCAACCCCAAAGTGCTCCCCAGCTCCTGCAGAGAGCTGTTCCACAGTGGTGACACAGCCTGGGCTGTGACTCCCCACAACTGCGTGTGGGAACAGGTAAAAGAAATACAAAACCCTCATTAAAATTAGAGATGGGGCAGGCCCTGAGCCTGCCAGGGCTACAGAAGCGTTTGGACAATCCTCTCAGGCACGTGGGGGGAATTTCTGGGGCTGGCCTGGAAATGTTTGCTGCTCTTGCTGCAAAGCACTGAAGATCTGCAGCACCTCAGGCTTTGAAAACACTCAGGTTTTTGCTTTCTTTTAGGGATTGCAGGAATATTTGGATCAGTTGGGAATTTTTTTTAATGGAAGTGTTTCCTTGCTGGGTTTATACGAGGACACGTGCCCTTTGCTTTCCAAAGGCTTTTTGAATTGGAGGACTCTGCAACTGAGGCAGAAGGAGCATTTCAAGAGAGATCTGAAGGGTTTCATCAGACTCAGATATTTTCATTGCACATTCCTGATTGCTCCTACTGCAAACAGGGCCATTATCTGCTCATACATTACCAGACCTGTGCTGATGGGGGACAGTGAGGTGGAGGATCACAGCTCCATGCCCAAGCTGTAAAATCCCTGCTTTATTTTGGAGTGGAGTTGGGAATTGCACCTTGGGGCATTCAGAGAGGCAGGACAATGACAACCCAGCTGTGACAAAGCTCGAACCCCAAACCCTTGTCTATCCATCTCCATCCCAGCACAAGTGTCCACAGGCAGGAGAGCTGGAGGTGGAAGAAAGTCTTGGATACTGGAGTCACACGGGATCCCAGCCCAGGGTGTGCAGGGCTGGGAGTCACACTGGATCCCAGCCCAGGGTGTGCAGGGCTGGGAGTCACACTGGATCCCAGCCCAGGGTGTGCAGGGCTGGGAGTCACACGGGATCTCAGCCCAGGGTGTGCAGGGCTGGGAGTCACACTGGATCCCAGCCCAGGGTGTGCAGGGCTGGGAGTCACACTGGATCCCAGCCCAGGGTGTGCAGGGCTGGGAGTCACACTGGATCCCAGCCCAGGGTGGGCAGGGCTGGGAGTCACACTGGATCCCAGCCCAGGGTGGGCAGGGCTGGGAGTCACACTGGATCCCAGCCCAGGGTGTGCAGGGCTGGGAGTCACACTGGATCCCAGCCCAGGGTGTGCAGGGCTGGGAGTCACACTGGATCCCAGCCCAGGACATGCTGTGCTCTGATTCCACAGCCCCCCATCCCCAGCACTGAGTGGAGCATCCCCTCTGCTGTGAGGTGGAGGACATCAGACATGCACAGTTCCGTGCTCATCCCACAGCAATCTGGGGCTGATAGCGAGAATATATATTTAGCTCTTATCTTGTGGAGTGACTTTTAATGACATTTAGAAGTGCTAAGGCACTCAGAGGATTAGACTCTTTATTAGTCCCAGTGTTTCCCTGTAAGCAGTTGCTCAGATATTAAACATTCCCTCTGCCAGGGCTCATAACACAAACACTGAGCCCACTCGATACCAGGCAAATGTTTCATGTAATTTTGTTCCAATTAGCTTACTCTTGTCACCTTTGCACATTTATCTGCACGCAAACCTTCATGGCGCAGCAATTACTTACTTCATCCTCTAATTAATAAGTGCTGAGTCCTGAGAAACTGGTGCCATTTTTGTTCTACCTCTGCTTGAGAGCCAGGCTGGGAGAGCTGGGGGGGTTCACCTGGAGAAGAGAAGGCTCCAGGGAGACCTGAGGGCCCCTGCCAGGTCCTAAAGGGGCTCCAGGAGAGCCAGAGAGGGACTGGGGACAAGGCATGGAGGGACAGGACACAGGGAATGGCTTCCCACTGCCAGAGGGCAGGGATAGATGGGATATTGGGAAGGAATTGGTGGCTGGGAGGGTGGGCAGGGACTGGCACAGGGTGCCCAGAGAAGCTGTGGCTGCCCCTGGAGCCCTGGGAGTGTCCAAGGCCAGGTTGGACAGGGCTTGGAGCCACCTGCGCTGGTGGAAGGTGTCCCTGCCCATGGCAGGGGGTGGGACAGGATGACCTTTAAGGTCCTTTCCCACCCAAAGCATTCTCTGGTTCCACAAAGGGGGTTTGCAGAGGGTGCCTTGCTGTTATCAGTTGCACAGAGCGAGCTGGCCAAGCACAATCTGCCTTCAGCTTTCCTAAGAAGGCAAAGGCTTAAGAAGATGGAACACAAAGTTCTTCAACCCTTCAGGTTCAATAATAAAGAGAACAGAGTGGGTGTTTCATTGGAAAAAAAAACAAAAAATCCCAAGAAAAACAAACCAAAACAAAAAAAATCACTGAAAGCCCCTATTTTTAAACAACCCTTCTGTTTTTAAAATAAAATTACTTCCCAGTGCATTTTCCTAAAGAAATGCTTTCAGATCCCTGAAAAGCCACCAAACCCACCCAGTGACACACCACCCAGCACTGAGTATGTCCAAGCCTCCAGGTCCCCCCTCTTTACACCCCCCAGAAGCAGCACAGCCACAAGGCAGGGACAGGATCACTTCACTGTTTGCCCGTCACTTTGTTCTCCAAAAAAAAGTCCAGGCTGAGAAAATTGAGGCACTTTTTAAAAGGACAAAGTGTTCACTCTGCTCCAATATTAAGTTTTCTGCACACCACTGTTGTCCTCCCTGACAGCCCACGAGGACTTTGATGCCAAGAAGACTTTAGTGCCACGCTCAGGAATGAGCCAAATGAAAAGAGGTTAATAGTGTCTTGTTTCAGCAGGGGAAACATCAGATGAACCTTTTTACTGCTCAATTCTTCAAGATCTGATTTTATTATTGAAAGAGCTGATAAATTTCTGACTTTCTGAGATACCACTCATCCCATCTGGCCATAAAGGCAGCTTTTAACACCATGGGCAAGGAAATTGAGTGTGTGCTGAATGGTGCAGTCTAAATACTGAGCCTGGAAATGTGGGAATCTGGTGCGGGGAAGCCAATTATTTTCCTCTTGCGAGTTGATTTATATTCTAATTCAAAAAGTAAACAATGATTCCAGCACTCTTTCTTCCAGGGGAAATACAGATAACAAGATAATGCAGGGAGGATTCATTTCCTACACGCTGCCTTTGTGTTGTTTATTGAGCTCAATAAACAGGAGGGATGTGCAACACAATCACAGAACATCTTTCTGCGGCAATGTAATTGATAGGGGGGTTTGTTCTAGGCTTAAAATAAGAATTGGAGGAATTGGTGATACAAAAAACAGGACAAAAACCAACTTGGAACTCTTTCCTCATTTGACAGTGCAAGAGTTTCCCCACAAGTTCTGCAGGGCAGGCGGTGAACAGATGCATCCCAACTTTGTATTTCTCATTTAAAAATCTTCAATTTCCAGTTTTCTAATCTAGATTAGTACCTCTAATTAGTTAGATCAGTATTTCTCCATTTGGGTTTGCTTAGAGTTATGGCTGATGATTGTTATTCAGGCCAGCCACGCTTTCCCTTTCCCTATCAACAGCTACTGTGTTTATACAATTAATTAGCCCTTATTAAAGTCTCCACTGTAACCATCCTGTGTGCCCAGTAATTTATAATTGGAAATTCGTGCCTAAAGGTGGGATTTGAACAGCACTGGAGCTCTTTGTAGCTCTTCTATTACCCACATACACCCAAACATGTGGAATTATCAGAGGGCTCCGGAAGCCCAGATCTGAAGACAATCCTCTCACATTCCCCTTGGAAAATCCTGATAAAGACCAGTTCTGCTGCATCCCACAGACCCTCAGTACCCAAGACCTTCTTCCACCTCCAGCTCTCCTGCCTGTGGACACTTGTGCTGGGATGGAGATGGATAGACAAGGATTTGGGGTTCGAGCTTTGTCTCAGCTGGGTTGTCATTGTCCTGCCTCTCTGAATGCCCCAAGGTGCAATTCCCAACTCCACTCCAAAATAAAGCAGGGATTTTACAGCTTGGGCATGGAGCTGTGATCCTCCACCTCACTGTCCCCCATCAGCACAGGTCTGGTAATGTATGCGCAGATAATGGCCCTGTTTGCAGTGGGAGTAACCAGGAATGTGCAATGAAAATATCTGAGTCTGATAAAACCCTTCAGATCTCTCTTGAAATGCTCCTTCTGCCTCAGTTGCAGAGTCCTCCAATTCAAAAAGCCTTTGGAAAGCAAAGGACACGTGTCCTCCTATAAACCCAGCAAGGAAACACTTCCATTAAAAAAAATTCCCAACTGATCCAAATATTCCTGCAATCCCTAAAAAAAAAAAAAAACCAATACACTGAGTGTTTTCAAAGCCTGAGGTGCTGCAGATTTTCAGTGCTTTGCAGCAAGAGCAGCAAACATTTCCAGGCCAATTCCAGTCTTCCCGGAATCCCGTAATGACTAAATTGTGATGGATAATATCAATTTGTGAGCAGAGCTGCCACCACAGCCTACCATAGCAACCAGAGGCATCCTGTGCAGGATTTCCCACTTGTGCAGCGATTACAGTAACGGTGATGAAACTGTTTTGAAAGCATTTCTAAGAGGCTGGTGGAATTTAAGAGTCTGAAGGAAATAAAAGCCACCTTCACACTTCCAGTTGTGTGTAAATTGGGGCACGCTCAAAAATTGCTCCCCCAAAGTTCCAATACACTTAATTAAAACCTGAGTGGGGAACTCCCACCCTTCTTAGATGGCTCATTAGAGCCCTGGCAGCAAATTGCAAAGATCAAGAGGATATTTCAGTGCCCATTAGGGGGAAAACTCTGCTTAGTGGGCAGGCACAAATCAGCACTTTCCCCATTTCCTGGTTTCAGCAGAGCTGCAAAACTCTCCAGCCGAAACCACAACTCCATCCCTTGTCCCAAGTCCCCTCCGTCCCTTGTCCCAAGTCCCCTCCGTCCCTTGTCCCAAGTCCCCTCCGTCCCTTGTCCCAAGTCCCCTCCATCCCTTGTCCCAAGTCCCCTCCATCCCTTGTCCCAAGTCCCCTCCATCCCTTGTCCCAAGTGCCTCCCCAGCTCTCCTGGAGCCCCCTTAGGCACCAGGAGGGGCTCTGAGGTCTCCTCCAGGTGAGCACCCCCAGCTCTCATCCACATTAAACAGAGGTCCACACTTTTGGGGCAAACCAAGGGAGATTTCCTTCTGGAGTCTGTCCAAGGAATATCAACATCTCTCTCCACAGCACTCGAGCAATCCCTGTGCCTTTGGGCATTCCCACCACCTCACTGGCACTGCAAAGCCACCTCGGCTGAACTTCTGCAGCTGACACTGCAAATGGTCATTGCTGGGATGCGACTCCCCTGCTATTGTTGAGTTAGAAATGTGTAAATACCATGGAGCACAGTCAGGGAATGCAAATTGAGGCTCCATCTGCAAACAGAGAGGCTGGCTCCTTGTAATCCTATTTATCCAGGCATTGGATAAATATAAATGAACCCTCTAGTGCTTAAAACTGAGTGCATTGTGTTTATTATGTATCAATAAGAAATGTAATAAACACTGACAAAGAAAATCCCCAAGCATAAAATATCATCGCCTCCTACTAAACTACAACAGATGAGTTTGTTGGTTGGACATTTGGTTATTTTCTATTGTTTCTGTAGGACTTCCATAAAAATATAATCATACTGTCAGAAGACATATGTGCATAAACTATTAGTAGATAGAAGGCTTGGGACTGATAAAGTTAATTTGAAATTAATTTGATGTAAAGACGGACCTCAGTAATAGGAAAGAATAGCATGCTAGAAAAAGAGGAGAAAATGGGATAATCCATTTGTGGATGTTTGTTTAGTTTAGCCTGTGCAGAAGGATCACTTGGAAAGAAAATTTGTACTGTATTGAAAGTTACTATCAATAAAACAGGCCATATTTTGATATGTGGATTGAAAACGCATGAAAGCAAACAATTTAACACCTCCTTGTATAAGGTCATTTTTAAATTGTTCTTCAACCCCTTAAAAAGACATACAAGGCTCATTTTTCACGTAGTAACATGCAGACAGTCAAGCTTTAAAAAGCACCTTTTCAAAATTTCCGGATGACCTGCAATCTACAAGAATCACAGGAAGCCAAGAAGTGATTTCTACTCTTTTCTAGAGGGTGGCAGCTGCCCTGCCCCTCCACCAGCAGCTGGACCTTGGCATTCTTCAGGAGCCATCTGCAAGACTGATTTACTCCCTCTGCTATTACGTGGGAATACTTTCAGCTGACATTTCTTATTGCTTTAACTCTGTTTATTCAAAGGTGTTTAACATCAAGAGTGTTTTCTGAACAGGTCCTTTGGAGCTCTCCTCCAGAGCAGAGTTTGCTCTCCTAAAGTAAAAATCAACAGAGATCAGAACTTCTCTCAGAAGCCGAGGTGGTGAGAATTAACATTCCATTCAGGGGGAACGAGGTCACAGAAATGTCTGCACCGTGGCCAGGTTCTTGTTAATACACAGCAAAGAGGAGGATGTTTGTTCCTTGCTGGATGAACAGCTCTCCTCCCCACAGGAGCACCAAGCCAACCCTGGCAGGGTCACCATCGTCCCCCTCTCATAGTCAGAGGCACAAAATCAGCCCAGAGAGATTCAGACCATTCCACTTCAGTGACTCTCCCTGGAAATAGAATCAGATTCCCTCTCCCTAACTCTTCTGGCCCAGCTTGAAAGTGTGGGAATCATTGCATTGATATTCAGGCACTCTCAGCATCTCCAGCCAGGCCAAAGAACCTGCTGTAAAACACAACCACTTTTATGCCCTAGAGAAAAGGGTTACAAATACATAATAAACACAGGACTTAGTCAGGGCTTGTAGATCATCCAGCATTTCTTCTGCTCCCCTTCCCTTCTCTAACTCTGGAGTTGCCCAGTAATTTACCTGCTTTAACTTTTCACTCTCATCCACTTCCTTGAAACTTGGGTAAGTCTTTTTTTTATCTATACATAGAATGGTTTGGGTTGGAAGGGACCTCAAAGCCCATCCAGTGCCACCCCCTGCCATGGGCAGGGACACCTCCCACCAGCCCAGGTGGCTCCAAGCCCCATCCAAACCCAGCCTTGGACACTCCCAGGGATATGTTTCAGTTCAGATGGGATCTCTGTTAATCTGCTCTCCTCAGGAGCAGCAGCAGCACCACGAGAGCTCTGCCCAGTTGCACAGTCCAGGTAATACACAAACACATTCTTGCACTCTCACTGGTTTTTCAGTCTCAAGAAAGCCTTGCTTTTCATTGCAACTGCACTCTCATTGAAACACAATTTAATGAAACACTCCATGGCAAGAGAGTTAACTTCAAGTCCTTTTTTCTTTTCAGGTCACTCAGTTCATTTCACTTCATAGTAAAAACCTCACACCCAGACCTACCTATTGATTGATACGTGTGAGCCTTCTCTTCAAGTCAATAATAGCCCTGAGCAACAATCAGTGGCTCTTTGCTGTTATTTATACTTAAAGAGCTTTATTGAGCTCAACTGGTACTCAGTTTAGCCTCTCACAATTTATCATTTTATTTTTTTTCCCCCAGAATTGTCCTCCTTAACTGTTGGAATCTACTGCCAACTAAATCAGACCAGAAAAAGCTTAACAAGTGAATGATAATCATAATTCAGTGTTTACAGCTTCAAACCTTGATCTCCCCATTCCAGCTGCAAAATTTCTTATATACCCTTAAATTAGTTTTCTGTGGTACAGCAACAACCAATATGCAAGTAATAATAAAAGGAGTGTATTAAAGGGAGCACTGAATTTATGGCCTGCCCAGCAGAAATCCATCAGCTGGGATTGGGTCCCGGGCACAGTTACAAATATCATTTCACACTGTGCTGCACAGTTTCACCCCGACTTCATAAATTGCCTCATAAGACAATACGGTACCGAAGGAAACAAACAGAGCTAAACCACTGAACAGATTATTTGTTCATTACTTAATGTGTGTGTTTTGATTGGCCTAAAAAATTATGACTGAAGGCAAATATTCCCTGCTTTGTGTCACTAATGAATTCTGCATCTTTTTTTGGTGTGTTATTACTTTATCTCAGACTCCTGGAATTAGAACTGTAAAAAATGGGACTTGGAGGGTTATGCCTATATTAGTTTCTTAGTTTCCTATAAAACCCTTTGTTTCATGATATTTGTCCCCTTTTTCCAGTCTAGACAACAATGATCCACAAGGCAGAGATTCCACTTTTAAGATGACAGTCTGATTTCACTTAGTCCTGATTTTAAAAAGTATAATAATCTGTCACTATTATTATGAAGGACATTACAATGAATAATCACAAATTAAAAACTCTGAAACCTGAATACTTTCTATGAAAACCATCAGGCCATGAAAGCTCCAAGGGGGATCTTCTGATTTCCACGAGCAATGAGCAACTCGACATCTACCTCAAACCCAAGGTGTAGACCCATCAAGCCCATTTAGTGAAGGGTTGCTCCTTGTGAGGCCTCCAAGAGACAAGGAGGAGTCCTCAGACATTTCAGGGCTCCACCACTGGTGGTGCCAGCCTGGATCCCAACCCCACTCTGCCCAAATGTCCTCTGGGAGCCTCTCCTGCAGCTGGGCCACCTTTGCTGAGCTCCTGCAGCCTGACAGGAGCAGAGCAGATGTAAGAACAGGCAGAAATCAGTGTAAAAACATCTGGAGGGAGCTTTGAGCCAACACCTGAAGCCTTTCTGAGCATCCCACCCATCCCACAGCACCTGAGGCTCAGCTGAGGAGCCGTGGCAGTCACTGCCAGTGCTCAGGACCCAAAGTCCTGGGAGATATTCCCACGTCCATGCTCAGAGCAAGGCCAATCAGTTTGGTGGAGGAATCCACCCCCCCACACCCCCAAAGCCTCCGTTTTCCATCTTCAAAAGGTCGACCCTCAATTTTACTGCGCATTTAAAAGACTTCAAGGAAACCTTGACAGGGTTGTAAATACACCCAAGTCTGTGCCCAGAACAACTCTTTGCTCTTAAAAGCTACAAGGGGTTTAAAAAACACTCCTGTATATCTCTGTCTCCCAGACTGCTCAATCTTAAACCCTGTCTGGGCTGCTGGTAACAAGTGTAATAGTACAGATTGGCCAAAAAAAAGAAGTGTAAAAAAACCCTAATGGTGAAAAACCTGCCCTCGGGGAAGTTCTTACCTCCTCCTGTCAGTTCATGTTTAGTGATCCTGTCAGTTTAAATCCTAAAAACATGATGATTTCCCCTCTGCATTGTGATTTTGTGCAATAAATCTCCATCTTCTCATTATCAAAGTGAATTTCGCATAATCCCTTCCCTATCCTTCTAAGCTCTTGGTTTTAAAGTTGCCTAGAGAGAAAAAGCTCCCAAATGTTAATTGCAAATTGTGTGTGGCAAGAACTCCAGGTCATTCCAGGGATTGCCTTCCCATCAAGCTGCACATCCCCACCTGAAAGCACCAGCAGGGGCAGCTGATAAACCTCCCTGCTCTGTTAATTATTTTGTAGGACTCTGCTCTTCTTTTTTTTGCTTTAATTACCAAACCCATCCTATTCCCTCCTTCCTGCACCAATATTCCTTAATTGCCATTTGTGCCACGAGATCTTTCTGAAGAGCCAAATAAATCAAGGGATTGCACACGAAGAATGCAACAATATTCCACAGTTTCTACGAAGTTGATGTCACATTTTAGAGGGCAGACACAGGCAAAGCCATCAGCACATTCACCAAGCCAAAATCCTGCTCCAAACCCCAACCCCTGCCCTCTTTTTTTCTCATCTTGTGTTACAAATGGATTTTGGTACCTGTCCAGACCATCCCACCCAGGGGGGCTGTTTGTACTCAGAGTTTAAGTTTCAACAGACTTCTTGAAATTGGGATCATCATCTTTTTGGATTCGTTTGGGGTAAACAAACACAACTAAAGGATGACATTTCCCAAGACTTGGAGAACAGCCCATTTATTGCACAGCACAGGCTCTCCCAGGGCTGGTTATGGCCCCTCTGCAGGTGGCAGCTCAAACCTTTGAGAAGTATTCATTTAACACAACAAAACTCTCCTCAAGGCTGTATATTTTCCAAGGAAACAGCATTTTGTTCAGCCAATATTTCCTTGTAACCAGTCAAAAAACCCACCCACGTTGTTGATTTGTTGGTAAAATCAGGTATTTTTAAAATTCTCTTTCACTGAGCACAGAAGTATAGAGAAGTCAACATTAATGCCTCATGAAAAAGGAAATAAATAAAGAAATAAAAATTTTTGCTTGGCTCGAGCAGAGCTACAAAGGGATGTCTATCCCTCAGATGTGCTTTCTTGGCTGCCCATCATCAGTCACACAACCCAGAAACAGGCCTGACCAATTTAAGCAAGCCCCTGATGGCCTGGCTATCAATAACACAACTTTAATACACACACATTTAGCTCCAGAACGAGGCGTTTTTCAAACAGACACCGGGACAAAGACAATCCCCATGGGATTTCTTTGGGTGCTCCAGCTGCACCAGCCCTTCTGCTGGACCATGGGCAGAGGGGCAGTTCCCGCTCTGGGGGGTTTGTGCTGCCCCTCTCCCCTGCCCTCCCTCCCATCAGCACACAAGAACAGCCCTGCCCACTCCAGGCTTTATCCCAGCCTCTTGTCCTTGTCCCTTCCCAAGGAGGGGCGATTGGAATGGGAGAAGTGGAATATCTTTATTCCGTTCCTGCCGCCCGAGCCAAAAGGAGAAGAGAAAAGGATGAATCCACTTCTTTTATAGCCCTGCAATCTCAAAGCAGCAGAGTTTTGGTGCCTCCTGCCTTGAAAAGAAAGAAATGAGCATTTCATTGCTCAAGAAAGTTCTGCAGGAATCAAATGCGGCATCTGCCTTGTCTGGCAATTACTCACTGTGGTCATTGTGCTCTTGTTTACTTAGAGGCACAAAGTCACACCATGAAATTATTTAAGACCATAAGAATTAAATATTGGTGGGTCTGACAACAGAAGAGGACAAATTAAATACGTCAAAAAACAAATCAGGAGAAAAGATTAGATCTTTCAAAGCCTACTTCAAAAAAAAAAAAAAACCCTTGGAAGACAATTTATGTGTTAAATCAGATTTCTTACATCAGTTCTCCAACACACATACATCATAAAAGCAATATTTTTTAAAAGCCAAAGCTTTGCAATATCTAGAGAGTCAACTAAAAAAAAAAAAACAAACAACAACCAAGCCAAAACAAAAATGCACAAACCACTTGAGTGAGTTATTTACACCCTCTTTAGCTGGAATGGAACAGAAGTAATTTTTTTGTTTTGTTTTCCATAACCTGCATTGAACCAAAGACCATTCTTAGGACAAGTCTTACCTCTCGTATGATGAAAGGACAGAAGCAAGATTTCCTTCCATGGTTCCAGCAGTTGGATGGGCTGACAAAGAGGAGAACAGAAGCAGTTGGATTCCTTGCTTCTCTATCCAACAAAAAAAATCCCAAACCTTTGCCCCTCCTTTCCTTCCTGCTTTTATAAAACCCAGCAGCTGCTTCCACCTGAGCAATTTCCCTCCTCTAACCACTTCCAGCTGCTCAGGGAAGGAGTCCCTGCCTTTTCCTCATTAAGGTATTAATTATGAGCCTGTGGGTTGATGGGGCACACCTGCTCCTGGTCAGCATCATCAGGGCCAGTGGTGGCACTGAGGGCTCTGCTGCCTGTGTGGGGCACGTCACCCCAAGAAACTGGGGCTGGAAGTGTCCCAGGCCAGGTTGGACGGGGCTTGGAGCAACCTGGGCTGGTGGAAGGTGTCCCTGCCCATGGATGATCTTTAAGGTCCCTCTCAACCCAAACCATCCTATGATGTCTATGAAAACCCCAAATGCCGACTCCACCAGCTGGCTGGTACCTCTCTAACTATCCCAACCAGCAAAACGAGACTGTCTTGGAGCTTCACATCCTTGGCAAAGTGCTGCTTTGGGCAGGGCCAGCAGTCCCAGTTCTCCATCCGCCGTGGGTTTACATTCCCAATTGCCCTTCACATCCCATCGCTCCACTTTGGCCTCCCTCCCCTGCACTGGCATCATTTCTTACCCCCTTTTAAGAAATCCAGGGGTTCTTTCTGCATTCCATCGTTTCCTTCACTCCCAATGCCTTCGATGCAACAAGTGCAAAGACATTTCTTTACTGGGCTTCCGAAGCAGCGCCAGGGATTGACCCGATTCTGGGCTAAGTTGCCCCATTTCTTCACGGCTGAGTGAAGAGAATGAGTGACACAATGCGCCTGTTTTGTCAGGGGAGCACAACAGGTGGTAGAAATTGCTCTGTACACAGCTCATCTATGTTTATTTGCTAAGCTATGTACGTGCCGTACCCCTCTTACATGCTGCTGCTCTACAATCAGTAATTAAAGTTTATTCTCTCTCTCTGCATTTCCCTTTTCTTGCTGCATTCTCATTTTGGTGTGTCGTGCTGTCTGTGCTCCTCCTGAAATCATTGCTGTTGGCCAAAAACTTAAAACCTCTTGCACTAATACACTCGGCTCTGTGTTGCATCTCTTTTATCAATTCTTAATTGCCCCTGGCTTTGTCATTCCATTTTTCCTGTGCTACTGTTTTCCGTGTAATCACTCCCACGATTGTACATAATTCTTTCACTACCCATCACTTATTATGAGCAGAAAACCAGCAAAACTGTTTTTTATTGCACAGCTCTTTTAATCTGGCACCTTTGGGGAGATTCAGGCCCATGTGGATCTCAAATTTAAAAAAGAAGGTATGTGTGGTTTTGGGTTTTTTTGGGTTTTTTTTTACTCAGATGTAGATAAATAACAATTTTTCCCCAGGATTACTTCAGAGAGGAGTAAAATCTTGGCTCTAAACTGTCCAAATACTCTGTTTTTTTCAAGAGGGAATGTAAACTAGCAATAAGAATCAATGATTCAGGTTTAGATTGATTTAGATTGAATATTAGGGAGAAATTCTTCCCTGTGAGGGAGGGGAGGCTTGGGGCAACCTGGGATAGTGGAAGGTGTCCCTGCCCACGGCACAGGGTGGAATTAAATGACACTTAGAGGTCCCTTCCAGGAAAAACTGTCCTCTGATATTATGGTTCTATAAATTCAGCACAATCTCTCAGTCACAGCTTGCACTGGGAACTCCAACATGAAGGGGAGGATCATCTCCCAGGGTGTTTGGGCCGTTGGTGCTTTCTAAAATAATATTTTTATCCTGGAACGTTGAAATGGATTTTGGCAGAATTCACACACCTAAACCTGCAAGCCAAATCCTGCAAATCTCCGCTCAGCCACATTGCCGGGGACACAGAATTTTTCCAGTCTCCATACAGTTTGTGGCAAAGGGGCCGTGGATCAGGAGGCACGAGGAGAAAACTCCTTTCCCTGCCCAAATCGCCATCTCCCACCGTGGGCAAAGCAAGGAGTCGCCCAGCCCTTTGGATCCAACCTTAAATACCCAGCCTTAGATCCCTCACACGGGCAGGAGCGATCCCAAAGCTCAGGATGACTCCAAGACCCCCACGGTGGGATCAGGTTTATTGCCCCAACTTGCCCATACTTTTATGTGCATTTAAACCTTGGCTTCCCTCGGAGGGAGCCGTAATTCTCCGGGCAGGACGTTCCCAAGAGGAGCTCCATTGTCATTCTCCATCCGTGGTCCAACAAACGGGCTTCCCTAATCAGCATTCCCTGGGGTTTCCAGCCCAAAAGCAAACTGCCAGAGGAGATGGGATGAAACCAAGGAGGGATCAACGCCAAAAAGTTCTCCCAAACTCCATCTGGCAAGGTTAGCGTGGATAATATCGAGAGATAGAGACCTCACTCTATCACACCTGGCAAATGAGAGGGTGTAGGAATGTGATATTGCAAGTTTTATGATGGTGGACTTCAAAAAATTACAGGAATCTGTTGCATTTTCCCTAATAAAAATAAGTATTTCCCTAATACAAATAATAATTATGAGAATGTATTATGGTTATTACAAATCTTAAGGAAAAAATATTAAAAAAATATATGAAACATTTCCTTTTTTTAGGCATAACTGCTGGCCCCTTTTTATTTGGAAATACTGAGCCGTGAAAATAACTTCAGGTTTGGGGTTCACAGGAGCAGGAATGGGTTGATGGGAGGAGAAGGAGGTTTTGGGGCATGGAGGACCAGAGTTGGCTCCTTCCAGCCCATCCTGGAGCTCAATGGCCACGTTGCTGCTCCTCTGGGAAGAGGAGAAAGTTTGCAGAGAGTTTGTAAGTGTGTGGAATTTCTGTAACTCCTGGAATTAATGTCACTGGCTTTAAAAGCTGAGAATTTCATAGGAAATGTATGTGAAGAATTTCACGTTATGAAAACAGGCCAGTTTGGGGTGTTTTTTTTAAATATATATTGGGACTAAAATATCCCACCTACAGCTAGAACTCCTAAGGAATTCTATTACATCCTTGCATCTTCCCTTCCTTGAGGGATTTTTATATAAAAGACATAATTTCTAGTATGCAAAGACTCAAGGCCAGCCACTGCATTGCCCTGCCACGCTCACATCAGTGATCAAAGAATTAAATCATCACGAGCAGAAGAGAGAGGAGAGAAACAGCCCCGAGGAAACTCCTTCCTTACTGTATCTGCCCTCTGACTAGTTAATAGAAGGTACTAATTCCAATTGATGTCCATCAATATGAGTTGTGGGTTTAATTGTTAGGGGGTTTATTAATTTTATATTTCAATGAGAAAGAGGAGCACAAAGTAAAATAAAGGAATTATCATTATTTTTCTTCACGTGGCACAAACCTGTCTCTCCACTCTGCTTCCTTGTTAAGGCTCTAAAAACCATTTACAGTTTGCAGAAATTGGATGTGGGGAGTTTTTTTGTCTTGAAGGCAAAAGTTGGGTGCAGATTGATTATATTTCTTTATTTCTAGAAAGAAGAATGATTTATCTGATAATGTCATCTGATTGATGTTCTTTTTGTTGTTCACTTAAAAAATAAATCCTTTCACATGGTAATAAAAGAAATTTTGGGGAGAAACCTGGGTTTTTAGTCTTTCTCTGGGAACGTCACAACAAAATCAAATAAATAACATGAGAGCTGCAGGTGGTGTGATGTGTATCTTCTAATGGTACCCTGGCCTTGATCCCTCCTCCCAAATCTCAGGGTAACTTCATTCTGTATATTTATATATGTTTGTACACACACATGTATGTGCGTATATCTATATTTGTATATATATATATATATATTTATGTGGCCCCAAGTTGAACCAGGAGAGGTTTAGGTTGGATATTAGGGAAACTTCCTTCCCTGAGAGGATGGAACAGGCCCTGGAACAGGCTTTCCAGAGGAGACACCATCCCTGGAGGTGTTCCAAAGGCATGTGGATGTGGCGCTTGGGAACATGGGTCAGTGGTGGCCTTGGCACTGCTGGCTTGGCCTGGGTGGTCTTGGAGGACTTCTCCAGCTGTGATGATTCTATAATATATATATTCACATACAACGTGGGCAACGTCCTGGTTTCTCTTGCCAAAGGGACTTCAGGCGAGCATTAGTGAGTGTTGTTTGAAACTCCAGAAGCTGAACCCTTGTGCTGTGACCCGAATGTGACGTTCTAATGCTCGAACTCCCAAAACCCTGCGTGGGGGAAGCGTGTCATGAGCGCCCACTAATATTGCACATCTGCAGCTGTGGAGATGAACTGGGGGCAAACCTGGGATGAAAATCATGCTCTCATCTTTTGAGATGAAAATAAACAGCCTGCCAGGAAGCAGATTAACCCCTGCCAAAGGCACTTGCCAGTGTCCATCCCGGTTCCGCTTGGTGTTTGTCTGAATGTTTTCCCACTCCACCGTGCTTGGTGCGAGCGGGTTTAAATAGATTCAGCAAACAAAACCATGTGTTTTCACTCCATAGAACTTCCAAGATGACAAATTTGCCAGAAGTCTTAATGTCACCCCCCTCTTTCCAATACGGCATGAGGAAACTCATATTTAAAACGCTTGGGATTCATCCTGGATAAATCAGGAGCAGAGAGTGAAACAGTGACAGCTCTTGTGGAAAGCACGGCCCGCTTGTCCCTGGCAATGATGTTGAGTGCAGCTCCTCCGTGCTCTCAACACCAGCACCACCAACCTGGGTCGTTAAATTCTCTTTCTTGGGTGTATCTGACCGGTTTATAAATTGGATCACGTGCAAGTGTTTTGGAGCCCATTCATTGATGGGAAAACGGGACCAGAATGCTGATGACTCTGGGCTGCTAAAACACAGCAGATGAGAACTCGTTCAATGCAAGGCGAAGTGTCAGCTTTAATAAAGTAATGTCATGCCATGCCTCCCCCATAGCTGGCCTGTAGTGACATGAAAAATTATAATGGGGGAAATGCAGAACTTTGCAGATATAAATAACTTGAGACTCGGGTATCACATTTCCAACTGGGGAGGTGGAAAACTGTAAACATGGATTAAGTAGCTGCAGTGCAGGATATTATTGCCACCTATTGACAACAGAACTGCCTAAAATAATCCAGCCCGTTTGCTCCTATGGAATTGAAATTCCTCCCCGGTAGCTTTACAGACTGCTCCTGTCGGATTTGTAGGGGATGCAGGCATTGTGAATAGCATCAATGTCTGCATTTAATGACTACGACCCTATTGGAGGGATTTTTGTTTTAAAAAACAAGTCCTTGGAGAGGTGTTCTAACAGTAACTTAACACCTTGTCAAACCAGGACTGGCACTCACAGATTGGAGCGTGGTCCCGGCAGTGATGGAGCAGGCACAGAGGAGGAGGAGGACCGTGGTGAAGCCATGCAGTGATGGAGTGACCACTGCCAGCTGCTCACAGCAGGAATGCTGGTTCTCCTCTGGGACTTGTCCCCGGGGCTCCTGGATGGATTCCTGCAGAGTCCCACCACTGCCCCTGGCTCCTTCCCCTGCTCACCTGGAGATGGCCCAGACACTTCCTGAAATTCCCTTAAAACATATATTAAAATATGGACATAATTTCAAATTAGATGAAAAAACAAACAGCACTTACAAGATCTGAAATCTGTGTCATTACTTGGCCAGAAACGCCAATCTTGTCATTAGGCTGATTTCAGCCAAACTCCCCAGGAACAGTCTCGGTGTGACCATCTCCCCTTCCCTTCTGGTGTCCCTTCAGCATTTCAGAGATGGAAACCTCTCCCTCCCCTCCTTGTCAGGGCCCCAGTTATATTATTAGGTACATTCAGTGTGATTCATTCTTGACAGCCCACTGATTTCTGATCTAATTTGGGTCACGCAGTGCAGATGGAGACCAGAACCCTGCCCTGTCTCATCAAGTCCCCGGGTTCATTTGTTATTCCGTGGAAATCCGAGCCCAGAAACATCTCTCTTTCTCTTGCCTCTCAAGAATGCACTCTTGGAACTGTATTGTCTTAACTGGTTACAGCTTGGTGAAAAGAGCAACTCACAGAGTTTCCTGCCATAGTGCAAGATTTGCACTGCTTTGCTTTGGGTCTCAGAAAATATTCATTCTTATTTGGCTATTCTTTAATAGTCACAGTTTTAGAACAGGTTAAAATAGCTGTTAGTTGAATAATCTGTATTATGGGAACAAATCTGAGTTTTTGTGAATCACATTCTGCTTCCTGGGCAAAGGTTGGATTCACTTTTCAACACCTTGTGCAGTCACATCAATTTCTTTTATTTTTTTCAAAGCATTCCCTGAATATAAACAATATCTGGACAGATCAAATCAAAAGATTGTCTCTGCTGTAAAGAGAATATTCAGGCCATTCAGGTGTGGCCCCAGGATCTGTTGCACACAGCAATTCTGCTTTTCTCTCTGAGGCCACTGATTCACGACCATTGAAGAGCATTTACTCCTGAGGTAGAAAACAACTAGTATTAATTTTATTATAAGATGCCGCTCTTCTTATTTTTTCTCACCCAATTTATTAATCCTAAATGGGTTCTCACTACTGATTTTATCATCCCTGCCATGTCATCGTCTCTGCTAGGGCTCCCTAACATGAACTGGGTTTAGTTTAGGCTTATAAATGAGTCATTCCCTTTACCCTTCCTCATCGCTATCTCAGCATAACCTATTTGATGTTTTTATTTATTTTGTTTATTCATTTTGCTTTCCACTAACTGTATTTTCTGGAGAAAGAGGTGCTCATTTTTCCCTCTTTTATTTCAGGGACAGGTTGGATGGGACCTTAAAGCCCATCAGGTTGCAAAGTTCCTGCCGTGAGCAGGGACACCTTCCATGAGACCAGGTTGATTCAATCCCTGTCCAGCCTGGCCTTGGACACTTCCAGGCACAGAACTGATCTCCAGCATATGGAAAATCCAAATGGGAAAAGCTCCCCCAGCTGCCGGAGGAGACACTTTGGTCCAGCTCTTCCAGCCAACCCACAGGTGCGTGGAATTTTTTTTAAATGTTATCTTGCCATGAAGAAATTAACTTGGAGTTTCCATCACACTTTCTGGGCTGCTTTGGTTGTTCACACTTTGAAACTTTGGGGCACGCCCAACTTTATCGCTGATTTCCAGCAGGAACAAATAACTCCACTGACACCCTCCAGCTTCCAGGCTCCAAACCGCAATGCTGGCATTGATTTCATCCGGCTACAGGAATTATGAGCTGGCTCAAAAGGACCCAGTGAAGCTTATTATCCTGGTTTGAATGCAGGATGACTGCTCCGAAGTGCAGCCGCACTAAACACCTCCAGCAATTGCGGCGCCTGCCGCCCGTCCGCAGCTCGATACCTCAATGACACATTCCATGGGGGAAGAATGGCTGGAGCATCCCGGGATGCGGGTCTTTGTGCTCCGAAGGCCCCTCTATTGTGGGCTTGTGCAGGCAGATGAGTAATCACAGAAACAAGTGAGCAATTGCCGGTAATTGTTGCCGCAATCTTTGGGGATGGGAGCGAATTAATTCATTGAAGCGTCACACTTTTCCTGACCTGTGTTCAGAGCAAGGCCAGAGAAAGAATTGAAGCTGTATCCGCTTTTGTGACTGGATCTGTATACTCTTCAAGTGTATAATCTTCCAGTGCTCAGTATCAGGTTTTTTATCTCCCGACGAAAGACTTTCTGTTGTCTTCCCAAAATGCCGTGTACAACACTCCGCTTATTTTTCAGCGTAGAAGAACAGGGAAGGGTGACAACGTCAAAATGAAGTGGCTTCCCTTTTCCGTGTCTATTACAGCTTTAAAACTAATGATCAGCCCTTGAAGCTTTAATTGTTTTCATAAGGATGCTTTTGAGTCCTTCGATATCCGTCTCCCTCCCTGGATGAGTCACTGTCACATCACTCTTGGAGCCCCTCACTGGGAATAAGACTCCGACATGTCTAAAGAAAACAAACAAACCAACCCCCACCAAAAGGCAAGAAAATGAAAGAGGAGCCACTTTCCTGACATTTTATTAAAGTTCTTCCCTTCTCATAACTTGGGCAGAAAGTCCCTTATTTTCCAAGGCTGGTATAAACATGAACTCTGCTTTTCAGTGTGTGATTTTTGAAGCATTAGAATCCACATTTCCTGTACAAATCCTGCAAGAGCAGATTCCCTCGAGAACACGTTTCAACACTCACCTTAATATTGGAAGGAGCAGAATGTCTATAATCATATATATAACAAAATATCATATATAACAAAATATCACAACTCACAACAAAACAACCAAAGGGATCTGGAAGGAGGTGCTCCCTTCTTTCTTCTTGCATACATTTGCTTCCTTTGCAGTAAAAAAACCAAAACTCAAAGAAACAAAGAAGCAAAACAAAAACAAAACAACAAGAAAATTCAAGTAAAACAGTTGTGATATGGGATTAGAGAACCTTACAACTGTTAAGGTGGGAAAAGACCTTCAAGATCATCAAATCCAACCTTTAACCAAACGTGACCCTCCCCACGAAACCATATTTTGAAGTGCTGCCTTGGTTCATTTCATGATTGCAGGTACCTGATGGACAGAGGAAAACAAGTCCAAACACAGCCAAACCCAGATGTTTACAGCTGGATATTTAGGTGAAACAATTTTGAAATAAGAACTCTGCAAAGGTTGACTCCAAAGCCATTCCCTGCATATTCCCAACTCTTTGCATTCCAGATTTGCCAGGAAGAGCCCTCCAAAGAAGGGCTTTTCTTGCACAGCAACGGGGGGCAAAGATAAAAATAAAAGAGATGACAAACTAAAGGGTACACGTAGCAAATCCTGAGCCTGAAGGACCTGGGAATGGGAGCTGCGATCCCACAACGGGTTAATTGGACTCCAAGCATTTGCCTGAAAGTTTCTGGTCAACAAAATCAAAGGCAACGGTGAAGTAATTGCACTGTTCGTGCAGCAGCGCAGACTAATTAATTGACTTTCCTGATGGCTATAAAATGCTACAAAACTTCTCCGAACAGAACTTCAGCGCTGAGAAAAAGTGATGGCAGGTGCTGAAGGTGACATTGACAGCCATTTGTCTGTAGTCGTGGAAGAAATAGTGTCACATCCGCTGACATTATTTGATATTAGAGGTTTGGGCTCCTAAATGTCATATTTTAAATGTCATTGTATTTGTAGAAAGTAAAATATAAAATTTTAATGCTATTTTAGTCGTATACCTCTCATTGAGCCTTAAAATAATGTCAATTTTTACGAACCCTTTTAATAGTATGCAGAAGTAATTATCTCCAGTCTCTCAGGCTCGGTATCCTTTAATAATGAACTGAGTCATTCCAGAGGTAGCACATCCCAGCTTTCTAAATGGTTATTTGCAGGTTGGAGGAGTACATAGAAACCAGGCATAGGTAGAAATATCCACACACTGCAATATTCTGTGGCAGGCAGCAGATCCGTACTAATTTTATCCATGAATTATGAGTTGCACTTACCACTTGTGAAGCCACATTTGATCAAAGCCTCCATTCTGGGTCTAGAATGAAAGAACATTCAATAGTGGTTTTTTTGTTGGGTTTATTTTACTGAGCAAACAAAAGGTAAACAACCGTGGAACCTTGATTTCACACCCAGCTCGAATTTCATGGTGTCTAAACCTGTTAGAATAAGACATTAGTGATGGTTTAGTCTTCAGCTCACTCTAATTATTTAAGAGAAGTCTCTTTCCCCTCTGTAGTCCACCCAGAGCCACGTTATCCAGTGAGCGATTCAAACCATCCTGAGCTGACTATTCTGGAGTAATTTCTGATCGTTTCACACGTGATTTTAAACAACATCCACACAAACAACCTGCACTAACTCTCAAGTCTTGCGTGAGAGAGGCAAAATCAAATTTCAAATCGGAAAGACTGAAAAATTAATACTTGATCTCCAAAAGATGAGTGGCCTAATCAAAACCCCTTGGCCATGTTTTGCTGTTCTTATTAGATGTGATTCATGCAAAAGATGACGGCGTGAAGGTTTGAGCATCCTCTGAAACAGCAGCAGTGGCTGAAGAGGCGACTCCTACGAGAGGAAACCCCTCCTGTTGTGCACGGAGGTGCTTCTTGGATCACCTCTGATTGACCATCCCTTCCAACCACTGCTTCACAACGGGCCTTTTCCAACGTGCCACGGATTTCTTCGTTAGCAAAAAACGCTCCTTCCCAAACTTGTGCTGTTTGGCTGTCCCAGGGTGGATGCCCTGCTGTGCTCTGACCTACAGGTTCTGCAGGCTGGTGTTCAAACCTCCGACTGAAAGTGAGAGCGACAGAGTTCAGCCCAAACACAACCACGTGGAAACCAAGGGCTGGCTGGGGGAGCAGCGAGTGAACAGAATGAATGGGAATGGCTTCTTAAAACAACATAATGAGCCAATTGGTGTTATTATCACACTCTGCCAGCACAGAGCCAGGATTCAGGTTGTTTGGCAGCGAGCCCCAGGGATGGGTTTAGTTCCTTTCCCTCTCTGAGTGCCTTCAGAGCCAGGCCCGACGTAACAGGCTAATTTATTCCACCAGCTTTTGGAACACAAACGTCTGTTCCAGCAGTGTCGCTCTCTGAATGTTCTTAACTGCTTGGAAAAGGTGTGGGGGGGTCCCACAACATCATCTTCTTTGATGTGTGCCCCAGCTCATGGTTAGAAAAATTAATCCTTAAAATTACATTCCATTTGTCCTGCCTTGTGTCTGTCCCCCCTTGTCACAGCCCTGGGCACAGTCAGGGGCAGACTGGGGTCATCCTCTCTGCACCCTGGCCATGTGTGACTTCCCTGCAGCCCGGTGGGCTCAGAATTTGTGAATCACCCGTTCTTTGAGCCCTGCAAAGGCTGAAACTCTTACATTCCAGCTTTACATAGCATGTAAGCGCATTTCAGAATCGATTGCTACTTAAAAACAAACTGATTTACACAAAAATAGATAATATTAGTGAAATAAGACATCAGCTTAAAACATGCAAACCACATAATGGACACAGCTGATTTCCCTGTAGGTATTTTATGTCATTATGCCATCTCTTTAGTAACCTAAGCCAGCTACGAGCTCAGCAGACCATAACCTGATAAAAATTGAGTAGCTAAGTGACATATAGTCTGTAGTTTTGGCTGACTGAGAACCAGCCCTTATTCTGTGTCCCTCTCAACTTTTTTTTTTTCCTGTCAATGATCTATTTTTCCCTTACAGTTTTGTTGATATTTTGTGCTACTGCAGGGAAAATCCTTCTCCCACCTTGTGTCTCCCTGGTCCTTTACAATGCAAATGGACCCTCCCTGCCCTTGGATTTCACCCTTGCTTAGTCCTTCCTGACACCACAGACATGAGAGACTGACTGAGAGGCATTTTGGGGCCTGAAATGAAGTATGTCATCAACAATGTTATCTTTAGGGAAGGAGCATCTGATTGTCTTTTAAGATATTTAAGGTATTTATTGTGTTTTCGGCCAGCTGAGCAACTGCCCCTGCTTTGCCAGGTGGGAAGTGGAGGTGAGGGATTATCACACTTAAATTCAGTGGTATCTCAGAACTTCAAACCTGACCTGATCCTCCTGTGCCTCTTGTTTCCCTCACTCTGCACATCCCTATTCAAGATTAAAAAAAAAGTCAATCCCAACCTTCCAGGACCATACAATGGTTTTGTAAAACAAAACTCCACCAATTATTTATTCATCAGAATTGAAGGCCCTGGAACCAAAGAAAACATTTTGTAGATGCTTCCTACAGATCAGTAATTTACTTTCCTGAAGCCACTACAAAGACCTGAATTAATTACCATTGAGATGCACATGAGTGGATTAGTGTGAACTTTCATTCTGCTCCCTGAGTTAATTGACTTTCAAACTAAGACTGTGACCTTATTTCGGTAGGAGTCTTAGCAAAATACACCCTGTCAAAATGCAAACCAGGACTAGTCAATCTCCCACTTGATGCTACACTAAACTCAGTGGTAGCAGAGCCAAAATCTAAGCTGAACATGATGGGGTTTTTTCACTTATGTTTTGTGGGGGTT
>VWZG01011578.1:719262-765746 GCA_013396735.1 Grallaria varia
AATTTAGAATTTCTCCCCCCACCCCCATCATTGAATTATACAGTAATTTATATTTTATTTATAATTTCATTAATGACAGATGTCTTGTCAGGTTTTCTTTAAAGTACCCAAAACACCTGCCATGGTATATAATTATGATATGAACGATTATGTGAAGAAAGGTGAATTATTATTATTTTTATCCACAAAAGCATTGTGTGGTCACCAAAATACACTGATTTACTTGATTGTATGTCATTCTACAAACTTTTCCAAGTTCTAGGACACGAAGATGAACATGGGAGGTGCCAAAGAGCAGGGACAGGTGAGCCTTGACTGATTATCATGAGGATTGAGCGTCGAGGGGTTCAATCTGCTCCACTGCTCCTGGCACCTCGTCCCTGCCGTGACACCGACGACACCACCAGCCTCAGACACACAAATCCCAGTCACTGTGCTGGGCTGAAGGGGATGTGACAGCTGAGAGTGACAAATGACAGCCCCCAGCCCTGCCAACAAGGAGCCAGGACAGCTCCTGTGCCGGCAGCAGGAGCAGCCCAGGGGAAGCCTTGGCTTGACCACCCCGTGCAGCACCTGGGGCTGCTCCTCCGTGGGACAACACTCGGCTTGGGAAGGTCCTTATTTACACAGTCCAAGCCCATTCCCCCCAGGAGCTTCAGAAAAAAACAACCCAAATACAACAACGGCCAACACAACCCAAGCACATCCATCATCTCCTGACCGGGAAAGGTCATTCCCTGCTGTGTGTTTTGCCATTTTAATTGCTGGTAAATTGCTAAATTCATTTTCTGTAGTATGGTCCTCAGTGTAGTTTTCAGCTTGCCCAGCCAGAAGGTTGATCTCCTTCCTCCTCAGAGCTGCTCCACAGCCCAACAAATTTCTGTCAAGGTGCTGTTTCCCACCCACCCCCCCAACAANGATCTAAAGCTGATGTATTCCTTCTCCTTTTTTTTTCCCAGCCCGTTTCCTCTCAATAATGCCCCAAATGTCACAGTAAATAATCCTTTGGTCTCCTTGACACTCTCTACATCTATTTATTTCTTTATTTCCTCTGAGGCTGCTCCCTCGCCCCAGCCTCTGCCATCACCACCCCCCACTCACCCCTGGTTTATGGTCCTTGGTTTCCATTCACCTCTCTGAGGTTGTTTGGAAAAATTTTTGTTTGTAAGTGGCAGTTTTTAGACCCCAGTTTGCTTTTTCCTTGCACAAGGAGAAAGGCTTTTAGTGGGTTCCCCCTCCTCGCTATGTCACAGTTCACCCTGACAGATCAGAACACCCCCATAACATGATGGCTCCCAGGGATGACTGAATTCCAAGGACCAGATGCATCCAGAGCAAAGCTGGAATACTCAGGGAAGTTTTGGATTGAGGCTCCATAACCCTCATTGTAATTCACTTCCCCTTCTCTCTCCAGAGGTCTCAGGGAAGGCTGGAGAGCAGCTGGACACCACTGGAGTTATCCTTGGTTTTGGCAGCATCCTCTCCTGCTCTGAACTGCCTCGGGCAGAGATCTCCTGAGGATCCCAAGGCTCCTGAGCGCCGTGTCCTCTCCCTCAGCCCCTCCACCTCAGCAGGGCCAGCCCTGTCACCACCCCCTCGGAATGGGACAACAGGAGCCCTTCGCTTGAGACAAACCCACAGTGGCCCTCCTGGCCTTGGGCTTTCACTGCCTCGGCCTGATTGGCACTTTTTGTGATTAAATTACCTGGCGTTACCCACTGCGACCTTCTGAGAGCTCCTTCCTCCTGAAGGGGCTATAACTTACCAGATGTGCTCGTTCTGCCTCCTTCCCTTCCCTGCAGCCCACCCTGCATGGCTCCAACCCGGCACATGCTCCTCAATTCCCCCCCCGGAGCAGCAACATTCCCAGCAGAAACCCAAGCAAACACAACTTGATTTAGGTGTATTTTTCCCACCTGCGACTCACATTTCTCATCTTCCTCCTGGTGCAGCGTTTTGGGGCGGCTCTGCCCAGGCAGGGGTGGGCACTGCTGTCCCTGCCTCCAGCTGGGGCTTTGAAGAACCTTTGGAGGGCCACCCTACAGGTGTGGTCACCCCACCGTGGGCTGGTGAAAGCCCCACCTGAGCTGCCCAAGCCCACAGTGAGCTCCTGACATCACCCCCCTGCAGTCTTAAGTAAGCCCATGTGTGCATTAACCACACAATTAGAGGTACCAGGCAGCAAATGAAGCGAGTTGCTCTCCAGCCTTAAATATTCAACAGAATTATTTTAATATTGCAGTAGGTGACTATTTTTATGATGAGGATGGGGGTTTTTTCCTGCTCACATCAACTCTTCTTGGAATATCTCAGCTGTGGAAAATATTTGGAACTTTTAGACTTCATGAACACCCAGAAATGTTGTGTATTGCTTATTCTTATCTCTTCCAAAAGCAAACGCTGGAAAAGTATCCCAGGCTGCAACAGCCTGTCCAAGACCAGACTCAGCCTCAAGCAAAACTCCAGGAAGAAATTAGGGATATACTGGTAAAGGGAGCATTCAGATGGTAGAAACTACCTGTCCCTAGGAACTAAAATGAATTTAAAAATGTTAACAGTAACATCAGTGGCATATCCTGCTACACAATTCAGGTTACAGGCATAGCACATTTTTAAGGTACAAAGCTTTGCACCTATAAAGTCCTTTCATTCCCTCCTCTCAAAAACCTGTAGCAAAAATAATTTCTTTTTTTTATTCTTCTTCTGTTCACCACCACCTTCTGTTTCATCCCCTTCCAGCCGCCATTAATTATGTTCATTTAGCAAGACATTATTTGACTTGATGAACTTACAGTTCTTTTCCAAATGTAATGATTCTATGGAATGTTTGGAGTGTGGTTCTCCTGGGGCACAAGGGCCAGGATGGATATTTGACCTTTTGAGACCTTTCTGGCCATGTCACTGTGACTCTGGACCCTCCATCCTGGTTTCTGACCCAAAGCAACAACTCATCCCACCTCTATCCAAGCACCAGCTGTGCCATGAAGGACAGGATTGCTGGGAATAGTCACCCCTACCTTCTCCTCTGGCACATTAGAATCCTTGGAGGTCTTTTCTCCATCACCCACAGCTAAATTCTGTATGTTAATGCTGCGTATCAGTGAGAAAAGGAGCTTCTCCCCCTCCCCTGTTTCTCTGGAGCATCCACAAAACAGCTGCATTTAAAATTCCAGGAATTTTTGGGAATTCCTGGAAAATTGTGGAATGTGGGACTAGCAGGGAGCGCTTGGGAGCTCAGGGCATTACAAAGTCCAATAACAGGAGGAATAATAAGAGGAGGGCAGGGAAAGCTGAAGGATGCTGTGACTTTGAGCCCGCGCTGGTGTCACTCTGGAAAGGTCTGTTGCCACTCTGGGGAACCTCCCTCGCCAGACACCTTCAAATGTGTCTTCGAGGGCAGGTAACACAAATGAGGGCCTTTGATTTCCAGAGTGTGGGGCTTGTGTTGAGTGCAATAAAGGTGTTTACAAACTGACGACTCTTCAATCAATTAAATCAGGATTTGCACCTTTTCACGCGTTCAGGTCCTGCTCATTAGACTTGAAGTGCACTTGGTGTGCTCTCGCCTCGGAAGGAGCGAGCACGGCACCTAAAAAGGAAGCCAAGGGACACTCTCCTTCAGGCCAAGGGCAGCTGGCAACAGCTGTAGCACAGCAAGACCCACTGACTTGCTATTTGATCATTTTAAGATATTTGTGAGCTGTGCCCGCTCCTCTCAGATTGGAAATGTCCACAGGATGCCCCAGGAGAACACGGGGAGGCTCATTTAGGGCAAGTGGGGTGGGGTGACCGCCACTGGATGAAGAGCAGGTCCAGGTGGCACCAGAGAAGGAGGAAGGGCTCCAGTGGGATCCAAGTCCTCTCTCCTCCCAGGTTCTGGGGCAGCCTGGGCTGCTCGGAGGGCAGCCAAAGTCACTTGAAAGCTGAGGGGTGCGTTTGACACGTGACACTGTGAGCGCAGGTGGAACATGAAATCCCAGCACTGCTCTCCAAACTTTGGCCAAAAAAAATAATACGGGATGAATGACAAAAGCTGAGGCCAGATATGCCATTTATCTCCATTTTTCAGCCCCTGAAATGAGTAGGATTTCAATGGGAAGCTAACCCTGAAATATCATACACGGCTCCAACAATCCCTCTCCGTAGGGAAGATTCACTCCAGGAGCTCCCGTGGGACAGATAGAAGCTGACAATTTAATAAATGAAGATGGAAGCAGAACAAGCTGATGTCTTAATCAGCCCTGCTTCTGGAAACAAAGGCGCTGCACAATTTCCTTCCTTCTTCACATCTTTCTCAACACCGGTTGATCCTGTCGGGCCACCGAAATTACTCTCTGACCTCTCTGGCAGCCTCTTCTGTTTGCAGCGATTTGTTTTTGCTGCAGACCATGTTCCCAGGGAGAGAAAAAACCAGCAGCATTTCACAGCTCTACATAAAATTGTCAGTGGCCCAGAGGGATGAATATCCCTCCCTTTAGCGAGTCTCTTCTCAAATAAACAGTTCTCAGCGTGTCTGCAACCTGCAACAACCACGTACAGCCACGGCAAGAGCTCTGAGCAGCAGCAGCAGCAGCAGCTCCTCTAATTGCTTTCCACTCCAGCAGCACCCAGCAGGTTCGCTGCCTCTGCTGGGCCAGAACAATGGACAGGCAGGAATTTTCAAGGTTTCCCTCGGAGACAGGCTGGCCCTTGAATTCCGGATATTGTGCAGCAGTGAATTCGTGAAGCTTGGAGGATTGAGGAATGCTGGTGCCAGCCTGGGAGTTAGCACAGAGCCTCGCTGGAAGGGGGAAGGAAGCCCTTTAAAGAGGATCCTGGAGCACACATCACATTTTCAGAAGTCTTTGACTTGCTTTGCTAAATGTCACCTCCTAATGACACCGTGGGAAGATGCTGTTTCTCCTGTTCAGAGTCTCACTTGAAATGCTCGAATGCTGAACTCGCGCTGCCTGATAAGCTCTCAAAGAGGTTTGCTCGCCAGAGCTTCAAATGCCTGGGAAGAATGACCTGCTGCTTGTCCTTGTGCCATGGGGACGTTGGGATGTGCAGCCTCCAATTTCAGCTGCCAGTGGAAACATTTCCCTGACTTCGGAGTCAGGTGAAACCCCAAAACGCTTTTTGGGCTGAGTTGTTCTTTTCAAAGCTGGGGAAGAGACTCTTAAATGCATCCCAAACCATGGCCGCGTGCTCAGCAAAGTCCTCCCGCATCCTTCAGGCACAAAATCTCACCCGAGGCACCGTTTTGCACCAAGAGGTTGGATGCTCGAGGAGGAGGCAGAGCAGTGGGGCTGCCAGGTGGTGGCTGAGGCTGTCACAGAACCATTTCTGCTGCAAAAGGCCCTCCCAGGTCACCAGGTTCCAAATGTTCACCCCACCCAACGCCTGTGCATCCAGACCAGCTCCCACACTGTGGGATTTAACACACATTTAATGTACTGACCGTGCTGATGCACCGTTTCTCTAACACGAATACACGTGCAACCCATCAAACCAACCTCAAAAGAGTGAATTTTACTTTTTAATGGGCAGGGACACCTCCCTCTAGCCCAGCTTGTTCCAACCTGGCCTTGGACACTTCTTACAGCCCCACATGAAGCCAAGAGAAAGCTGTAGCCCATATCCATGAAAAGGACACTTCACTAAGGGGCACTTGATTCATAAAAGTCTATTTTTCCTCACCCCAAATCTCATACACTACAAGTTTATTTTCATTTTGTAACCTGTGGATGGAAAAGCTCAGCCTTAGCTAAAAACTGATCTTTCCTGCAGCACACGGGAAAATAAACCTTCCCACTCTTCCCCTGGCAACCTCCTTTTTTAATCTTAGCGATTGCACGGGCGTTTTTATTTTTAGATTGATGCCCTACCCAGATGAACTTCCAGTATTTTACCCCATGGACCCAATTCACCCAAGATCAGCTTTACTGCAGGACTTCACAGCGATCACAGGAGGCACAGGCAATGCCATGGTAACAGGCAAAGGATAGCAAGGGATGCTGATAGTCACCACTGAACACTCCATTTCATTCTAGGATGGTTTCATCTGTAGTTTCACATCTATTATATTTCCAGGCTCACTTTGCAAGGAAGTATAATTTCGTGTTTTCCACTTTTAAAGTGATAGTGAGAGTCAAACGCAGAACAATCCCGTCCAGATTAAGGAAATGTTTACATGTAAAATTAGCATTCAGTAGGAAGGAGGGCTGCACAATCTGCTCTGTACGTTCAAAGCCAAGAAATTTCATGTGAACATTGAGTTTTTTATTTTTAGTTGTAACGTTGTGCTTGAAAATTTGACAGCTGAGCTCCCTTTTGGGGATTCAGCCCTTCAGTTTTGTATACCAGTTTAGTAATAAAATTAACTTACACAGCACATTTCCTGGGCAAACACTTTCCAACCAAATATCAGTCTCATTCTCCTGCTGCATCACTAAAGGACATTTCCTTGTACCACACAAAGCCCTCCTGAAGGAGCCACTTTTCAGTGGGGAGGATGAATGTTGTATCTAGAACACGTCTCCATTAAGAAGGGCACTTATTAGAGAGGTACCATTTATAAAACTCTGTAATTCTGATCATTTTCATCACAGTATGCCAGTGGGAATTAATTCAGCTCAATTAAAACCCCAAACTGAAGTAGCTGATAAAACACTGACGGGGAAATCTGAAAAATGATGCCCAGCTGCAGTTGGTTGTACAGAAAAAGCTCAGTGAGGACTGACTGAGTGTCTAAAAATAGGTTTAAGGTTCTTCCTAATGATATTGAATTATTGAATTGGATTCTACGAGTGCAGATTAGATAATGGACTCACTGGTTCAGCCCTGAAGGATTTACCAGGAGATCAGATAAATATAGGTGGAGACACGAGTAAAAATATTAAAATATCATCAAGAGATCTCATGCAAAATCTTGGGTTTAGAAACCAGTTTAGCAGGAGGCAAACCGAAAGAAAGAGGTGGATATTAGTTGTTTAATTGGATAAAGCCAGCGCTTTGATTTTAATGAACTTTCCAGAACTACAAGTAGTGTTAAAGACCACAGCAATTTACATCAACAAGTACCTAATGGGTCTGTTCGAGGATATTGCCTTTAGCTCTAAAGCCTCTGCCACGAGAGCTGCTTAACATTCCCCCGGTGGATAAACACGCTGCAAACCTTTCCAGGCAGTTCAGTTGGAATATTTTGGTTTTGTTTCCCAAATCCCACACCCTTCCACTGCGGGCTGGGCTGGCAGGTTTATTGCCAATAAACCTAATTGGGGCTGGTTCGGTTTGACCAGCAATATATGCAAGGCTGGGTTTTAATGACCACTTTGCAATTATCGATGGGTGCTTTTCATTATTTCTTGGCAAACTGGAAGAAATCAAAGGTTTCCTGCTCGCTAACAAGTTGTGGATAAACCGAAGGCATCAGCTGCTCCCAAACCTCTCGGAGCAAAGGCTGAGCACCGAGAGCAAAACTCGCACCTTCGGCACTTTTCGAGCGATAAAAATGTATTTCAAAGCCATTAAAGTGTTTCAAGCGAGATCAGGAAAGATTTATGAGGCCGTGGATTTATTGCACAGGCACACCTGTGCTGGAATTCAAGCTCTTTTTCAGCTGCAGGGGAAGGAAAATGGGGTTTGTTTCTTGAGGCTGAACTGAAACCCAAGCAAACAGGAGACTCCCCTCTCTGCTCCTGAGCCTGCAAAACCTTCCCTGCAAACTTCCCAAACTCATCATTTGCCTGAATGTCCACGAGGTACAACATTGCAGACAGAAAAAGGTGACAGTCATTTGCCTCTTGCCAGTTTCTGGGATCCAGAAAGGATATGCCAAAGGAAACAACATCCAGTGTTGGGCATCACCTGTTGCCCACCATCCTCTTGCATGGGAATATAGGGGGGAAAAGTCCTGTTCCTGCCCTTCCCAACCCAGGGGTAAGGGCCATTTCTTTCTAAAACTACATTAATTTGGGGCTTTAAAGTGATTTCTAACATTTCTTTCTCCATGCCAATTCCTTGGCACGTCCCGAAAGGTTCAGTCCATAATCTCTTACATAAATATGCATTATGAGGAAAATATCATATACAGAGTGCAATTACATACAAATACTTTATTAGTTGCCTATTTTGGGTCATTTATTTTCAAGAAGCTGATCAAGACCTCCCTGGGGAGGTGCTGGGAAAGCCTCATGGGCAGGTGGAGCTGGGGTTGCCCACGAAGAAATTCTCCACCTCGCTCCAGAAATGCTTCATTTAGAGCCTGTTCACCTGCACAAAGTTCACAAGGCAGAGTTCTAAAAGTTAACTTTAGAAAGTGACAGCTTGCCCTTTTCCCTGTTGCTCTGGGCCTCCAAATTCTCTCTCCCTCTGGCTTTTTATTTGTATTGTTTGTATTATTTTTTCAAACAGGTCCATTTAGAAACATTCGCCAGCTCGACTTTATTCTTCTTCTGAATTGAATTTGTTGCAATGTATCTCCATGGTTATTGCAGATAGCTATGCATCATTTCAGCAATTAATTGCTTATTAAACTCTTGCTTTGGTGTGGAAATATGTGGACGATTCCTGCCCAGGCTGATGGTGGGGATATTTATTAGCTGTTGGAAAATTGAGAGTAATGATTTCAAATTAGAACCCACTGAGCCAATTCTTGCCCGTCCAGATATGCCCCAGTAACAGGTCTTAGAGGTCAATGAAGTGAAGCCCTTGGGGTTGGGACTCTCCAGAAGTTTTTACCCACCCAAAGATATTCCAAACTACACTTTCTCTGGAAAAAAAAAAAAAATGTCTCTGTGGTTCATTAAAGGAGAAACAAACATGCATTTATGGATAACAAACAAGTGTATTATGACATTAGTTACTCAAACTTAAGTACAGATTTAACTTAACCCAAAGTGCTTAACTTTGGAGAATTAATAATGTAACTCTTGAGTCTCAGGCAGGCAATAAGATCCTGAACCCAAGGAATACTTCTGTAAGACATAAGGCTGCAAAAAGCCCCCCCAAAGAAGTATTTCTAAGATAATTTCTCACCCTGCCCACAAACAGGGATGGGTGCAGGTGTTTTGTTCTCTTTATTTGTGCCCAAACACACCTGGATGGGACTTGAAAGTGGCTCGAAAGACCATGCAGGGGTCACATATTTCCTCACTGCAGACTTTTTTCATGAGTAATGATAAATCAATATAAACCCCCATATGAGTATGGTGCAAAATACATCACATGTCATTAAATCATAGAGCCACAGAGTGGTTTGGGTTGGAAGGGACCTTAAAGCCCCTCCAGTTCCAGCCCCTTGCCATGGGCAGAGGCTCCTTCCACTGCTCCAAGCCCCGTCCAGCCCAGCCTTGGGCACTTCCAGGGATAGGATTTCCATATTATTTCTTAGTAGGCATTATTAGGACTTGTATATCCGGGTGGAAATGTAATAATTCATCCCTGGTGCTTTTTAACCATCCTCTGGAACAATTGCTGCCTCCCCACCCCTGGGGACTTCTCATACCCTCATTTATGGTCCAAACACTACCCTACGGAGCCAGGTATTTTGAGGCAGTTCAGGATTTAGTTTATAGGTGACATAGCACTTTTAATTGCATATTCTTCTGAATTTAGATTAAGCTGAATAATGGGATGTCGCCCATTTCAAATTCAAATGAGAGTAACTTATTCCACCGACGGGTGAACTTTGTCTCCATGATCCAACCCAGCGAGCAAGTGTGATGTGACAGAGGGAGAGGGGACTCGAATGTGCCATCAGAAATGCAGCTCCACGTTTGACAGCTGGAGCACTGAATTCTTCTGCTGGTTAATTGGGAGACCCTTCTGGTAACCTGTGTTAATCAGAGTCTGGGCAGCTCAGGGCACACAGTCAACAGGACAAACGAGGAGGTTGCACTCACGTCAAGCCAGATGTGGAGAATTGTGCTGTTGTCCAGAATTTGTTGACTTTTACTGAATTAAAACCAGGCCTGGATGTTTTCACACACCACACCATGTGATTTTCACAACACATTTGTGTTATATGTAATGATGTTTCCTCCTTCCACTGAGCACCGTTAATAGAGGGAATTGTAATGAGAATAAGTCGGATTACTTGGGAAATAGAGACTTCAGAGTAAGTAGAGAAACAGATAATGATTTTTCCAATTAAATTTTCCATCACAGTTTTAGTTTTGAGCAATTAGATTCAGACAACCTGGGCCATATTAACATATTGTTCAAATAGTTTCATTTCCGTTAAGTTGCAGTTTTGCCATCAGACAAATAGGCCTCTGTATTTTCCTTTTCTAAAATTATGCTGGAGATTAAAAACTCAAGGAACCCCAAATACGAAAACATTTTTGCTTATATTTGGGTTATACACAAACCAAACCCAAACCCAACAGCTGCTCCAAGGCACCCAAGTATAACAGAAAACCTGACGTGTATTTTGCAATAAATTTGCAATATTTGCAAAACAGCAGGTGCTCCCTCCAACCCAATATTCCTTTTCCAGAAGTACCATCCACCTTTTCCATAACACACTGGTGGGACTGAGGATCCCAGAGCCCCTGTCCTTGACCAGTTTTAATGGGAGATATTCAAAAGGGACACACTCTGGTGACACCTCCTCTGCATCGGGGTCCTGTCCAGCCACTGACAGCCAAAATCCCATCTCAAACGGTCCGTAATATTTTCCATCCAGGTGTGTTAAACCACTTTACACGTTATTAATTAGTCAGAACATCTGAGACTTGCAGATGTGATGTCCAGTTGCTGGTCCAGGAAAGGGAGGAAGAGAAATGCAGAAACTCCTGAGAAGTCCCAGCTCCTCCTCACTCCGAGGTTTGGAGGCACCTCGTGTGTCTGGTTCCCACTCTGGCCATACGACCACGAGACGACGACCTGGTCCTTACCACGGCCACCCCAACGCTGCTGATTTTGCTGCTCCTTTTTGCTGCTCCTTTTCCTCCTTTCGAGGGCTGTACTACAGAGGTTTGACTATCACCAGGAAGAAGGTTTACATTTAAATGCTCTTACATATTTGACAAATCCACGAACGCGAGGAAATTCAGATTTGAGGCTGAAAATCCAGACTGACACTCCAGCCTCGCTGATACAGCCCCCAAACTCCTCGCTTTTGTGCATTAAAGCCCAGACCTCTTACTTTTTTGCTAAATGCTGGGGTTTTTTTGTAGCTAAATTATAGTAACAAGTGCTCCAGTTTCACTAAACCCCGGTACCTACAAGCTTTGGATTACTAAACTGCAACCTAAATCCTTGCTGCTGCTGGTGTGTGCATTTGGAGATAAGTGGTGGGGTGAGCAGGCTAATAATGGCTTGGAATCTCCCATGGATGGTTCAGCACAGCTCTAATTTCATTGCAACTATTTTGCTCCTTACATTCAGATGAAAGACAAACACATCTATTTCTTGCCTGCCGTTTCCTTCTTTTTTTTTTTTTTTTTCCCTTTAAGGTATTATTATGAGAATTCTGTTATATAAACTCCTACATACAGGCAAGTGAAAAGTGGCAGTCATGGGAGAATATTAATTCGTGTCCTATTTCCAGTGGTTTTGATGGATTATAGCGGGAATGACACCAGCCCACAATAATAAAAGACATGGTGTTGTAGGAATTAACATAAGATTGGTCTTCTAACTCACCTGGCTGTAGATGCGGGACTAAAACATGGATTTATTATTCATTTAGTTTAATTTTAATGGCATTTCCACCACGGAAGTCCCACATAGATCAGTCTTTAAGTGGAGAAAACTCAACCCCATCCTTTTCTGGCAGTGGAAAAACCACCTCCTTTCTCCTTCCCACGTATTCACACCCAGCCAACCCTCCCAGAAAGCAAAGACCAGAGTGATTTTAGAAGGTGCGGTTTGACCCTTTCCCTTTTGGTTTCATCCAGCAAAATGAACAGAATCCGGGAAAGGAACAAAAAAAAAAAAAAAAAAGGCAATTAAATAGAACCTTTTGAGTAGGTCTGAAGTGGAGGAGAGGCTTGTAAATGATGAGCAAGCACTTCACACGCTCTGTAGTTTCCTGGCTGCAGCTTCATTGTTTTCAGCCATGTCTTTGGCACAGCTCTCATCAGGGTTTGTGAATATTCATGACCTTCATTTTCCAGGAAAAAAATCCATTTGGGGGAAAAAAGATTAAGGATACAGATGAAAATTCTGAACCACATTTTTAAAGCGTAACAAAAGCTTTATAATGAGCAGATGGAAGAGGAAAAAGGCTTTTTGTGGGTCCTCCCTTGCCTTAACAAAAAAGGGTTCCTGGTGAGGGTTTGTTTCTGTCAGCACAGAAGTTAATGAAAATTAAATCTCAGTGTATGTGATGCTGGAAACCAAATCCCCAGCTTGGTTACAGGAGTGTAAACACACATAAACACAAATAACTCCACCACGCTCCATGATCCTGCTGTGGGTTCCCACCCGTGTCCCACCCATCCAGCACCGAGGTGGATCCAGCCATCGGTGTGCAATTTGCCCAAAATGAGAGTAATTTACCCCGAAAAAGGGGGCACAGCACCAAAACAACTCGAGGACTCAGAGCTCGCCTCCTGCCTGCTCTTGCTCATTAAGGTTTTGCTCCGTGACAGTCACTGTACGCTCTGGGAACTTTCTGCATCTCTTTGAGGTGTTTGCCCGCAAAGCAATTTAAATGTTGGGGCGCCAAGGGTGGCTCTGCCTTTGGCTCAGGTGACATTCACCTGTGAGCAACTGAACCGAGGTGACCTGTGGTTTCCATAGGAGGTGTTGGCATTAATTCTCTCCCTCTTCTGCCTTGTTGTTCCAGGAGGTGTTTGGAGATGCCAACATTGCCTTATGGTTTTTTCCCCCCCTTTAAACTACATTTGACAGGGCACTTATTGTTTATTGACTGGGGGAAGTTCATTGTGTGATTTTGGCTCCCTCGGCTCTGGTATTCAGCAAAAAGGCTTTATTTATTTATTTATTTATTTATTTATTCCATGACAGGAAGGGACAAATTTTATCTGACCCAAAATAGTTGGTTTTTTTTTTTTTTTTTACAAGTCAAACTTCCAAAGGAATGATTATAACCATCACTAATTAACTGTTAACAACCTCTGTCCACTTTCATTTCTGATTAGGTGGGATGAAGGAAATAGGATAATTTGCTGAGTGAGATCGAGCTGTCAAAAAAATGTTCCAACCCCTTTTCATTTCTCATTCCTGGGCTGTCAGATGAGGGAAATTACTTCTAGTTCATAGAGAAATTGATGCTGAGGAGTGCTAGAATCCTGCCCTGGAGGGTGGGCAGGCCCTGGCACTGGGTGCCCAGAGCAGCTGTGCCTGCCCCTGGAGCCCTGGAAGGGTTGGACTGTCACAGATCCCCATCATCCAGAATGTCATCTCCAGGAGTTCTTTCAGAGCCCCAGCCCTTTGTTTCCCCGAGCACAGCAAGGCAGCGAGCACCGAAACCCTTTGGGGCTGTCACTCACCCACTTTTCTGATTTCTTTTTAATATCCAGCAAGCTGCAAGTTTCGTGTAAGCAGTTTTAAATGTGTCATAAGAGAGTTTCTTTGGCCACGGGCAATGCTTTCCTGATGGGTTTTGGTTTTCCTTCCGAGCTGATAAAAATGGAATTAGGAGGTATTAGCAACTAAATTAGTCAGTAGGCATTAATAACAAAAGGACCTGTTCAGGTTCACTGGAGCAGATATAATTCTAGTTACAGGTAAAGTACTTTTTTTTTCAGTAAGTTGTTTGTTTGCATCACTTTTCAGGTATTATTTCTTAAGAAATTAATTCTTCTTAACCACAGCCCAGTGAACTCACAAGCCTTTGTGACACTGCCTTAGCCTGTTGTTCCTGGGGAGGAAACTTTCACCACGGTTCCATTTAACTCGCAGACAATGTGTCTGCATCCCCCGGAGAGCTCCCAGTTCCACCTCCACAACAGCATCCTTTCCAGTGTCTCTGGAGGAAAAGGAGTTACACAACACCAGCTGTGGAAAATATACATGGAGGCTCGTCACACGCGTGTAATTAGTGCTCTGCAGAACTTCTTAGGGGTTTTGGTGAAACAATGACTTTGCATATCCCAGCACTGCAGCAGTGGTGTCTTATGCAGGAATATGAACTGGTTTCCCCCCAAACTGTATTTTGGTCGCATTTACTGTTTCAGATGTTCTCACCAGGCAAAGAGGTGTTCAAATTGTCCCTATTCAGAATGCAAAGATACCTGGAATTCTACTCAAATTTGAGGACACGGATAATTAATTCTGTGTTTGCAGCATTTCCATCTTCAAGTCTTTTGTACAACAGAACATTAATCCAAGTGAGACCATCTGAAAATCAGATGAACTGTAGGACAGCTCTAAACTGGGAATGACACGTTCAGCCTTTCCCTTCAAGCTTTTAAGCGTCTCTGCTAATAAGTAAAATATTTCTGAAATGGTCTGACCTTTAGATTCAGGAAAATATAGGGGAAAAAAAGGCTTCTTTTCTTTTGGGAAACTGCCTCCCTCCACTGAATCACTTCCAAGCCTCCAGGCAACTTTCGGTATCAAATACACTGTTGTTACAACCATTGCTAAGATAATTTGATAAGTGAGCTACAAGAGAAATGAGCCTTAATGTCTAAAGAGGATGGTGAAAATATAACACATAGCACATAATACCACTTGTTTGATGCAGACCTTCAGCTCTGAGTGATTTCTCTTATGGAAACTGAAAAGCTCAGTGGGAAGGTCCTGGCTTATGAACTCCCTCAGAGAGATCAGGAGGGTTTTTTTCTGGTATCTGCATTTCAGCTGTGGCAGTCATTGAAATATTTGTCCAAGCAAGCTGAGAATGATGATTACAATAGGCAGAATATTCATTAACTTTACCATATATATATTTCTTATCGGATCAACAAAACTTAAATATCAGTTTTTAATATACGTGTTCTTTTCAGTGCAGTATCTTTGATTTGCCCTAATAAAATTCTATGACAATTCATCAAATCACTATGAGAGCAAATTAATATATTTATTGCCATGACATGTAGGAATGAAAACTGGAACTTCCTTCGGTTTAATTGCATTTCTGTAAGTGGGCACTGCATTAGCTGTGAAGGGATCAGCCCGTAAATTCCCCCTGCAAAATATTTTAGTTCATTTGAGTCTGGAGAAGTGTTGGAAATAAAACAGGCTATTTTTGCAGTCTTGTCTTTGACCTCTATAGTTTGGAGCATTGAACTTAGTGGAAATCAATAACCTCAGTTACCTTGTTGTGGTCTGAAACATTGCTCAGGGCGATTATTCGAACCTGGCAGACAGCTGGAATAATACCTGAATTAGGGAGAGCCACAGAAAAGTTTGCCTTTCCAAAAAAGAAGAAAAAACAAAACAAACCCCAAACCAAACCAAACCAAACAAATAATGCTGAATTTCTGAATAAATCACGCAAAGAACTTTGACAGAATGGTTATTAAAAATGTAAAAAATAATCAACAGGATGTTTTGGACAGAGCTCTTCAGATCTTCAGTCACTGTGAGCACCAGCAGAAGTTGGGCCAAGCCCAACTCATGCAACAAGGCTGCTCAGGTCTAAAGCACTGGGGCAACACTGGAAATTTGACTCCGGAATTTGTTAAATTGTTCACATACACAGGACTATTTGAATTTGCCTGGATACACAACTGCAGTATTTCAATGCCTATATTGAATTCCCTCATGGCAGAGACTTGCCCAAACTGTTCTGTACCAGAGCCGAGTTTCCATTCCCTTTAGACCCACTGTGCATATTCTTGCTTATTCCTATTTATCTATTTTTTATCTATCCAGTTTGCTTCTGCTCTCACTGCCCTTGGTGAAATTAGGACTGAAATTCAAATACCATCAGAATTAAAATATTATCACACAGTCTTTCAGTGCAGGTCCCTCTCTGTGGCAATTTCCAGTCTCTACATGGACTTTTTTTTGAGGGGATTTTGTTCCAAGTGTTCAATCACTGATTTTTAATAAATGCAGTATGTGCCTAACAGAGCAAAACCTGCAACCAAGACCACCCTGCCTGAGAGCCACAGCCCACCTGGGCGTAAAAATATGTATGTTATATATTTCTACATCCATATATAAAGGCATAGATATAACAGCTATAAATATAGTTTTTAAAAGGAGATAGTATCTACGTGAATTATCTACAAAAGTAGTCTATATAAAGGGAAAATATCTATGTAAATTATCTATGGAAATAGTTTTAAAAAATAGTTTATATGAAGAGAGAATATCAATGTAAATCATATGTAAAAATAGTTTATATAAAGAGAGAATATCAATATAGAATAGAAATTAAAATACTTTACATAAAGAACAATTTTCTATGTAAACTATATACATATATATAAACTATATATAAAAAGAAAACAGAATGTTCATGTCAACTATATATATAAAATAGTTTTCATAGAGAGAACATCCATGTAAATTATATACAAAAGCAGTTTATATAAAGAGACAACATCTATGTAAACTATATAAAAATAACATATAAAGAACAAATTTCTGTGTAAAATATCTGTTCAAACAGTTTATATAAAGAGAGAACAACTATGTAAATAACATATAAATATATAATTAAGGAATATAAGGTTATATACATGAATATAATAAGCTATGCATTGTTTACATAGAGAGAACAATTCTGACTACTGACTACACGCTGAATTTAAGTATCTGAAAATGGGAGACATAACCAGGAACGAGGATTTATAAAAAGAATTCAGTAGTAAAATGCTTTAGTGGCACAGCAGCGGGTCAGGGGGACACGTGGAAGTCTGAAAGGCTGCTGGAAGTCAAATGGTGTTCAGAGCACAGCAGGTTGGGGTTTGGAGCGTGGTCTGCACAGGGACCACACTGGACAGGTTGGGGTTTGGAGCGTGNTATGCATTGTTTACATAGAGAGAACAATTCTGACTACTGACTACACGCTGAATTTAAGTATCTGAAAATGGGAGACATAACCAGGAACGAGGATTTATAAAAAGAATTCAGTAGTAAAATGCTTTAGTGGCACAGCAGCGGGTCAGGGGGACACGTGGAAGTCTGAAAGGCTGCTGGAAGTCAAATGGTGTTCAGAGCACAGCAGGTTGGGGTTTGGAGCGTGGTCTGCACTGAGACCACAGAGGACAGGTTGGGGTTTGGAGCGTGGTCTGCACTGAGACCACAGAGGACAGGTTGGGGTTTGGAGCGTGGTCTGCACTGGGACCACACAGCACAGGTCAGGGTTTGGAGCGTGGTCTGAACTGGGACAACAGAGGACAGGTCGGGGTTTGGAGCGTGGTCTGCACTGGGACCACAGAGGACAGGTTGGGGTTTGGAGCGTGGTCTGCACTGAGACCACAGAGGACAGGTTGGGGTTTGGAGCGTGGTCTGCACTGGGACCACACAGGACAGGTTGGGGTTTGGAGCGTGGTCTGCACTGGGACCACACAGGACAGGTTGGCTTAATCACATCCGCAAGGTCTGGAAGGGTTCTGTCCACCAGAACTTCAAAAAAAAGTCTGATTTCCAGGGTTCCCGTGATGCATCTACATCTCCAAAATACTCAATTTATTTATTCATCTGTTTAGACATCTATTCTTTCCCGGGTTTTGTATACTGGAATGACTTCATTCCCTGGAATTCTGCCCCGTTTCCAGCAGATTGCTCACTGGAAAAGAGCTGAGCACACCAGTGGCTGCTGCTGGTTGTGCACGAGAGCAGATGTTTGCCACGCGCTCCTGCACATCCTCACGTGGAGACTTGCACTTGGCAGCCCTGATTGATGGTCTTGGTGCTGCTCTCCAAATGGGTCTTTGTTACTTGTGCTGCTGCTTTTGTAAGAGCAGCCTCCGAGCTTGTAAACCTTTAGGAGGTGAGATGATGATGATGATGAAGTGACTCCTTTTCCAAGCAGCTGAAGGAATAAGGGATGCCCTGCCCTTCTCTTGCCATCTATCCCACACTGGTTCTGTCCCCTAAGGACCAGTTCCTCTTGCAGGAGTTCAGACACAACAGGGCAAACAAAGCCTCAGGTATTTCATGTCCCTTGTCCATCTCCTTGTCACTCACACTTCCAAATCCTAGAAAAATGATACAGTGAGACAACAAGTTTAGTAGGAAAAAAAGGTAGAAACATAAAATATGAATGCAAAATAGACACAGTTATGATATCACAGTATAATCATAGAATCATAAAGTGGCTTGGGTTGGAAGGAACATTAAAGCCCACCCAGTGCCACCCCTGCCATGGGCAGGGACACCTTCCCCCAGCCCAGGTGGCTCCAAGCCCCGTCCAACCTGGCCTTGGACACTCCCAGGGATCCAGGGGCAGCCCCAGCTTCTCTGGGCACCCTGTGCCAGGGCCTGCCCACCCTCACAGAGAACAATTCCTTCCCAATCTCCCATCTCTCCCTGCCCTCTGTCAGTTCCAAGCCATTCCCCCTTGTCCTGTCATTCCAGGTCCTTGTAAACAGTTTCTCTCCATCTTTCCCCTGTAGCCCCTTTGGGTCCTGGAAGGCCACAGTTGGGTCAGCCTTTGGTTCTCCAGGCTGAACAATCCCAGCTCTCCCAGCCTTTCCTCCCAGCAGAGCTGCTCCGTTCAACTTGATCAACTTGGTGGCCTCCTCTGGACTCGCTCCAACAACTCCACGCCCTTCCTGTAATAGTGTATAAAAAGATATCAATGATTGGGTCATTAATTTGAGAAGAAATGCAGGCACCCCTCTGTCTTTAATGCTCTGGTGCTCGAGCAAAGTCACGTTTTACCTGCACACAAAGCTCAGGCAGAGTTGTGTCCCCTGCCGTGGTGAGAGGGAAGGAGGGAGGGAGAAGTTTCTCTGCCCTGTTGTCTCTCCATCCTCTAAAGGACACTACAGGAACATAGTTCAATTTTAAAAGATTCCAGCTGTACTGGCACAACTTATAAAGTTGGGTGGGGTTTTTTTGTGGTTTTTGTTTTTTGGTTGGTTTTTTATTTTTAGGAGGTTTAGAATGCATTTATGGTTCCCTAAAATGACCACTGTAAATCACAATCCCCAGCAGGCACCAACATCCATTTCTTTACACTCTGAAAAGGCATTAAAATACCCAAACACAGCTGAATTTTAAAGGGTCGGTCAACAAGATGTTGGGCTCAGAGTCCAATTTCTTCCCAAAACGGACGCCTGGAGACCTTTTTATCTTCAGAGAATTTGTGTGCACATGATATCAACAGTGGATCCTCCAGCCAGCACCCAACCCACGGGCATGGGTTTGCAAACCAAGCAGCACATTATGTGGCTTCCCACTTACAGAGGAACCAACAGGAAGGAATTCTGAGCAGAAAAGGTGCATTTTCCCAATGCAAATTCCGAGGGCTCCGTATGGGTGCAGGGCTGGAGCCCTGCCTGGTCCCAGGCTTTGCTGCAGACAATGGGCACAACACCTTGGGTCATTGCCTGTGGTCAGGGGAAGTCTTTGTCCTTCTCTGCTGCTTCTCAGTTGAAAAATCAATGCAAGAGATGAAATAGAGCCTTTATTTCTGTCATCACAAGCTTACTCTGTTGGTTTTTGTCTGCCCTTTTTCCCCTCACCTCTGCACAGTTTTCTTCTCCCAGCTACTGAATTTCCAAGCCAACACACAAATTTTGGATTTCCATCAGCACCTCCCAAAAGCCAGGATCCTACTGACACAAATTTAATTTACACTCAGCACCCTTAAGCCTCAACAATACCTTTGTCCTTGCCTGGGCAACTCACCACTCATTAAAGCAAGGTCTCCATAACTAAACAGACATGAGCTCAGTGTGGATCTGAGCTAAATTAATTGAGGAGATATAAGAAATCCAAGAAAAAAAGCAGATAATTGGACCTAAATCCCACAAGGATGTATTACCACCCTAAACATTCAGAAACTTCCTCCTCTTTAAAAGAAGATTAAATTGGACAAGCAAAGCTATTCCACTCCTGTATGGATTTTTGTGGTAGGAGAATATACAGCTGTATTTAACTGAGCTTTTACGAGATCATTAAAACTGCCTGACAATTATTAGGTTGTAGGTGGTGTTTGATTTTTTAAAAGTGCTTTGCATAATCATAATAAACATACTTGGGCACACTAACATCCTCACCAAAGCACTGTCCTGTGTTACAAAGAGCCTCTTGCTGCCATCTGGGTGCAGGAGAGAGATTGCAAGGCACACTCAGTGTATTTTCAGCATCTTTGCATGGGAAACCCAGTGGATGCTCATCCAGATGTCATGTATTTCCTCCAGTTGTTCCTTACGGGGTTAAACTGGGGCCATTTCAAAATAAGCAATAAAAAGGGCATTTCTCTTCTTCGAGAATTATAAATTCATGAGCTGGATGAAGGAATGGCCACTGTTTATATTGAAGTTTGCATTATTCAATCAGCCTGGCAGTTGCAGGGGTGCTCTGACAGGAGCCACACTAATGAGGCCAAGTGGAAGTGGAAAACATCCACATCACTGGAGGTCCCACAATATTTTGTCCACTTCCCTTATTCCTCCCTTGGAAACGAGAGGAGAATTTCTACAATTTTGCCAAGCAAATGCTCTTCTTCGCACTGTGAAGAAATACTTCCCCTGCAAAAGTATTTTCTGTATGATGCAAATTCTATTTCACTTATAGTAAAATTCCATATGGCTGTGGGGTGCTCCAGCCTCTCCACCACAGCTGGAGAAGGGGCTGGAGCAGCAGGAGCCTGGAGAAAAGGAGGCTCAGGGGGGACCTTCTCCCTCTCTGCAACTCCCTGACAGGAGGGATGGGTTGGGTTCTGCTCCCAGGGAAGAGGGACAGGAGGAGAGGGAACGGCCTCAAGTTGCCCCAGGGCATGTTCAGGTTGGACATCAGGAACAAAATATTCATGGAGAAGGTTGTAAAGCATTGGAAGAGGCTGCCCAGGGCAGTGGGGGAATCACCATCGCTGGAAGTGTTCAAAAAACACGTGGATGTGGCACCTGAGGACATGGGTGGGGGTGGTTGATGGTTGGGCTTGAGGATATTAAAGTTCTTTTCCAACCTTAACAACTCTATGATTTTGTATTTTCATACACGTAAATGTGCTAAAAATACCCAGACTCAGATTTAATGCCTAAATATTAGGAAAATGTCATCAAAATAGATACTATCAGAAGAAGAAGAATTCCACGGCTCAGACTGAAGGAGCCATTGACTAATTAGTGGCTGCCAATATAGAGAATCCGAGGAACAGTTTTATCATTAAACATACACAGAACAAACTTCCAGCCTCCAGCAATTTCTAGGTCAGAGAATTCCTGAACAAGAAGCTGGACCTAATATTAGCAGGCAGGTGATATTGATTAAAAGAGGGGGGAAAAAAAGACTTTTGGTATCTTTTATGAGGTTTTTAATCCCTATGGGTTTTTTACCGCTAGCCAAAACATATTATTTTTAAAAGCACGTGCAGGAAAAAAAATAATCTGGGTAGAATTTAAACTAAAAAAAAGCCCCCTCAAAGTATGAAGAAATAATTCAGGTGAAGCAGAAGAAGCCCTTTCACTACAGCCAATGCTATCCATGCCCATGGTATTTGAATCCAGTGGGACTTGGCGTGAGTCCTTTGAAACATCTTCCTCCCCAATTACAGACATGAGACACTGTCGATGTCCAGGAAGATCCATGTCAGCTGCTGTTATAATTTCTGTATTATTATGGTTATTGTGCAGCTATTTTTGGCTTCAAATCTCTCACAGTCTTTCACCTGCAAGAGGAAAATGGTCTAAATGTGGTACAACCTAGATAGTGTAAAAAGTGCCCACTTTCTGAGTTACTAGTGTCCCCAAAATAACCTCTTTCAAATATAAAATGGAATCTATTTTCCATATTCGGGACATAATTAAAAAAAAAAGGTGCCTGAGCCAAATTTTCAGACCTTTCTCAAAAGTTAATTTTTGTATTAAAATGAAGTATGAAATGCTACATTGTAGAAGATTCTTTTGATTTTATTTTAAAGTTACCTAGAGGTGCAAAAGGAGATTTAGAACATCAGGACTTCTGCTGACTTTAAAAAAAAGCTACAATGGTATTTCCTGTCACAGAAGAGATGGCAAATTTGTGGGTTTGACTATTTAGAACCTGGTTGATGTCCCAAATTATTCTGAAGTGCAACAGTAACTGTATTTGGGAATTAGAACATAGCCCCCACTCCCACCCTGCTTTATTTGGGGTATTCAAAGGGACATTTCCATGCAAGCAGAACTTCTGCAGTTCATTTTTAATAATGAATGAATTGGACCGGAGGGCAAAACGCTTCTCACACAAATTTGGAAACTATAAATTGTCCATGCCATGGTTCCCCCAGGAAACCTCCCCGAGCCTGATCTCTCTCTGGGCACACGGAGTGGAGCAGCACGTGGTGCCAAGGCTCTGTCCTCCTCACATCAATTACCATTTAGAGAACAAATTCCATGAAATCAAACTGGGACACTTGTGAGGACCTCCTGGGTCTCTGATGATCTCTGATGACACCCACGGTGAGAGGGCAGAGCCAGTAAGGGCCAGTTTGAGCTCTGGTGGCTCCCAGACCTTGGCACAGGCGGGTGGAACGGGAGCAGGAGGTGCCAGCCAAGGGGGCTCTGGGGCTGTGCCCCGAGTGCCTGGGCAGCAGCTCAGGGGGCAAACCTGCCCCGGGGATTGGCACTGGTATCCACAGCACCATCCTGTGCTCATCAAGGATAACGAACCCAACCCACGAGGCAATCTTTGCTCTTCCAACCCCCCCGCCGGGATCAGTCAAACCCATAAAGAGCAGAACATCTGCATCTGACCTCATGGAAGCCAAGCCTTTTCTTCCAAGGTTGGCAGAATATTCCCATCCCACCGTTTGTGCCAGCTGGGCTTCCATAATCCCTGAGCTCCGTGGTCCAGCTCTCTGCTCCAGATCCCTCTGGCCCATTAAATATTTTGGGAGGCAGCAGCTCCTCTGTCTCTGAAAGAGATTCAAGAGTGGGAATGTGGCACAGCAGATTCACAGCAAGAGATTTTCACATGACATCTCCCCCAAGTGCCAGAAACCCATTCTGGTTTGGAACATAACATTTTAATAAATCCTATAATATTCCCTTGGCATTCTGATCCGCCTTGCAGTTACACAGAAGAAACATTTAACATCTGGATATGAATACTGGATCTCAGACTTAATTTTATAGCAACAAGAAACACGTTTCCCTGGTTATTATAATGTTCTCAGCCCTACAGAGATGCACATTTAAGAAAGTATAAAGTTTTCTTACGTGTTTCAATTAATTTCAAAATAATGCTGCTTGCAGAAGTCCTGTTTCCTTTGGTCCTTCCTGCAGGTGCTGTATATCCAAAGGAATGAACCTGCTGGTCCATTTTAATCCATCCATCCATCCATCCATCCATCCATCCATCCATCCATCCATCCATCCATCCATCCATCCATCCATCCATCCATCCATCCATCCATCCGTGAGGCCTCATTCCCAGTCCAGGGCAAGTCTTCCCCATTTCCTTGGACCAGGCATTAACTCTGATTGCCACGACTGCAGGGCTGGCTGGGACCAGGGCTGGTGATCACTCAAAACCCCAATTTCTGCTTCTGTGCTTCTCTCTTTTTTACCAACACGGCATTTACCAACACCTGCCCAGGACCAAACATTCCCCTCCTGTAGCACCGACCCCACCACTGTCCCTGGGGTGGCTTCAGGCTGTCACCCACGAGCTCTGTGTGACTCCAACATCCCTTCTGTAGGGGAAATCCATCATGGGCCTGGCCGAGGCACAGCTCTGTGATGGAGAAATCATATTTAACCTCTTTTACCAGGATCTGTTTGGTTCTATAAGCAAGGGCTGTGCTTGGTTATTGCTGCCAGAGCAGGAGAGGTTCTTCCCTCTCCTGTCTCATATTGCCTTGTCAGACCAAATTTATTTGGATTCGTCCTACAAGCAGTTCTTTCCTGCAGGTATCACCACATTCCCCACGTGAGATTTCCCATCGGATCCCTGGCAGTGCAGACAAGGAATCACTGAGGCTGAGAAGGTACTTTGCACTAGTCCCAATTTGCAAAGCCCAGATACTCTGAACAGGCCCTACAAGGCTAAATTAACAAAATAATTTCTTTTTAATGTAATATGTATTTTAGAAACAAGTTTATAATAATTGCCACTAATTGGGCAATGGCATTTTTTCCCTATCTTATACTTTCCAGTCAGAAACTCCCTAGAGAAGCTGTGGCTGCTCCATCCCTGGAAGTGCCCAAGGCCAGGTTGGAGCAACTTGGGAGACCGAAAGGGGGTTGGAAAAAGATGGGCTTTAAGGCCCCTTTCAACCCAAACCCACCCGTGATCCTGTGATAATTCAACACCTTCCTATTTTTCTGGGCACATGTGCAGGTACCAACATGCACAGAAGAACAACAGAACCACAGCTGAGACAAACTTATCAAAAAGTTGTTGCAACGAGAAGTATCTTTATCGAGTTTTATATCAAAACCAGATTCCACATTTTGCTCTGAGCATGAACTTCTCTGTGGTGTTAGAAATGCAAAAATAATATTTTTGATAGATTCCTGCCTAGCTCATGAGTGCAAAACGCTACACAGGACCTGATTCCTTCATGTGCTTTTTAGAACCAACGACTGTGTATTTTGACATAGTTAAATGACATTTCAGGTGCTTGCAAATGGGTTTTAATTCAGTGCATTCAGTGGTTTTCCCCAACAATGCAAGATCCTCCTGCTCAGCAGCTCCTGCCTGGAGCTGTTTCAAGGATAACTCTGTCGTTAATGGGTTTTTCTTACTCTTGGATCGACCTAAAAAATGCAGGAGCTTGCCTGGAAGCAGTGCAAGGAATGTACAGGTGAGGAGACTCTCTTCATATTTCTTTCATAAGAACTAATCTTAGTTCCTTCAAGTATTGTATTCACGGGGCTTTCACAACCAGCAAATCCCATATCATTTAATTCCAATTAAGGTAAGACAGAATTTGCTTTAATATTCAACCAGTTGGACAGCCAGTCCAAAACTGCTAAAAACTATTTGCTAAATGAATGATCCAGTGATAAATTACTAGTTTGTAATCAGTTAATAGATCCATGTCAAAAAAATTGCGCCCTCATCTAGAAGAAAATAATAAATAGAAAGTGGATGACAATGAGAACCTGAGAATCAGATTTCATTTCATATTTTGTGGCAGATTCACCAAGACTTAAATATCATCTGCACTTTGCAGTAACTCAGAACTGTCCAGAGATAACACCAATATAAATTCAGAAAGATACCCAGCTGAACCTCGACAAAGAGAACAGGAAAGGCCGTGCCATTTGATTTACTAATCTTGTTCTCTCACTTTCTGACAGTCAGTGCAGCTCCTCTTTTTACAGATAAAGGTGCTCTTTTGCTCAAGACTTTGTTTTCTCCAGCTTTTCTAACCTGACCCAATTCTTTTATCTGCAGGAGCAGCTTTCCATCACTGTTGACTTCCCTGGTCATGCAGATACATTTTTGATTTTGTGCTTCCTTACTAAATTATCTTTTCTGCTGAATCCAGTACTTAAGCAAGACTTGACTAAATCTCTGAAATCCACAATATTCCAACGCAGGCATGGCAAACAATCATAAAAATAAGGGAGAACAAATCAGTTCTTCCTCCTGTCTTATTGGACTTGCCCTGTCTCTGCAAGCAAACAATTCACGTTGCAGGACTCCAGCTGTTATCTCTGCCCAAGGGTGGAGGCTCGAGTTTATTCCCTTGTCTATCAATCATGATTTCCACAGACACGCCTGGACCTTGCAATTTGTGTTCTGTGGAGTCAAGGGCTTGTAGCAACCACTGAACAGAAACCTGCCTTAAAAAAAAGGACTGTTTCTGTAAAACACGAGAAAGTCGGGCCAAAGGCATCTTAAAAAATATACATACATACCTCATTTAAAGGAAAACATTTAATTTCCTGTAGGCTCTTCAACTAGCAGCATCTAAATTTGGGTCATTGTTGGAGTTGGGAGGCCAGACATGGACTGTGAGGTCTCTTGGTTCCGATACTTTCTGTAAAATAAAGACACTTATTTTAACATCTTGCCCTTGCAGATCTGATCACACAGTGTCAAAAGTGAGAGACAAAAGTCTTTGATTTTGTCACAGGCCAACTCATGTTGCTGTGACAAAGTGCTTTTCGGAGTCCCCGTTTCTCAGTGTTCCCACCCAGATCCCTTTTGATTGTAATTACACGATTAATTGCAATAAAAGTGGATGTAAACTACAGCAGTAACATCCTGTAGAAATCCTTCAAACAAGGCTCTAAATAAATTTCCTCTTTTTTTTTTAATTATGAAGGGATTTACCAGGAGTTCAGAAACTCTTTACCTATTTTATTTCAGATCGGATTGGGATAAAACTTAATCCTTCAAAAATTATGCTAAAAACTGCTGTAGTTTTGGGTATGTTTTATAAAGGAGCAAAACCAGAACTGGAATGAAATTTCAAGTGTAACAATGGTGGAATTGTTTCTGATGCTTCATGGCACTTACCAAGCTTGAGCCAAGACCAACAGATGTTTCTGCACAGCTGGACTGAGCCGCCGTAGAACCCACAGCCTCCCAATAAACACTCTGCAGCATTTCCTTGTGCGTATTAATGAGCTGTACAAAATCACTCTCCTTCCTTCTGCGGGCTCAGTCTTTGCTGCTCTGGAAGTTGTCCCTGGAGATGCTTTGAGGAAGAGCTGTGGGGAGGAGGAAAACGCTTGTCCTTTTCATTACCAGTTTCCTTTAAACTTAATTCCCTTGACTCCCCCACTTGTTTCTCTCTCAGGCAATCAGTCGTGCGCTGTCGATCCCAACACGCTGTTGGTCAACGGCAAATACTCTGAGATTCATTAAAGGGATCCCACTGATCAACTTGGGAGACTTTGCAAGGCAGAAAAACAGCCTTTTTGCCTTGCAAAATTCATCACTTAAAGGGAAATGCTGTGTTTCAGAGCCTGAAATCTGCATTTGTACAAAATTCAAAGCACGAGGCTTTCCGTGGGGGCTCCTGAAAGGATAAAAATACCCACGAGTGTTTCTCTGCCCAAAGCATCGCAACCATCTGAACCCTGCCTCTCCCACTCCGTGTCAAAAGGCTTCACAAACGGGTGATGAGCAGATGGGGGATCATTTTCGCAGCTGGAGACTCCTGGATTTGATTTTTCCCTCTCTGAGCGCCGGCAAAGAGGCGCTTTTGTGCCCCAGTGAATAACCCGCACGGTTTGTGTGTACTCCAGTGCTGTTTGAGTAACAGCTACTGGGGAACCTTATAAAGCTTTGAGCAAGTTGTTTTGGGAGGGTTTTTAGTTATAAATATCCCCGCAGCAGCCATCAAGGGCTTCACTGCTTTGCTTTTGCTGTCTCCAGGCTGTGTTTGGGTGGGCAGCTCCTGTTTGCCTGCAGCATCCCCGGGCACAGCCAGGAGTGTGTTCCCCTTCTCCTGGCCGCCCCCATCCCAACATGTATTGTACACAATTATGGCTAATGGATCTTGGGCCCCAAAAGTGGAATATTCTCGCTTTTTTTCACCATTGAATGCAATTTATGGCTGTGGTGGATGGTGGCCCTGCTGAACAGTGGGTATTAGTGAGGGGGTTTGGAGCCAAACCCGCATCCCTCCCCAGGGATGATGCTCTGAGAGACAGTGCCTTCACTGGGAAAGTTCTCAGCTGTTCAACCTGTGTGTCTCCGCTTCATCCCACCCTTTCTTACTTCAAACACCTCTCCTCGTTGCATTTTCCCTTTTCATCAGCCCTGCTGGGACGTTACCCCCAGACAATCTGCTGCTGTATTCCCTCACAATGGATGGGTCATGGAGCATCCCGGGGTGGAAGGGACCCCCAGGGATCATCGAGCCCAACTCCTGGCCCTGCACAGACACCCCAACGATCCCACCACGAGCCTGAGAGTGTTTTCCAAGCATTTCCTGGGCTCTGGGTCAGTGCTTCCCATTCCCAGTGCAGGGCTCCCCATGGACCAGCAGCCGAGAGGATCTGTTAACAGCCAAGTCAATGCACAGGGAGATTTATCTCAACACTTTGGGTCTTGTAAAATAAGAACCCTCAGAACCATGACTCCTGCTCCAGACACCAGGAACTCTTCAGTCGCACCCTGCACACGGTGGAACAATCATCACTGTCATGTCTTTATTCCATTTCAAGCTCCCGGGATGCAAAAACTAACACGTTTTTGTAAGTGACTTCTCAAGCAGCATTTTTGGGGTTTGAGGTTGGGGGGTGATGTGAATTATCATTTTTTTTCCAGATGGTTCTATTTCCAGCTTAGCAAAAAGATTAGTGGCTCCATTGTCACAAGTGCTCTACTCTGAGCAGAAACTTTCCAAATCCTTGACACACTATTAATCACTTAGCCAGGCTTTTCTGCTATCGGAGCAGATGTCTAAAGCACGAAAGCCATGCAGGGAGCCCTCAGAAGTTTGTATTGTTTCTACTGCCTGAGGGGCAGATATTTAAATTTTCTTAATATTGAGCCAACTCCGTTCTTATCACGGTTACACAAAACCACCACATAATTCAATAGACGTTGTCTGATCTAATTAATTCCATAAAAAGGCAAATTAGAATTTTTTAAAAAAAAAAAAAATCTCGACTTAATAGATAGCCAAATGGGTACAAACTGCATTAGGCTGAACGAATCAGATACCATCTGTGATAAAAGACATGTTGAATAAAACAGTCCCAGATGCAAAGCATATTGAAGAGAACAAAACATAACACATTTATAGGCTGTAATCCACACAAAAAGTCTGCTAAAATAGATCAGCCCTGTCACATACCACCCCTTTCATCTACTGTCCAGGAGCGCTGCAGCACTTGGACTCATTTAGCAGATCAGTTCCGTGCTATTCCTCATTTCATGCAGGGATGATTAAGGATGAAAAAATATCCCAGACGGTTGGCAACTGCAATAAATAAAAGAGCTTTGCCCCATTTTGCTTTACCTGTTTGCTCCTGAATTTTCAAACTGGCACAATTCAATTAGTCAGGTACAATAATTGTTTTCTGGGAGGGGGAGAGGGGGAAAGTCCTCTGTGATAATTTTGGGGTTTAGATTTTGTAGGCATTCTAAGGCAGGAAAGTAAATTAAGCTTTAATAGGCTGTTTATGGACCCACAGTCAGGAGGTGCTGCACACACACACACATACACACTAAAATTAGTTTCTATTGAGGCTTTCTTTGTTGAGAACGGTCCAAAGCTGCAAGTGGAACGATGGGGAGATGAAGTGCATTCATCAAACAGGATTTGGCAGAATTACTGAGCCACTTAAGGTGGTTTTTTTACATATGCTGTTCCAGGCAGTGCCCCACAGACTCCCATCAGACGGAGTAAACATCTGCTGGGTTGAGGATTACGGACTGTGTTTGCTAAATTTATAGCGCTCAGACACCAGCGTGAGTCACCAAGACTTGACTCGGAGCTTAAATCAAAGCTCCAACTGCCCCCCAAAATGAGCCCAAAGCCACCCTAAAGAATGTCACTGGTGTTTCTGTGCATCTGAGCATGGCAAGCAGCTCCCCACAACACTGAGGTGCTCAACGGGTTAGACACAGAATCACCTTTTACTTGCTTGCCATGTATCAAACAGAGGAAAAATAAAGTTGATTCTGAAGATTTGGAGCTGAACCTCTTGCTGAGGTGTCCACAGGGGTGAGCAAGGGAGGTTGTAGCCAGGTGAGGGGTTGGTCTCCTCTCCCAAAGAACAAGGCACTGGATGAGAGAAAACGGCCTCATGTTGCACCAGGGGAAGTTTAGATTGGCTGTTTGGAGAAATGCATTCACTCAAAAGGGTTGTCCAGCCCTGGACCAGGGCACCGGTGGAGTCCCCATCCTTGGAGGGATTCAAAAGCCCTGTGGATGCGCTACCTGGGGACGTGGGTTAGCGGTGGCACGGATGGGCTCAATTTTGGAGGTCTTTTCCACCCTAAAGGGATAAATATTTGTTGCATGAGGCTGTCGGTGATGCCACTGCAGCCCCTTGAGTTCAGCCCACAGCTGCCACCGACAGGACCCCAGGAATTGTACCCACACCGGTCCCAACAACACCACGGCATAAAACATCCATCGCAGCATCCGCCCGTCCTATCATCACGGGTTTCTAGGGGAAAACAAACTGCAATATTTACAATGGTTTCCAAATTTGGATCTTTGAAAAACTTCTGCCTCACTGTTTAATCTGAACATTTCAGAGAGTAGGAAAATCAGAAGCCTCCAAGGTCTCATGCCTGTGTAGTTTCATTTATTTAAAAATTAATCATAGACTGAAGGAAAGAACAGTAGCCCGTTCCCACAAGGACTGAAATTCTGCTGCCTTAAAATTACTTTGTTGCAATCTTTCCTTTTAATAAAATATTCACAGTGAGTTAAGTGTGAATGATGGTAGCAAGAGAGGTTTATTACTATTATTATTATTTCATTGTTATCAAATTAAAGGGTATTTTGAAAGAGGAAAGGTCTTTCTTATATAGCTGTCATACCACAGCTTTAACTTTTATGTGTTTACTTAGAAAACACACTCAAGGGAAAGAAAAAAAAAGTATCAACTCTGTACCTAAAGTATTTTAATTTATTTAACAAACAGCTCCTCTGATAAACTTTGGGTAGGATAGAAAGATGGAATTTTTTGCCCTAACTTTCCTTTTTTTTTTTAAACATCCCAGGGAATACAAGCAGCAATCCATCCTGAAATTACATCTGCTTTCCAACTGAAGTCCCCAGAAAATCAGTATCTGCCAAGACATCATCTTCACTACGCTATTCTTACTGTGCATATGCAAATTCAGTCTATTTAATTGCAAATATTCGGGTTATCAGACTGTTGCTCCATTAAATATTTGAAAAAAATGAAATAGCCAAAGCTGAACCTGCTGCTTTAGTCCCTTCGAGGCTTGTGTGACCCACTGTATAATAAAGTGTATTTTATAATTACACACTGCTGGACACTACAACTGGAATTCTCCTGTGCTTTCCCAGAACACCATTATGAATTTATCCACGGCTGTGCCACGAGGATTATTCCATCAGAACATAACATCAAACCCACCAGACCTTCTCACGGAAAAAAAGGGGATTTTTCAGAGGAGCGGGGAGAAGAAAATAAATAAGAAATACTTTTTAGAGCCTTTTCTCTCCTTTTTTTTTTTGGTGTGCACACACTAGACCTTTCTTTCTGTTCTCCAGCTTAATGGTGAGCCTGTGCACAAAGGGCACAGCGAAGAGCTCAACACAACCACCTTCATCTTCCTGCAGCATCTGCTTATCTGTGCTACGGGCAGGGATTTTCTCTTTCATATATCTTTCCCTTCCAGCCACACTGATTCCACAACGTCAGCTCAAAGCAGCCTTACATGAAGAAAAGGGAAAAAAAAAAAAAAGAGGAAAAAAAAATAAAATCTATCTTATGTTGTTACTTTGAATACTGACCACGCTGGCCCTAAATTTCATTTTCTCTGCCCTACTTCAGAGGCTCCACTGATAGCAAAGGTCACGTGAACAGGACAGGAAAATAAATAGTGTTTTCTTGGGGTTGAAAGTTCTTCTACTGCCCATGAACAAAAAGGATGAGAAAGGCCCTGATTAGAATGTCTCGTTGCCTGAACCTCTGCTTCAATTAAGAAGCTGTTTGGGGGCTGTTTTCAAAGGCACAAAAAGCCTCCAAATCTTCCTGAAATTAATGAGAAGAAGAGAGCTTCAAATATATTTGTGGCTTTGTTACAGCTTTCCTCATCTGTTTCAGGAGTGAAACAAGAAAAACGACCCAGATCGCAAGGGCTGGGGAACAAAAACTTCCCTTACTGAGACACCCAAACATTTCTCATGTGACAAGGATTGGTCACCACCCTGCTCGTGGGGTTTGGGGTGGGCTGCCACTTGAAATTTCCCTCCAGCATTTCCTAAACTTAGGTGGACATATAACTGGAGGTAAACCTAACATCAGTAATTAACAGGAAATTTAAATATGCACAGAAATCACAACTGAGACCCTGTTACCAACTTAAGAGACTAAAAACTGCGTTTGCCTTGACCATCCATATATCTTACAACTAAGTAGACAGGGAATCAACTTCTGAGGTTCAGCCAGAACTGGCTGGGAGGATCCTGCATTAGACATGGGAAAAACAACCATGATGTTTCAATCTGACCCATCCCAAAATAATATTTCGATTCTTAAAAGTCATTTATTCATTTCACTCCAATTAAGAGAGCTTGCTCTTTGGTTAGGGCGAAAAAGACTTATTTTAGGAGGACATAGAGAATAGCCTGATTTCTACAATCATAATCATGGAATCATTAAGGTTGGAAAAGACCTTCCAGTCCAACCTTTTGAATAGCACCATGTCCACTAATAAATAACAGCATTCTTAATTCCAACACACAGATGTATGATGTGGTTGTTTTAATTTATTCAAATCAGGTGAACAATGCCTAAAGTCCCCAACCAGAGCATAAATTAGAAGATGAAATTTAATGAAGATTTAATCTTCAATTTTAAAAAAGTTTTAATGATGCTTTTCCCTGAAATGATGAAAATGCACAAATCCCTCCATCGTGATAGGAATGAAAGAGAAAGTGAAAATTCCTCTGCTGGGAGGACAGGCTGGGAGAGTTGGGATTGTTCTGCCTGGAGAAGGGAATATTTTGGGGGGACCTGACTGTGACCTTCCAGCGCCTGATGAGAGCCCACAGGGAAGATGGAGAGGGACTATTTATGAGGGATGGAGCAACAGGACAAGGGGAATGCCTTCAAACTCATAGACAGCAGAGTTACATGGGATATTGGGAAGGAATTCTTCCCTGGGAGGGTGGGCAAGCCCTGGCACAGGGTGCCCAGAGAAGCTGGGGCTGCCCCTGGATCCCTGGACGTGTCCAAGGCCAGGTTGGAGCCAACCTGGGACAGTGGAAGGTGTCCCTGCCCATGGCAGGGGGTGGCACTGGATGGGCTTTAAGGTCCCTTCCAACCCAAACCATTGTGTGATACTCCATTGCTCCTACCCTAGGAAGAAGAATCTGGTATTGGTTGTACCTCCATCAACGTCAGATGATTCCTGCTCATGTGGATGCATTGCCAAAACCCTCCCAGGCCCCAGGTCAGAGAAGCTGAAGAGGAGATGCAGGTCATGTTGATGGTTCACAATACCAGCCGACTCATTTCCTCCCCTCACACCCATCAAACTGTGCTTAAAGGAGGAGAACATCCTTCCAAATGACTCCTGTCCACCTTCTGTCCTCCTTGCTATCCCTTCCCACGCTCATCCCTTTTCCACAAACCACAACAAATAAAAGCAGCAAACCCAGGGAACAAGAGGGTGTTTGCTGAGCTGCTGAACCACCCTAAAGATCAAAAGCAAGGTGTTTTTTCCTCTTCAATTGCTCTGCGTGAAGAATCCACAGGATAAATCCAGGGGTTTGGTGCACCACTCGTGGTGTGAGTCCCAATGAGCTGCCTCGCTCTGCTCTCAGGGAACATCAACGTGTCCTGAGCTCTCCAAGAGGAGAAGCTCGGAGGGAGGACGATGCTGAAAGGCTTCTTGGATCCGTTCCCAATTAGCTGATCTTCTGGAAGAAAGTAAAGCTCAGAGAGGGGCAGCGTTTTACATGAGGAAAACGCAGGGAAGAGCACCGCAGAAACGGAGATTATTTTCTCGTTCATGTTGGAGAAGTGCTTAGAAATGAACTCATTAGAGCCTCTGCATTGTGCACAAACTGATCAAAGTTCTCTTGTATATTGAGCTAATCTGTCAAGCAAAGGTCCAGAGTTAATCTCTCCTGCAAAGGGGCAGATTTCCAACTCACTAAGACAAGCGTTACAGGGTAAAGCTCTGCAGAGACGTCAGACATCAAATCCCTTTGAAAACAGTTAAAAGCAAAGTCCCTTTACCTTGCCAAGTGTTGCCCATCAGCTCTGCTAATCCTTTACAAAAGTTAAATCTTTAGGAGCCAAATTATAAATTAGTAGAACACAGTAATTTATTGTCTTGTTATCAAAAAAAGTAATGGCAGAAAAAAAATCAGTTTCGAGAGGGGCTCTTTTTCTGTGTCTGACTTGCCAGTTTTGCAAAAACTGTAATTTCCCTTGTGGGAAATCCATTTTATTGTGGAAATACTACTGTATGTATTGGCTGCGCTGCCATGAAGTATATCCAGACTTTTGCATAAAATAAAATGTCATTTTGCAGCAGCAAGAGTCACAGGGGTGGATCAAATCTGATCTAACCTCCTCCTCTCTGGTCCTTTAACTCTGCTCAGTGGAGTGCTTGGCTTAGTGTTCTGATGGTTAATCATTTAAAGGAATGATGTGTTACCATCCAGTTACTCCTGCAGAGGAAGAGTTTTTATCTAAAACCAAGGATTTTTAAACTTCCAAATACATAACGAATAATCTGACCTGACGCACAAAAATCTCTATATTGCCCATAAATATTATTCTCTGTATCAACTTTAAAAGCCACTACAGTTTTCTTGCTAAACACTTCTCTTCATTTCAGTTTTTTTTTCTTTTTTTTTTTTTCCTCAGCAAAAGAGGAATGAGAAGTTCACTTGGAGAAAATATACGTCCTGGGGGCACTCCATAATGAATGACTTGGCTTCTCTCTGCAAGTGCTTGTACCGTTCTGAGAAATGGATATATAGTGGGGTGGTTACCAGCAGCTCCTTTTGTTGTAATTTCTGAAATGAAGCTTCTCATGTTTCAGAGAATAATTGATTTTTTTCTTTTTTTTTTAAATAGCTTTCCTGTAGCTATACAACTCATTTTATTCTGGCACTTTTGCCTTTTTGTTCCTCCTCTCAGATGCTTAATTATCTTTTGCAGTAGTATACAAAATCAAATTACACAGCTGCTATGTAGGTAGTTTCCTGGTATTCATCAGCATTCACAAAAGAGAAGAATGTTTTTATAATTTTGTCACAGGCACTCCAGTCATCTTTGTTTTTCTCCATTATCTTATTATTAAACTTGTGCTTTCAATGAGGGTGCTAAAATGAGGCAAAACCTGAGTTTTACATAACAGCAAAATATTAGGCTCAGGACTTTAAACTTTGTCTGCATTACCAGCCCTTTGTGTTTAGGTACTTCACATGCCTCAGTGCTGTAATATATATAATATTCCTCTGAAGCACAGGAGGCTTCAGAGCGAGTAGATAAAACCTTCCAGAAATCAAACCCATAATTTTATGTCTTTACTTCAAATCTTCAAATGGATTTTGGAGCATGTTGTTGTCCACACCAATGCAATGGGTCACAGCTTTTACACTTCTAATACACATCGAGTATCAGCGAAAACAACGTTTTCACAGCACAGAACAGCCCCCACAATTCTTCCCCTTCAAAGCCAACGCGAAAGAAACAGCTTGGAAGAAATACAATGTCTGTTTGATCAGCTGCTTTGAGAAGGACATGGATGTGGTGACACCAACCTGCCCATACCTACCTCCTCTCTGCTGATTCTGCTCCCTCTCCACTGAGGGTTTTACCACCAGCTCCTGCTGGGAAGTCACCACTGGTTTCATGTGTTGTCACTAACTGTGCCGGGGCCATCCGAGTGTGTCACCACCAGAGTCAGGGTGTGCTGCTGGGGCACCCTGCACAACACAAGAACACAAGCACGAAACCAGAAAGAGCCATTCCAAAGGAAACTGAGACTTGGCACAACATGCACAGAGTCAGGAAGGTTGGAAAAGAACCTGAACACCATCAAGTCCAACCAAGGCCACCACTAACCCATGGCCCGAAGTGCCTCATCCACAGGGCTGTTAAATCCCTCCAGGAACAGCCCCCAGCACTGCCCTGGACAGGCTGTTCCAACGCTCGACACCCTTTCCATGAAGATATTTTCCCTAATATCCAATCTAAACATCCCTTGGAACAACCTGACTACATACACAGGTATTTATTCTCAGCAGTCGACACACATTAATAAGCACACACAAAAGTCTCTCCTCCAGTGGGTGGCCTTTCAAACCAACCCCCAAAGCAGAACTATTCCTCGTGAGCCAAATCTCCAGCACGAGGATGCAAACTGACGTGCCCCAAACCCTTCAAATGGAAACAAAGGTGATGACTTAAATCCCCCCACACTACCAGAGGCAGATTTTTGGGAGTATTTCTGCCATCAGCTCTATTGTCTCTCCCTGTAATGCACTGACCTAGATCTGTTGGTGTAATTTTTCAGCTTCTAATACTGATAATATTGCTTTTAGACAGTGGTTTCGGGGCCCTTTTTGAGATGAGTTCTTCAAAGCTGCAGCTTAATCCATTCTTTATTAGCTTCTGTAAAGTGATTACTTCTTCGGGGCTGGATGGAAGTACTTAAAGGAAATGAGCGTTCTGTTACCAAACATCCCTGCTCCCCTTGCAGAGCATTTGCTGGAACTTTAGGGCTTTAGGGGTGAGTGATGGGGATATAAAACAAGAGAAGACACTAACAGAAAAGTTTCAGATGGTAAATGTGTTGACACAGTGACATTTTTTTAACGCCATCCCAAACTGTGACAGGTGCTCAGGGACTGATGGCCCGTGACGGGCAACGTGGAGGTCACCGGAGCTGATGCTGCTGTTGAGATGTCGTTTTACTTTCGAGTTCCGAATGAAAAATCGCTCTCTGAACGCACTTTATTAGAATCCTGTTGCAAGTAAGGGCTGGGGAAAGTCACATCACGGTTGCAGATTACCTTCCAGTGCTCCTTCCACAGCACACAGGAGGAAAAAGGGGTAGAACCAGATCTGCTGCCTCCGTCGGGCTGTAATTAGATGGAGACACTTTGGTGCCCATGTGAACTCCTTCTCTAATTCCGTGGAAACTACGCTGATTAACTCGAGGTTAAGATGGTTTCAAGGAATACTTGTTTAACTAATAACTCCAGAAAACAAGGACCAGCTGTTGCCACGGAGAAGTTCCTGCTGTGAGGGCAAAGCAGAGCTGGCAACTTGACCACAGCTCTGTAATTACACGCAGCAAATAAAGGGAAAAAAAAAAAAAAGAGAAAATGCTAATTAATTCCAGAGCTGTTGAAAGGCAGAATTGTTAATAAAACTGCCAAAGAACCCCTGGATGTTATTTTTATGAATGTCTGTGTATCTATCCAGCCAATTGTGCCAAGGGTGAAGGGAAACCTGTATGAAAGTACAAGGCTGAGACCTGACCTATCACACTGACTTCGTTCCTAAACTGAGAGAGAGAAACAGTTCCCTTGAATATGCTTTTCATCTAAGAAACATTGAGGTATGGCCTGACTCAGAGAAAGGCAGCTTGTGAGAAATCACAGAATCCTGGAATGGTTTAGGTTGGAAGGGACCTCAAACCTCATCCAGTGCCATCCCTGCCATGGGCAGGGACACCTTCCACCAGCCCAGGGTGCTCCAAGCCCTGTCCAACCTGGCCTTGGGCACTCCCAGGGATGGGGCAACCTGTGCCAGGGCCTCAAAACACCAAACAGCAGAGGCTTACAAAGGCAGTTTTGAAGCTGGACAAACTTTTGAACCCATTTATCAAAGGATCTGCAGTTCCCATCTCAAGGTGAAATGGTAATAAATAGATAAAAAATTAATTGTGTTCCTGAGCCTTTTTTAAGGAAAAAAACAAAATTATATTGAATTTTAAAGGAAAAGTGGGCAGGAAGGATGTGGCTCATCTCACCTGGAGGGCAGAGATCACAGGGGGAATATTTAAAGAAAAAAAATCCCAGAGGAAACTTCCACATTTAACAAACTCTCTGCTACTGCCGTCCTGTTTTATAGGTTATTGCTAAAAAAAAATTAATTTCAAGCCCACCACAGAAATACTGTCAAATCTGGCCATTAAAAAAGGGCAGCATAACCCAAATATGCTCTATTTCCAATTGGCCAGAAATAATTTGAATTTCTGTGAGAATTACTTTCATTCCTGCATGCCTCAGTTTGGGGTAGCACCACCTTTACCCCAAAAATGTCAGAGTCCCTCTGGGTGCCTTCTGCTGAGTCTAACAAAAAACAAGAAGAAAATTCTAATCAAAAGTCCAACATGCATTTTTCTGGTAGAATTTCACATAGTTCCTCCATTTCATATCTTGGCAGCAAAGGGAGAGAAAGCACTGCTTAATTTTCAGTATTGTGCTTGATTTTCCTAAGTGTTGGGCAGCGTTATCAGCAGGGAAAACAACCCAGGCTCTGGGACACAGCTTGAAACCTTCACTTCTGTGTTTTGCTTTGCCAAACACCTGGTTGGAGTTCAGCAAAACATTCCACCTCTTTTCCCCCTTCCCATTCTCGGTTCTTATCTGCTCTCTTTTGGCTCCGAGCCCTTCAGAGAAGGAGACATTTGTCATTTTGTACCTGTACTGTTCCAGCCCCAACAGGAGCCCGGCGCTGGTTTGGGGGCCCTGCTGGGCACCTTTTGGGGACCCCGGGTGGGATCTTTGTCTCCTGGGGCCACGCTGGGCTGTGCCAGGGGCTGTGCCTGTTGGCTCTGCTGCATCTCAGCAGGGCAGGGACGGCTCAGCCACTCGAGGTCTGCGGGATAAAACGTGGCCACGCTTCAGCAGGTGCCCAGGGAATGCCCACGGACGAGGCAGGAGGCAATGAGGAGGAGGAAGGGGCACCCCCAAAGGCAGGCAGGTGGGCAGGGGACAGACGCCCCCCAAATCCACCCCTTAACCCCCCAAAACGGTGTCACGAAGGAGGAAGGGAAGGATTCTGCTCCTGCAGCATCTCTCAGAAGGGATGGTGAGGTTCCATCTCAAACTGCAGCCCCATCTACTTCTGCCTCAGCACAGAGTTTCACAACAGAGAACTCCGAAGTGGCAGCACAGGACACTGCCAGGACAGGAGTGATCAACGGGCTTGGCTGAGCCCTGGATTGATGTTCCTTTGGAAGGAAGCATTCCTTGTCACCGCTCCAGCTTTCTCTCCTGCTCCTCACCAAAGCCCTTGGGGTGCTGGAGTCAATATCAATCAGAGCCAGACAGTCCTGCAGCATCCAAGCCCCGGCCAAGATTGATGGAGAAGCCCAGCTTTTGTCTTTGCAGACATGACAAACCTTGCAGTGCTCCAGCCCCGAGCCCTTCACCCCCGCAGAGCTGTGCCTGCCCCTCGGCCACTTACCAACAATCTGCATTGGAAATAGGAACATTTCCATGGTCCTGCCAGGAGAAGGAGGAGGAGGAGGAGGAGGAGGAGGAGGGTGTCTCCACAGACAGCACCTGAGCTGCAAGCAAATCTGGGGGAAATAAAACAACATCTAGGCAGAGGAGACTGTGTTAACAACAGCTACTCTGTTTTTATAATAAATAAAATAAAAAAAAAAAATCACTGCTATTTACCCATGGCTTGCTAAGATAAAAGCATTTGGACATGCTGTCAGGCTCATGGTGGGACTCTTGGGGCTGTCCTGTGCATGGACAGGAGTTGGACTGGGATGATCCTTGGGAGCCCCTTCCAGCTGAGGACACTCTGGCGTTCTGGAGGGACGGACCAGCACGGGATGTTTAGTTAAGCAGTTCACAGAAGAGCTGTCTGGTACAGGTGTGTTAAACCCTCCTCTCCCATCCAGCCTTCCCGTGATGCTTCTAAAACCACGGACTGACTCTTGGGGATGGTCCTGGGCAGGGCTGAGGGTTGGACTCCACGGTCCTTGTGGGTCCCTTCCAACTCGGCCCATGCTGGGGTTTATTGGATGTTTTTGGGGCAGAACAGAGGAAGCAGGGGCAGGTGACCACCGTGCTCACTGCAAGAGGTCCTGCTGAGGTCCCTCTCCCAAACCCACACCCTCCCAGAGCCCTTGGGAGAAGGTGCTTCCTGGAGGGGCCCGTGGGCAGAGGTGCCAACACACGGCGGGCAGCAGAGGAGATGTTTCAGGGGTTTCCTGGAGGTATTTCCAGTCGGACATAGCCCTGAGAAGGCAGCTCTGGCCCCTGGAGCTGCAGCTGTGCCTGCACCACCAGGCAGTGCCTTCTGCCTTCAGCACTGCCTGATGCATCTTTAATGTGTTTGCACTCCTGGGCATTCTCCAACAGTGAGAACTGAAAGGGTATCACAAATTTCATACTCAGTCCACTTCAGACCTCCGAGAGCAGCTCCAGAATAAAGCCTAATTCAGACCACGTTGATCTGCTGAGTAATGAGCTTTACATCCTTTCAGATGGCAACACAGTCAAGAATCAAACCCCACACCCCTCAAAGGATCTAAAACTTTCTTGCTCAAATGGTGACTTCACTGAGCCCTGTAGCACATTCTGTGCCACCACTGGGCAACACATCCAAACCCATATTACCCCATTCATAAATGCATGGATGTTTTATAAATATCTGTTTTTGTAAATAAAGTTAGCACTAAAATAAAGACTAACGTTTTAGATGTGTTACCTAGTGTGTGGTTCAGGAGGCTGAAACCCTTTCTGTGCCCCCCGGTAAACACCAAGGAGCAATTTTGGTGTAATAGATCAACCCTATAATTAAACCTAAAGCATATTGCCAGCAAATATCCACATGCAGCAAATCCAGCCCCACGTCTGGGAACAGGCTCAGGCAGAAATGCAGGGCTTTTATAGGATCAATGACTGTGTTTAAAAAAGACAACACACTGATGAAAAAAGATGGCATTATCACTGAAGTATTATATTCAATTTAAAATGGATTAGGGAGCACTCTGGGTGTAAGTGCTGCACTTTAAGCAGAAATGATATTTCAACTATGGATATACACATTACATCCCATCTCAGCCTCTGGTATCTACCATGTTATTAAAGCTGCTTCTTGTAATACATTAAAGAGTGTAAATGCTCTTTTAGAATCATTCTTCACGTGCTCTTTGCTCCTTCACCAGCCTTCCCAATGGCAGATGGAACCAGAGGCAGAAGAGTGCTCCAAAAAGGAAACCCAAAGGATGTGGTTAGAGTGGCTACGTACAAAAGTTTGTGCAAGACTTGGAATAAACAAGTTATTTGGCATCTCAGAGAAGCCAAACTCATCTTGCAGAGCTTTCTGCTGCAGATCACACCCCTGCAAACAGCACAGGATGCCCCCACTGCCAACCCGGGGGAGGCCCGGGGAGATGCTCATGAACATTACAAATATTTAACTTACAAAGAAACGTGTGTGTAGCAAACCCAGCAAACGGCTTTGCTCAAATCATAAAGGTAGACACTGCAGTCACTGTTATCAGGATCAGACTAAACTCTCTAAACCAACTGAACAACAGCGCCCATAAAACCCGCACATTGCATATTGATTTTCCTATTCCTCTTTTATTACAGCAAGTCCTTTCTGAAGACACACACTGCTATTGGCTCCTTACCTTCTAATAGCTGGGGAGGCTGTAGTTTGCTTTGCCTTCGCCTAACCACAGGTGTATACACGTTTTCAGACACACTCCTTACAGAAAATGGCATCGATTCAAAATGTGGAAAATAGATTTTCACAGCTCATGGTGCAGCAGGTTCCTCCTTCACAGAGAAATCCTTATCCATCCTCTCACAGGCAGCAATACTGGCTTCCCCACCTAATGCCTGTGGTTCCTTAAGCCAGAGAATCATGGAATGGTTTGGGTTGGAAAGGAGCTTAAAGATCATCCCATTCCACCCCCTGCCATGGGCAGGGACACCTTCCACCAGCCCAGGTGGCTCCAACCTGGCCTTGGACACTGCCAGGGATCCAGGGGCAGCCCCAGCTCCTCTGGGCACCCTGTGCCAGGGCCTGCCCACCCTCCCAGGGAAGGATTCCTTCCAAATTCAGCATCTCCATCCCATCGATTTTCATAATTATTGAAGAGCACGTGGATATCTTTGAGCTGAGTTCATGTTGGACCTGGACCAGAGAAGCCACCACAAGGCTGGACTGTGTTCATTTGCTGCTGTTTGGTCATCACTGGGACAATAAAGTTGTTTTCATACAGTTATTTTTATGCAGTTATTTTTATCACATGGACATGTCAACGTGAGCAGCACCAGCTCACAAATGACCACCCCATTTCCTCGTGTGAGAGTGAACCACACACTCCAATTTTAACAAAACCACTTCCACCTTATCCCAGCCACAGCGAAAACTGAAATTTCATTCATCTTCCAGATCATCATACTATTAATGCCCTATTAATTAAAAAATGTACCAAATCAGAACAAAGCAAGCTTTGATCCATTACCTGGGATTCTTGATTTATGGTTACTGGATATTAAAAAGTATCATCCCTCTAGTATTTCTCCATTAAGTAAAATCAGATTATTAACTGACACTTTGTCAAAAAAAAGAAAAAAAAAGGAAACATAAAAGTTAAAAAAAAACAAGTGAGGACAATGAATGGAAAACTAAACAATGAGCTGAGAATGAGACAGTGAGATTTAGTTTTACTTTACATTATCAACCCAGGGTTGGTAACAGGAAGTATATATATTTTAATGGCTTCTGACTGACAGTGTCCAGGTGGGTAAAGCTCCGAGCACCTTCAGCAATAATTCAGTGATTCAGCTGAGTGAGTGACTGCTGCAGCCCAGACATCCCTCTGCCACAGAAAATTTTATGTTAAATCCTCAAACCAAAAATCACACAGCAAAAAGAAAAGTATCATTCTCCGAAGACATTTGTTTCAGGCATCCTGAATCTCTTCTGCCCCAGGGGCAAACCTGTTTTTCTCCTTAGTCACCTCCCCAGAAAGCCTCAGACGTTGGAAATTACTGGGGGTTTCTTTGAAAAGGTTTGGTGCAAGATGGGAACTGACACCCAACGGACTGTTTATTTAATGGGTTTGTTTTGGGTTTATTTGCTTTATTGTAATTTCTTTGGGTTTCTTTGGTTGGGTCTTGTTTTGCTGTTTATATTTGTTGTTTGTGTGTTTGTTTATAAAATGAAAAATCAGAAACCACAAGTGGTTTCTTCCATTGTTCTTTTTTCCTCCCCGTTCTTTCTTATAATTGGAATAAAAAATACTTTTACCCCCCACGTTAAACGGTTTCTCATCCATTTCTCTGTGGTGTTTTGCTGAGTGTTTCATCATATTTAGGCAATTACAGTGACTATAACGATGTTTTTCAAAGAAAGAGGGGATGGGGATGTCAAATATGCTAAAACAAAGGTAAGAGGGGTATTGATTTTGTTAAGTGGACCTGTTGAGAAAATAATTTCCTCTCTATAAAAGCCATAAAAATCCCCATTACCATGTAAATCACAACTACTAGCATTGAATACTGTCCTTCCATCAATACAGTAATTTCTCCCAGCCCCCTGTCTCTTCCACACAATCTCCAACACTGACAGTTCCAATCTCTTATTTCATTTGCCCCTGACCTTTCAGATAATGCTCCTTGTTATCTGCCTGTATTTCTTCCTTGACCAGAAAAAACCACCTTGTCCTGAAAAAAATTGTGCTTGACCCCTTGAAGGTGTGAATGTTGAATTGAGACCAAACTCCTTCCAGGTATTTTTCCTGGAAATGATGAGCTTACATTCTTCTAGTTACATATTTCTGCACTAAACTAAAAAATGTGATTTTCATCCAGAAAAGCAGGAGGAAAGCATTCTTTTTTTTTTTCCCTAGGAAATACTCATTTTTCCCCCAAACACTTCTCATGCCTTGAAGCTTTTCCCATGCTACCTGGAGAACATGATCCGTCTTGAGTGTCACCATCACACCTTTTCAGCACCCAAAAGGTAATTTAGCCCTTTCTCAAACATTGTCACTCCCCTTCCAACTCAACTCCTCACAAACCACTAAAGATACTTAGTTCCATGTCTGAAGGCATAAACCTTACATTTGATCCAATCTTTGGGGTTAAAACAGATTGAAAACACACAAGCTAGTTAAGTCACTGCCTACAAATTCAAATAGGACTGCCTTTAAAGCATAAGTATGTGCAAGGAATTATTTCAGTGCATCCCTCCGATTCCTGCTTCCCACCACTGTCACCAACCCCTCCATCCTCCCCAGGGCGAGCACAGGTGACGCTTCCCCCAGGTTTTACAGTTTTCCATTTTCTTGCTCGAGTCCTCAATAATCTCCCTCTCTCCCTGCTTATTATGTCCCAGTGCCTGCCCCTGTAACTCAATTTCCCTCTCTCCTAAAAACTGCTGATGTCTCAAACACCACCAGCTCTGCGGCCGCTTCCAATCCCAGCTCCATTTTCCTGTCACTCTTAAGCTCCAAATTGTACCTTTGGAACGATGTCAAACTTCAGCCAGAATATGCATTTCTTTATATCACCTTTCCCAACCCTGTTTTTAATTTATCTTTTTATTTATTTAAGCTTTTTATTTCACGTACAGTGAGAAGACGCAATTGAGGGAACATCACTGACCCGTGTGTGCAGCTGAAGGGGTGAACCACATTGCAGAGCAGAAAAGATCTTTAAATGCAAGCTTACGTACCTCTTAATGACTCTCATTAATGGCTCATTATTAATCTCTTATTTGGGGTTTTAGCAGGAATAATGGTAGAATTTTAAGAGCGGTGTCTATAGAGATAGACCAGGAAAGAGAAATCTCTGCCAACCTCAGGTCATGTTTTAACATCTCCAGTACTCACATTAACTGCAATATTTCTGACAAACACAACTCAAGCCACATCCAAGCCCTTCCCCTTTTCCTCAGCCTTGCTCAGGGAGCAGCAAGAGAAAAGAGCATCATGAAGAAAGGCAGGAGTTTTGTTTCCAGGAAACCCTCAGCAGCTGCTTCTCTCTCTTCAATAATGGTCCTTTCCCTCGTCAGCGTTAATTAAAATCCACAGGCACAAAAGAGGGGTCAGGGTTGGCTTGAGAAAGCAGAAATATTCACCTGAAAGGGACTTCAGAATGAGAAATGTAATAAATGTATTTCGTTCATCCTCATTCTCCTGAAAGTATATTAGAGGAGTTTGGTTTTTACAGCCTTTTTCAGAAGAGAAATTTCACTGAAGGGTCTGACCAGCCAGGCTTTTCTGTTGGAAAACTAAATTATTTTCACTTTTACTGCTTTCTGAAGCTCATCTTTATTCCTTTTTTTCAGTAGGGAAAGAATAAAACAACTCATTAAAACAACTCAATGTTTTCAGAACTCTTTTCTACTGAACTTGTTCAAATAATAAACAAATTATACAGAGCTGGATTTATTATTTTTTTAACCTTTGTTTTTTTTCTGATCCCTCGTTAGGTATTTAGGATTCTTTAGACTCACTGCTTATTGTGGAGGGTGGAAAGTTCTTTTCAGAACTTTCTGGAATTGTGACATCTTGGTGCCTTCAGTAAAAGGTCTGTGAGCATCGAGTTCAGGTGGCAAAGTTTCTTTGTTTTTCAGTAATTGTGTATCACCAGTAAAATTTAATGTGAATTTAACGAAGCCAGGGGTTTAGAAAAGAGCATTAAACAATTTGAGAAGGATTACCACAATGATGAAAGCCTAACACTGCTCTGAAAAGTAAAAATGGGCCTGATTTACATTTATATTGTGCCTTTTTTTTTTTTTTTTTTTGCAATTGTTTTTGTATTCCTCCTCAATTATTCCAAGGCTGTGTTTTATTACTCTTAAGAAAGGAATAATAAAATATGGTGCAAATAAATATGTAGGGTCTGGCAACAGAGCCTGTTTGCTCAAAGATCAGAGGAAATAAATAAAATTCTAAACCTGAAAATAATCTCTGGTATCTTCAGAGCATCACCGAGCACTTGCACAGGTTTGGATTGGGGGGAAACAACCCTGAATTCCAAGAGAGAAGAACAAAAAGTGGGGTTTATTCTGTGAGTCCTCTCCTGGTTCCCTGGGGAAGCCACAGCTTTGCTAAAAGGGCCAGGCTGGAGCAATCCTGCCTTTCCCATGTGCCAGCAGCCACCAGGATCCTCCCGTCCATCCCAAGGGGGACAGCAGGAGCTGAGGCAGGAATAAGTTAATTTTAAATTGTTTAATCATTAAATACTCTTCAATACCCTCCTCTGCCTTATTAGCTCTGATCACCAGCTCCTGCCCTGCCTTTGGGACACGCTGGCTGCACAGGGGGCTGTACAGGCACCTGGAATGGGACATTCCCAGCTGGAATTAAACATGGATGAGGCTCAATCTGCCTCAGAGGAAGGAATATCATCTCTCTCACAGGCCACCAACTCTAAGGACCCCCATCTATTCACCCATAGAAACCACACCACCACCACCACCACCACCACCACCCATCCCATCCCGTGGTGGCAACATCTGCATTAACCCCAAAGCCACTGCCTAACAAGGTATCACTGGAAACAAACCCAGTGTGTTTATGCTTGGAATTTAATTTTTCACAGCTTGTTCTCAAGCTAAAAGTCTTATCTACAAGATGGAAAAAAAAAAAAAAAAGACCCCAACCAAACCAGCTTTTCAGGTTTGATTTCTTCTGTCACACTTCAGGGCTCTGCTGGTGTGAACTATCACAAGTGCTTAAGGAAAACCCTCTCCCGCTGCCAACATCGCATTAAGTGCTCAACCAAGCTGGAATTTACTCCTGTGGGATACAGAGCCAGGAAAATGGGATGGGAAAAAGGGTTTCCAAGGTTTAGGAAAAGCAGCTTGATGTCAGTACAGTAA